>CM077115.1:327905308-328505308 GCA_039619475.1 Icerya purchasi
AATGCATGATTAAGTGTCCAATGGATAAGAGTGTTTAATTTTTTCTTAGATGTATTTGTGTACGCCATTATACTCGTGAGAATTTTTGAGGACTGAAATTTCCGGCTGTGAGTTCGATTGTATTTCGGCTGGTGTATTTTCGGATGAAAATGTGGCCGAGTTTATGTAGATTTATATCACAGTCATTAATTATAAGTGAGTCGAAAAGACCTATACAAAATAACCAATTTGTAATTAAAGTTGACCTGAAGAGTATTGTAGAATAAAAATGTACTGCTTATCCGAAGGTAACACATTGTTCAGTGTCAACTATGTACGTGCGATATTGACCATCAAGGTGTTTTTGTTAGTTTCTGAGAAAAACGCTGTCCCGTTGGAATCTGTTGATCATTCCACGCATTATCAAAAAAAAAAAAAAAAATGGTGCAAAGCGATAGCTGGGGTAGTGAGTGTCTGTATTGGGGAGAATATGTGTTGTAGATCGAAGCTGGCTTATAATTGATGTGCTCATTCGCCGGCATCTCAGCATGACGAGAGGGACTTAAATATATATGATACGTAGACATTTTTCCTTTCTATGAAACTATTACGCATTTAGATGGAAATTTAATCTTTTGTTCGGGGGTTTCTGCGGAGTGCGTTTGTAACCCTGAGTGCCTTTTGTGTACCTGTCGCGGGAAAGATAATAGATATTGCAGACTGTACAAGATGGCGTACACTTCTGAAATGATTATTATTTACGTAAGTGAAAAATACTTTACTATAACGTATTGGTAATTGTGCTTTACATATTTTATACTGTTACTTAAATCTGTACACAATACTTAATATTTAATGAGATGAAATTTTGTAAACAACAGTCAATAATCAATAACCAGGTTGGTTTTTGTAATAAATAGTTATATAATAATATTCACCACTGCTCGCGCAACGTGGTAAACATATTTTAGTTACTCTAATATTTAAGATTGTACATAATTGAATTGAATAAATTGAAATTGAGAACTATGACAGTTCGGTAAAGGAAAAAAAATTATAAAACCGTAGTGACGGAGATGAGTCTACCACCATACGGAGTAGTAGAGTAGTACCTTTGTTATTCGGTATACATATAGTCAAAATTTGGAGAATTTACAAAGTAAACAAGTACGACTGGTGCAATAGGCTGATGACTTGCGGATGTATGCCTCTGTCATCATTATATCCTCAACCATTCGGTTGGTGGACAACCTATTCTCACTTTTTTTTTTTTTTTTTTTTTTCCTCTGTAGCAACGCTAAACGCAACCATAATTACAAAAAGCAGTAGAAGAATCGATAATTATATTATAAATAAGTTTTACTAATTAATATAGGGAACACTCGGAAAAGACGGAATCTAATATTTTTGCGTGTACAAATTGAAAATATACCTGTTTCTTTTTGTACGTCGCACATAAAATTAAGGGGAGTTATATTCGACACAAAAATGAGCTGGTGCCATTAAAAATTTTAAGAAAATATGAAAAGGGGATTAATCTAATTCGAACAAAAGCAGGAACTAGTTGGGGAGCGCACCAGTCTAACGATTCAAAATAAAGCTCTAACAACAAGTATAGAAGCTATGGCTTCTTTTCTCTTCTACTGTGTTTTGGCCGAAGTGACTACGCATCATCCAATATGTATCGGACAAATTTATATTAAGTTTAAGAAACGGAGACATCAAGTGATTAATAGGCAAGTACTTCGTTTAAACAGCATGTTTCATAATAGTTATTGGACGAATAGAACCGTTTGCCGTTCAATCACATGGCTCTGAAAATTATCTCGGTTAAAGTGTCTTTCGAATATAAAATCTCTCATAAATTATTTGAGTTGGGAGAAGAACTTTGGACGCCGCTTTCAATGGAAACGGAAGATAATAATGTCTACATAGTAAATAATCAAACGTCAAATAGGACCATGTGGAACAAAATAAAATCCATCAGCGGAATCAACAGCGCCCCAAAACGCGTTCAACTCAGAATCAATGGCAGCCAGATAACGGATGAAGCGGACGTCGCCAAAGCCTTTGCCAGCTACTTTGCCGCAGCATCGTCGTCAGAAAAGTACCCTCCCGCTTCCCCTCAGCATGAAACACCAAGCAGAGCAACAGCCAGTGCACTTCCCGTCCGAATCCAACGAAACATACAACAGTAACGTTACCATCTCAGAATTAAATTTCCAACTCAACCACCACACATCCAACACTGCCCCTGGCCCCGACTGTATCCACCCGTACATGCTAAAGTATCTCCCAATTTCCGGCAAACATTTTCTCCTACATATATTCAACCAAATCTGGAATTCCGGAAACATTCCGGCACAATGGAAATCAGCCAATATCATTCCAATACTAAAGGAAAATAAAGATCCTACTCTTCCCGAAAGTTACCGTCCTATTTCATTGCTTAGTGTCATTTCCAAAACGTTGGAGAAGATGGTTAATAGGCGCCTCATGTTTTTCCTAGAACAAAAATGTCTTCTATCTCCTAACCAAGCCGGCGGGTGAGAGGCAAGATCGACAGTCACCCAGCTACTTAGCCTGCAAAGGCAGATTTTATCGGCGTTTCATCGCCAACAGCACCTCTACGCAGTATTTTTCGATTTAGAAAAAGCATTTGACCGCCTGTGGCGTCATGGCTTACTACTAAAACTGCGAACGGCGGGAATTGCCGGAAAATTGGGTAAATACCTACACAGCTTCTTAGACAATAGAACGATCCAAGTTACGACTGGTTCGTCAACGTCTGAACTGATGCTGTTGGAAAATGGTGTGCCACAAGGCTCTGCTTTAAGCGCAACCTTGTTCATATATTATATCAATGATATAACTGACTGCCTTGCCGCCCCAGTAACGTCCCGGCTCTACGTTGATGACCTGAATATATCCTTATCGTCCAACCATCCTATAAACGCTCAAAATATCCTCCAAAAATCCATTGAAAATTTACAAAAGTGGTCCAATGATAACGGTCTGACCTTTTCCTTAACAAAAACAATATGTGTTGATTTCCACAGGGGACGCCAAAACCCACTTCCCAGCGTATTCCTGAGTCTAAATGGTTTTCCTATCCCAAATCGTCCATCAGTCAAGTTTCTAGGCCTAATATTTGATAAAAAACTTTCCTGGCGCTTTCACATAGCTGAGCTCAAAACCAAGTGCCTAAAATCCTTGTCTATCCTGAAATATCTATCAAATTACAAGTACAATATAAACCCAAAATTACTTCTTACAATCTACAGATCGATTATCCTTTCACGAATTAATTACGGGTGCCAGGTGTACTCCTCAGCCGCTAAAAGTGTGCTAAGATCCTTAGATCCTATACATTGTGCTGCCCTACGGTCTATCCTTTCTGCTCATCCCTCTTCTCCGATTATAAGTTTGTATGCACTGGCAGGTTGTCCCCCGCTGTCCTACTATAGGAAGTACTATAACTTTAAAGAAATGAGCACCCTCCTTAGTAGTACCAAAACCCCGACAATATCTCCTAATATGAGGTTTGGGAATGACCCAGTGCCCGAACTTTTTTCGGTTATGGGTCGTTTCCAAATCTTTTCAATCCCAAGAACTCTGCCAGACTTCGCAGCAACCGCACCACCTTGGAGTCAGCCAATCACAAACATCAACATATCGCTGACAAAATTTAACAAAGCTCAATACCCCCCAAACATAGCACAAATAGCAACAAATATCATAGCGAGCTACACAGACCATGCATGCCTCTACACAGATGGAGCGAAGGCAATAGGTTATCAGTCACCGGCGGCATGCTCCTTCGAAGTCTCAGGGGCAGCAGAGTCAGTTAGACTGCACGATTGCTGTACAGCACTGGACGCTGAAATATACGCGATAGTCTTTTGCATCCAACACTATACCGATAGCAACCCCCAGTCCCAAAAGGCCCTACTCATAACTGACTCTCTAAACTCCCTTCAACTCATCTCGAGGATTAAATCCAACAACCCTTTGGTAAGGAAGGTCCATTACCTATTATACAGGTTATCACATTTAAACTCCGAAATGTCCTTCCTATGGGTGCCGGCTCATGTTGGGATTCCAGGCAATGAGCGTGTCAATCGAGCAGCTCAGGCGACATTGTTCTCTCCAATGCCACACAACCCCCCTCTTCCCCCTACATTGGCTCATTTATTTATGCAGCAAACTGGAGAAGAATGGCAACAGGAATGGAGATCTTCAAGTACATTTCTCCGAAGCATAAAAACAACCACGGAGCCTTGGTGGCCCACAGACGGAGTTTCCCGCAGAGATTTTTCTGTCCTGAATCGTCTTCGAATAGGACATACAACCCTCTCGCACGGCTACATATTCACGAGCCAGGAACCCCCAAATGTCTGCCCCTTTTGTAGTCAACCGAGCGCCCCATCCACCAATCACCTACTTCTCGAATGTCCCTCTTTTGCAGTACCACGATCCATGCACTTCACCACTTCCTCTACTTCTACGGTACTGTCAAATGCTCCGCCCGCGGTCGCAGCTGTATTAGCTTACATGCGGAGCAGCGATCTATACTATCGCGTTTAATCCCCTTAAGTAGGCTCCATGTGCTGTAATAGCCCCAGTAGTTAAACACGGCACATGGAAACCCTCATATACAATCTTAGGGGGGAAAAAAAAAAAATAACATTAAATTTGAAGAATTGTTGAGGAGCTGTTATTTAAGTTACGAATATTTCTATATTGATGGGTCACGTCAGTGGATACGATAAGAAATATATATTCTGCGGGTTTCTCTACTGTGGTAATTATGATTTCGTACGCCGGTTTTTTCTGTTGATTCTGGAATACTCGAGAAATGGACAAAATGAAAAGATTTTAATTCTGCCGGATTCGCAGGCTAGTTTATTAAAATTAAAAAGTACGAATACAAAAAAAGGTTGTAATATTAAAATAAAAATTAAGAAATTAGTGACTAGGTTATATAAACAACAAAATACATAGTTATATTCAAATGAATTCTCTTGCATATGTGTGGGAATTCGGGATAGATAGTGAACGACTTATGCAGAACAGATGGATATAGAAATATAGATATTAAATTAAAAAGGGAAAGAAATTCATATCTTATATAAAAGAAAAACTCAAGCTAGAAAAACGCAGAGGATAAGTGTATAAGGTCAAAGAGAAAATATATTATTCCATCGTGAACAAGGTCGTGAATTATCTGTGGTTTAAAGGAACAAGATTATATTAATACAATTTGTGGAGTAAGCACCATCGAGTGCTGTTTCATTGGGCGAGAATACGAATAATAGATAGTAATATCTTTTCTGAATGCGGATTAGCGGGTTTGACTGAACATTTCGCAGTATCAGAGACATAATAGGAAAGAGAAGAATTGGTTAAAGAAATTTTTAGCAAATATTAATATATATATCCGTACACACCAAATTGTAAATGTGCTAGTATCTATAGAATGTAAGTTGTTATATTTTTTCTTTCTTCTTCTTCTTTTTTTTTTTTTCATTTACGTGCCATGAACTGCAATAAAGGCCAGAGGCACGGAAAATTAGGATTCTATAGTTTGATGTTAGTGGAGTTGAGTAAAGCGAACAATTTCTTTATATTTACTTCATTGTTACTCTTAGGGAGTTCTTTCAAGGTAGACGGAAGAAAAAACGTGGTGCGAGTGTGATTATATTTTCTGCAGTCTAATAGAATGTTTTGGACGGAGAGAACTGAGCAAACAGGTTTCACATATAGGTGGTAAGGATTTGTTCAGGAGGAATTGGTGAGTAATCCGTATGTGGCCAATGCGCAGTTGACACAGTGCTACTTCCTCCTTTCTGCTTGTTCGGAACCACGATTGCCACAAGTTAGTGCCCTCTTTGATGGAACGAAGTTAATTCGACGTTGGGGTGTTGTGTCAGTAGTCGAACCATTCCTTTGATAGGCTGCTGGTTATTTCCTGAATGAACAGCGTCGTTGGCAGGTATTCGGTTGTTCGCTACAGGAAAGCATGACGCTGATTCTTTCGCGGCGCGGTCTGCTGATTCGTTCCGTGGAATACCTTTGTGTCCTGGTATCCGAGCGAATATGATCTTAAAGTCCGTAGTAGTTATCGTAGATAATATTTCTTTAGCTATCGGGTTCTGCGACTTATCGTGGGACTTCAGCAGACATGTTAAAGAATTTAAAGAGTCAGTGCAGATCAGGTAATTTTGTTTGGCCAGTACCCAGATTTCAACTATCAGTTTAATTGCGAATAATTCAGCAGAGAGCACGGAGTAAAGATGTGGAAGAACGTAACGGATAGTACCTATCTGTTCAGAGATTACAGCAACCCTACGAGAGAGTTTGATTTGGCACCGTCGGTAAACAGAATTAACGAGGACGGGTATTTCAGGAGAAGTCCATGGAAAGCGCTCAGAATGGCATTAGTAGGGTAATGTTTGCTCAGTTCTAAGAGTGAGAGGTCTATATTTAACGCTTGGTTTTCCAGTGTGGCGAGGGTTGACTCATAGATTTTTGGTAAATTCGTGATATCTGACATTAGTGACTTCAGCGCATAGGATAGGAAATCATATGTTTTAGGATTTTCATTGGAAAGCAAAAGAAAAGCTGGAGTATTTGGAGAGGATAAAATACATATTAACAGTCTTGCGCGAAGGTATCGTCTTCTGACATCTAGGGGCCATTCTGGACATTTGTATAATATGCTAATTGTTGGAGAAGTTCTGAAAGCTCCTAGCGCCAATCTTATTGCGGTATGGTGTATGACGTTCAGTTTGTTTAGGATGGCGGGCTTCGCTGATCCGTAAATTGCTGCGCCGTAATCACACTTTGTTCGGATTAGATTTCTGTAGATATGAACTAAGAATCTACGATTTGCTCTCCATAATATGATGTGTGCGACAGTTTTCGTAGAACGTTTAATTTGTTTAGGCATGTTGAGCCCCCGTTTATGTGAGCTTTCCATGTAAGATTTTGGTCGTATATAAGGCCCCCACATATTTTACTTCTTCGCTCGATCGAATCGGAATGTTGTTTAAATGGAGTTGAGCATTGTGATTACAGTTTCTAATTCTACAAAAGTGAACAGCAGCGGTGGTTTTTCTGGTAGAGAACAAGACTCCGCTTGAAACGGACCATCTATATAATGCGTTGATAGTTTTTTGCACGATTTGTTGGCCTGTAATGATATCTGAACAGGACATGAAGACCGTTAAATCGTCTGCGTACAAGGAGCATTTTACTGGAAGTTTCATTTGTTCAATGACGTCATTAATGGCTAAGTTAAACAATGTTGGACTCAGTACGGAGCCTTGAGGCAAGCCATTAACTTGTTCTCGCAGATTTGAAAAATCCCGGCCAATATGTACGGTAAAAAAACGGTTAGCTAGTAAGTTCCGTATGAATACAGAGGCATTCTTCCACGAAAGCCAAGTTTATGTAAGGTTATTAGAACCTTGTAGCGCCATATGACATCGAATGCTTTAGAGCAGTCAAAATAGACTGCTAACATATGGCGTTTAGTGGCGAAACAATCGTGGATGAAGTTTTGTAGGAATAGCAGTTGATTTGTTGTAGATCGGCCTGGGCGGAAACCACATTGCTGGTCCGACAAAAGTTTGTTGCTTTTAATTTCCCATGTTAATCGCGTGGAAATTATTCTTTCTAAGATTTTGCGCAGAACGGATGTCAGCGAGATCGGACGGTAACTATCAAGGAGAATTGGGTTTTTGTTTGGCTTAGGGACAGGGACCAATGTAGCAATTCTCCACAATGATATTTGGTTGTAGATATCAAGCAACTTCTTCTTGATTATATCTGGCGCATTTTGGAGTAAAGAGACATGGAAATTGCGTGGACCCACTGCGGCTGGTTTAATGACTTTTATCGAAGTTTCTATTTCGTGAAGAGTGATTTGTGAGTTATACGGTTCACGGTTGTGGCTGGTCCGGCTGATTAATCTCGTTGGATATCTTTATTTTACGGAATTCTGATGTGTAATTTTTATCACTCGAGAATTCGGCATAGTGCGCGGCGAAAGCACTTGCTATTGACCTTTCTTCTGCGATCAGTTTAGGGGTACATGAAAAGTCGGATTATTCTCGATCGATCTGATTTTTCGCCAAACCAGCTTTATCGGAGTTGATGAGTTTATTGTTGAGATAAAGTTCCGCCAAGAATCACGTTTGGCTTGCTTCAGAGTCCATCTAGTTCTTGCTCGCTGTCTTCTGAATTCGACGTGATTTTTTTCATCGGGAATCATTTTTAGTTCTTTCAATGCTGCTCGGCGGTTTCTAACAGCTTCTGAACATTTTTTTGTCCACCAGGGTAGAAACTTTAGTTGTGATTTCATAGACATTGAATTTCCATTAGGATTTGGGCTGCACGATTTTGCTAGCGAAACTAGTTGATTGGTGAATGAGTTGACTGCCGAATTAACATCAGTTTCTTAAACAATCGCATATGCAGGTGATACTTGTTCTAATCAATTTTTTGGGAGTTAATTTTGTTATTTAGAACTATTGGTTTTTGATTATAGTTGTCTTTCTGAATAATCACTGGGCTGTGGTCGCTTCCCGCTAAAAATCGGTATAAGTGTAGTACCGAGTTAAGCAGCTGGGGAGAGCATACGGTTAAATCCAAGTTGGACCATGCGCGGTAAGAGAAACTGCAATGGGTTTGTATGTTTATGTTTAGTAGCGGCAAATCTAGTGAAGTTAGTATTTTTACTAGGGTTTTACCGTTTCTATTGTACCGTAAACTATTCCACGAAGGACTGTGAGCATTGGTCGCCCATTAAAATAAACGGTGACGGTACATTTTTTATGATGGCGACAAAATGATCTTCGGTTACGTCATTAGGCGGGAAATAGGCTGTGCAGTTAATGGATATTTAAAAAAAAAATAGTTACTGCCAGTACTTGTAAATTTGTCAGAAGGTTTACTTTTTCGAAATGAATGTCTGATCGCAAAGCGAGAAGGACTCCTCCATGAGTTGTATTACCGGTCGCGCTAGTAGTCTGAATTGTGTTGTAGTTGGATAGATTGCAAAGCTGGTTGTTTTTGAGATGGGTTCTCCTTGAAGACCGATGATTATTGGATTGTATTGATAGATAAGAATTTTAAGATCCTCCAAATGGCTGTAGTAGCCATTGCAGTTCCATGACAAAAATACGTTATCATGTTTATTGTCATATTTATTTGCAGAATTAAATAAATTAAGATGAGGAGTTCTTTTTCCAGTATGCGAATAATTTTTGTGAATTTAATTTTTGTTTTTCGATGCTTTATAAGTTTGTGGTTTTCTTTTAGTGTTGTAAGGAGTCCTTCCAAGTTGGGTGTGAAATATTGTGCTATTTCGACGGCATACTTGTTTTCTTTACAGATGTCTATGTAACATTTTAGGTTTTCGAAGGATATGGCGTATTTATCCTTATGTTTTTCCATGTTTTCTTGAAATGGCGCAAATATTTCTTTAAGCGTTGGGTTCTCCGTATCTGAAGGAATTTCGGTTGATGATATGTCCGCATCTGAATCATTCGGGGAATGGACATTCCTTTCGGTCTCTACTTCCATTTCTTCGTTATCTGCCTTGTTTTTCTTCTTCGGTAGTTTCCCGAATTTATTTTTTCCGGGCTGTTCGGTGTACGTATCGGATGGTTATGTAGAAAATGAGTTTTCGGAAAGTGCTCGTTTTTGCGAATCAGTATTTAACTGCTGAAAATTTGAATTATAGTTTAGTTCGGTTTGCTGCTTAGTTATAACGCTATTTTCTGGGGATTAAAATGTCGGTTCAGCACTTAAAGTTTCAATAGCTTAATTTGGGATATATTCTTGGTCGTTTTCAGTATGTGTAGGACAATCTTCCATTCCGTGTGTCCTTTTCCTGGACACTTAAAACACGTAAACCCATCGTAGTTAATGAATATCCGGTGTTGCTGATCATTGAAATCTATTAAGATGGATCCCGGTAAATCTTGTTTTATTTCACTATTAGTATAAAATTGCCGCCTCCAACTTATTATGTGGCCAAATAATTGATCATGGGTATTTATTCTTTGGTATGAAATGTCGGAAGTAATTTTTAATTTTATAAAGTTCGTAATGTGTTGTTCTAAAACTGAGTTCGGTATACAGGGATTGACGTGCGAAAGAACAATCTTTTTGGTAGAAAGCGCTAGTCTAGAACACGCGACATAGTGCGACTCAACTTTAAAGCCTGTATAATTTCGAAAAATTCGTCTACGAGTTCTTTGGACTTGAGGTGTATGATTATTCTGTTCCGGCTGACTTTTGATGCGGCGATTATCATATTTATTGTACCGTTAACGAGGTTCATAATTGCATAGAGGTAATAATTTCTGATTTTGTAGTCATGGACGCAATTAAATACTATTCCTTGCTCGTTTTCGGGATGCGTAATTTTTGTTAGCGGTACGATTTTCGATTTTGTTTTATCGGCGTGTGATGGTGTACATTGATATGTTTTCTGTGTGCGGTGGGATCTGGCGATAGATTTTGTAAGGACATTGTATTAAGCTAAGAGCTCGTTGATTTTAAAACGACCACAATAAATAATAAGCAGATAAAACCTACCACACTGCCGTAGATTATTCAAAAGATAACAGCGACGCGATTAACTAAGGTTATAACTTACTGATTACACCGGACAATAGAAACGTGGAAACAAATGTGCGCGCAGAACACTATAGTAACACGTTCCATTTTTTTTTCTTCTTTATTTCTTTCAAATTCGCTGATGTTAAATTATTAATAATGGAAAATTAATTCTCTAGAATTCTGTATAAATTGGTCAAAGGGCAAAAGCTGGGATAAAAAAAAAACAACAAAACACGTGCATGCATTAATATCAGTTGCCCTGCCAACAAAAAAAAAAATTTGGATATTTTGGAAAATGCATTAAGATAATTATTAACTGTAATGCTTCCATTCATTAGGAGAAAATATTTGTACAGAACTCTGCTAGACTTCTTTTCCAATTCATCTCCTGCTTATGTAGCTGCTGTACTGCCGGAAGTTCTATTACAAATTGTCGTTTTAAATAAACTCACACTTGTTCAGAGGTATCTTATCTACTTTCACTCAGTCATCTGCATTATATCATTACGTTGCGTATGTTATTTCTTAAGAATGGACGCATTAAATATGACGATTTAAAATATTATTAAAGCGAATACGTAATATAAAAAAAAAAAAAACAAATGTTCAATTACTGTTAAAAAAAAAATTTACAGATATTCATCTCCGTTTTCATTAATTTTAGTATTTTTTCTTTTTTTTTTTTTCTTCTTTTTTTGGTGTTAAATTTTATTTATAATAATAATTTAAATTTTAGTATTGGCATTATTATTTAAACTCTTACATTTTTTTAAATTATTTTTTATATTAGTAATATTATATTTCAGAAGCTATAAAGTTCTTTTTGTTTTAAAATAAAATTTTAAAAGGATATTATAATGAAATATCTATTTAAAAATTTTTTTAATATATAAATAGTAAAAGCTAATTTCTTCATTAAAGCTTAAGAAATTTAAAAAAAAAAAAAGGATGTATATTAAAATTATTGTTTTGAAAATAAAAATCAGGTACAATGGGACCATTTTCGAATTGAAATTCGATATTTTTCGATGCTGGGGAGCGGCTTAATGACACAATTTGAAAATTGTATAATTGCGAAAAGTAACTAGTGTACAAGTTTTCAAAATTGTGGCATAAATAAGCCCAAATTAAGCACAGTTACATGAAATTATTTGAAAATTTTAAGGGGAACAATAGAAAAATTACAGTGCTATATCTTTAGAAAGTAATAAACGCCAATCCAAAGCAGAATTAGTTGAGACTATTTTAAAATTTAAATTTTGGTTTGGAACTGGTTCTAGGAAAAGATGTGAGTTCACAAACTGTAAGATTTACTTCGAAAATAGGCACAAAATTGAGCACAATTAAATTAGACCTTTTTCAAGCTATAATTTGATTGATTTTGTATTGTAATATACTTGGGGAACTGTCATGAAAAATGTCTTACTGATTACGTATCAATTACCGTACGTATATTTTACAGATTTTCACTCGGTACTCATGTAATTATTATATCCAGGGACGAATCCAGACGGACATAGGGGGGACTGATTATAAGAAGGACATTTGGGGGGGGGGGGAATTATCGTAAAATCTTCTACGGTAGGCCGTAGATTTGAGAAATACCCCTTTGTTTCATAAAGAAAATCAAATAGCGACCTTTATAGAAATTTAAAAATGTTTTAAAAATACATAATTACTACAATTTTTAATTTAACTTTTGTTTTATATTTAGGGGTAAAAAATAAAACGAAATTATAAAATTATACCTTAAATATGGTAGTTTAGAAATAGTATAATGTGCTTTGTCAATCTCCCTTATTTTACTTTTAATTTCGTCGATCTCTGCCATCCTCCAAATATATTTACTGTTCCTACGCTCTCTAAGTTTCTTTTATGCGCCCTAATTAAATAGGAATTCCGCAGTGTTTTATCAATTCTCAATTTCTTTCGCATGCAACCGTGTTTACAGATGGTTCGAAGAGGCCGGATGGTGCCGGTGTCTCTTTTATCCTCCCAGATTTTGGCTTTTCAGAATCTTTTCGCCTGCCTCCTTTCTGTTCCATATCCATAAACGTATTAATGACTATCCTACGTTTCATTATTTTCATTTCCTTCAATCACCTTTCCTCTAAATTCTTGATTATATCTGACTTCATGAGCGCCCTTTAATTCATTCTCCCCTACCTGATCATTTCTGTGATTTTATCACAGTTCGCATACGCTCATGATTTATAGTACGACCTAGGGGTCTGGTGACCGTTGTTTCTTCCTTTCTGTTTTTCAGTATCGAAATAATCCGTGATAGGATAGAATTTGGGATCGACCGTAGTTTATGAATTCGATTGAAGACGGCGTAAAGTGTTGGGAATATCTTGAAGAGCTATTCTTGTGATTCGTACAGAATACCATCAGAAGGTAACGTTGGAGAGATGACAATGTTTAAAATATATCCCGTATCATTAATATTTTAATAACGTTTAATATTTTTTATTCGATTAATATAAATTTTCCAGTTTATTTCCTTATACAATTTTTTATCCTAATTACTTCATACTTTCGAAAAAAAGCTTGCTAATGGAACCGTTCGGCGTAATTTCAATCCGATATTTGCTTTTCCTATTTTTACAAAAATGAACTGCGCTACTTTTGTAGACAATTGAAACCGGAATTAGATTCGATTGAAGATCGACACAAAAGTAGGAAGGAAACAGATTTTGGAGTTTGTTGTAATGTAAATGTGTGAATTTAGACTGGATCGGCTACTTTTTTGTTTTTATCTACGATGGACTCTTCAAGAGTAATCAAACAATTATAAATGGTTCATTGTTTTCAGAAGATAAATCCTCCGGGCTTGATGCTGATTTGCATGATTTTTTATTACATAAAAGGGAGAGAAGGAGACTACTACCGTTGCTTGATTTAAGAACTGAGCGAATAACATTCAAGTAAACCTGTGTTAATTCTGTCTTTTCTTTAAAGAGGTGCAGGTGGAAATATTCGCTTTGAAAACGTACTTTTGAATGGGCACAGTAATGAAGTTTCTTCAACGTGTGTGTTACTCTTCGAAATTCAAAAAGTGGTTAGGATGTTCTAGCAGAAATAAATAATGTTCAGTTCTAGAGTTTTTTGATTTACACATAAAATTCGCGCCAAATGTTAAGAAAATTTGCATAGTCCTGTTTTGGTACTGAATAATAAATTATCCGGATAAGTTAGCTGATTGCATGTGTACACCTGACGCGTCTCCAATTTACCATGTGGTCGAAAAATTGATTTTAATGATTTATTCGAAGAATCGATACGTTTGAAATAATGTTTAAAGGGTATTGCGTCTTTGACATAGTTTCGCAATATCTCATTCCCGGTAAAGTAGGGGAAAAGTGTTTGATAACATTTCTAGCGGGTGTTTTAAAGTCTTCTGCACTTCATAAAATTACCTTCGATCGGAAAGCCTCCGCGAGTAGTCAAGTTTACACGAGTTATTATTAAGAAAATGATAGTTCCATTGCGACTAATTTTAGAAGCCGCCATCATACACTTTTTTGGACAGTCAACGTGGTTCATTAGTATAATTAATAGTCGCGAAGCTTATTATATCGCAGCAATAGAATTCTAATCCTCGCTTCTCGGTTAGAAAAACGAAATCAGTGAATGGGAGATTTTTGTTTTTTCAGCTCAAGCAAGGCATGCTTCATTCATGGGGGAGATGTCTGGGTGTATGAATAGATGCTGCAGAAGAAAGGTTGAGGGAGAAAATCAACGATGTATGCGATCGGTAAGTGAGAAAACACGATGCGGCGCGATTAAAGCGAATAATATGAAATTATGCTTACGAATTGATAAGCGATAATTTCAATGAGGACCGTGCGCTAATAGATGCGGATGTAAAGCGATAAGAACCGAACGTGACATAACTTCAGAACCTATGCACACATGTAATAGTCGTCCATTAATTAGATTAAAGTACTTAATAGATTATCATAAATTCTACTGAAAATAATTGTGCACAGGCATGCCCAAAAATTCAGTTATACGAGAACATTATGAATGATCCAGTTTTTTGATATTGTAATTATGCGTGCATATTTAGCATAATTAACCATTAGTATAATATACAAAAATATACGAAACAATTAGTATCTAAATATGGTTAATGGGAGCATGAGATTATAATTTTCTTTTAGGAGCTAATTAAGGTAGTTTTTAATATATATATATATATATATATATTTATAAAGATATATTTAATTTTCTTTGTAATTTTCATTCCTAAAAATTAAAAATAACTTAATACATCGAATAGAAGAATTTCCAAAGAAAGAATGAGCAAAATTTTGGAATAGTGAATAAAAAAGTTAATTTTCTTTTTTGGCCGAAAATTGAATATTTAAGGTGCTAAATTTTAAAATCGAAAAAAAAAAAATTAAACGTAGAGCATCATATATCCCGTTTGTTGAACAGGTAATAAAACTATCGAATTATAAACATTGTGAAAAAACCTTTAAAATTTAACATAAATTAATGTACTACAAGCGTTTTCAAGAACGTTCTATTTTCAGCCAGAAAAGAATTTGCTAAAAATAAATTTAGTAAATATACGTTTCTATAATATGATGAAAGTAATACGGTATAATGAAAATCGCAGTAAAGCATCAACGGACATACTACTTTCTACTATAGTAGCAAAAAATATAGATTTTTGTTTTTAATTCCGATAAACGTAAAAAATTAACGATAATTTATCCAACTGGATTACCGGTGGTACAGACCGTTTATATGCATGCGTGATGCAACATTGCAATGTATGCCACTGCAGTTTGAAATCAGTAAACGCATAAATTTATTTTGCAATTAAAAATAATATTACTACCTTCTCGTTCAACTTCAATTATTACAAAAATTGTAAATTTACTTATGAGAATAAAATCCACTAACGTAAAGCAGTTTAAAAGATTATTACAGGACCATTACCTAACGCAATATCAGACCTTGCGGGATAATTGTAATAACAGTATATAACTTACACACTTTCTTCCCTAACATTAATTAAGTAGAATGAACAATATAAATTACATACCAAATTTTTTTAACGTACAATTACTGGTCACGGAAACTTTAAAGACTATCTACATCGATTCAAAATTGTATTAAATGTAATTGTCCCGATAATCGTATCACTCATATTTCACCTGGATGTAATAGCACACTGATTTCCATTTTCAGTAACTAAGAATTTTCAAATGTTTAATGGATTTACCGTTACAGAAGTTAATTTTCGTTAGCAACATATACACTTGTATTAATATTAATTAACCGCAATCAATGTTAAGGATGATCTGACACCAAAAACGTTATTGGATATGGTTTCAACTTCACCATCATACAAAATTGTACTACTTTAATATATAATACATTTGTCTCATCGGTATTATCCGAAATGAGGACCCCCCCCCCCAAAAAAAAACAAACAAAACAAACGGTGCTATCTACTTTGAAGGAACGTGTTCGTAAGAAACGGCTGTCATTGGGACGCAGAAAGTCGTACATCTTACACCAAGGCAACGCACCTCCTGCGCATAACGCGTTATCGGTTAAGGGACTTTTAGCTAAAAAAAAACGATTTCAATACAGATTTCCATTCGACTTTCTTTCCCCCCCCCCCCCCCCCCCCCCCGAAGTAAAATCAAGAAACTTGTTTTAAATTGAATAGCGAACGGCAGAGATATTGAGAAGAATTTCAAAAGAAAAGTCCCAGAAGAACTGTTTCGTATAGTGAAAAAAACGTACGGCTCGGCATGCCGAACGGGTAGGTGAATAAATTGAAGGAAAAGAGTTTGTTTTTCCTTTTGTTCTCAGGCTCGGTCAACTGTAGACACTAGCCCAATGCAAGAGGGTTATTTTTTTATATTTTCAATAGCGGAATTAGACCAGATCCTGAACGAAACACCAGTGCCTAACTATCTATTGCGGATAGCTGACTAAGGAAAAGGTGTATCCGTAAAATATTTTCGATAAAACACCTTTTTTTTTTTTTACCCAGCTCGTTATTTAATCACAGCCCGTACTTGTTCGATTTATGAATACAATAGAGTAACAGGTTTAAAAAGATGTTTACAGGTTGTGGATGTCTGCTTAGATGTATGATGTACCCACGACTTACGCAGAATTTTGTTACAAAAATATCTACATATTATATAATCGATAAACTGTTATTCGCTGTTACTTTGGTGTTTTAATGGAATTTTGGATTACTTTTTTCTGCACCTAAAATTTATTCTACCGACCAATTATTTTGAAGTACATGCGCTACATTGGTATCTTACAATTTTAGCCATCATCCAGTGCTAAATATTGCGCCCTATTAATCTAATGCATACAAAAGTATTTACAGCTTTGCCATTTTAATTGCCGAATTAAATTTGTCAGCGTATGCGTACCTTCGCGATAATTTATTTTTATTTTAGCTCAGATAGGATGCATTTAATTCATTTTAAGGAATTTACAACAAAGCGAACAAAAAAAAACATCGTAAATTAGAAGTGTTAAAAAAGAAAACACATCCCCATTATACAAGAAGAGAATTCGCCTCCGCTTTAATCACAGTCTACTCCTTGGCTCCCTCTTTCGTTTTAATATTGTTCAGTCTCCCTTGTATCCCTTCCATCGTCCTATCTTAAATTTGACCTGTGATGTTAATCTTCTAACTCCTGCGAACGAGCAGTCCTTTATTCTAATTTGCTTGGCCTTGGCCTCCTGACCCCTTACTACTGTGCCCACTACATTCTTGCTCTTCCTTCTGTTGTTCCTGTATTGGGGCTACCTTCATTTCTTTTGTTTCTAATCGTTTCCTGATATAACTTTCAAATCCCTACGCTTCATCATTTGTTGGTCCTTTGTGTTGGGTAAATGTCCTGTGTTGACGCGCCCAAAGAAAAAAAAAAAAAAAAGTACAGGAAGAGAAAAAACACGTAATAAAAATGAAATCAAGTTCGATGAGTACAAGGGGTGTATAAAGAAAAACAATATACTTAACGATTATTTTGTTTTTTATAACAAAAACTGAAATAAAATAAAGCCTGATTTCCAAAGCAGAGTAAGTGACGTGTTGTGAAAGAGAAACGCACAAATATTCCAACAGAAGTTTCTGCTTAAAGTAGGACTAAAAAAACATTTGTTGGTTAAATACTTGTATTTTTTAAATTCGGTAATGTAGAAATATTAGCGCTCGCCGGTAATGCGTTATTACTGCCATATCATATAAATTTGGCTCACACGAAATCAATCTTGTACTACTTTTTATTATATAGTGCAACGTTTTAAATTACTATCATCTTCATTTTTAGAATTTCGCATACATATAATGTTCGGAATTCTAATAAGACGGTTCGGTAACGACAAAAATATTCAATTACAATATGTGCAGTAGCTCAGCAACGGTTTCACTTATTAATTTCGAAATCTGGATCACAATTAAAATTCACTTTAAGACCATAACTTCAAGCTAACCGATTATCTTGAGCGGTAAAAAGAACAAAAAACCATCGAGAATATGTAATATGGTATTAACCAACAACCTCAAAAGTCACCCTTAAACAATTCGTAACTCATCCACCAGATGAGCCCCTTTAAAAGTGAACTTCAAAATATAAACCAAAACGTAGAAGCTCTTTCATGAAAGCAAAAAATTACGGTTAAAAAATTATATGGATCCTCCCTTTGGACCCAAAAGCAGCAAAAAAAATTCACGTAAGTAATAGCCCGAGCAAAAACGTCGAGGAAACCAAAACGTATTTCTAACATACGCATAAAGAGAGCCGCTTTACAGGAAAATTTATAATCGAGCTTGCAACTTTATAGTCAGGTTTCCAAAGCGCGCCGAAAGCTCGAAATTTTTGATAATGATTCTTTTTCCAGGCAAGTGATATATGTCGGTGGAAAGATCGCTATTTGTCGACTAAGGGAAACTGTATTTCATTTCCTTAACGAAACTTTTAAAGTTGGCGAAAAGTGCGAAAAATGAAGTGTAGCCCTCCTTTGCGGAGCGAATATTGTAGTTACAAATTTTTGGACAAGGATAAAAATATGCACATATATTTCTCTAGTTTTGGAGTATCCGGGGTTTCCAGCTTCAAAATTACATCCCCGCGGATCGCCAAAACCTTGAAATTCAAAAAAAAAAACAGTGTATATTCTTTCCGGGCATGCGATATAGCGATGAAATGATAGGAATTAAAGTATATTTCGTTATTCGTTTTTAAATGTTTGCTTAACTATTCATCGATATATCGATGCGAAAGTACGAAGGCACGGGTTATTAAAAATAGTCTGTCAGTAATTATCATGTTATGTTTCTTTGTGGGAGCGAAAATACAAAACGGCAACTATTCATATACATTATTGTATCTTTTTGATTTTTTTTTGTTTTTAGTAAAACTACTAAGTGCTTGTGAGAAGACGATCTATTCGAAGTGTGTCTAATAATACCGGAAAGGAGATAGATAAATGTTGGAAGCAAGGAAAAATGCAAATGTAAATAAACAGAGACGGATAAAGGTTGTGATAATCGGCTATTGTAAGTAAAACAGAGACCTGTTCTACACAATCGCTCGGTATTCCTTTAAACTAACGCGACACTTCGGTATGAAATAACGTATATTTAAAAACTCTGAGGTCGTCGCGATAGCCTAGTGGCGTAAACTCTTGACTACTAAGATAGTAGTTTCATAAGTTCGATTCCCAACGACGGGCAAAAGACTGATTTACTAAACGGTTAATTTAAAGGATTAGTTAGCGGCCAAATGGTATTTAAAGCCAGGCTATAAAAAAAAAAAAAAAAAAAGAATTCTGTACCAGTGATGAAGATGATTAATATTACTAATCGGTCAAGTTCTTTATCGAATGTTTTTTTTCTTTCTTTTTTTGATTTTGTGGGAGTGTGTTCTATTAGTTGTGATCTGTGACGGCGTTCGGTAGTTTCTGATAAGTCGTTGTAAGTTAGTTTCCGCAATGGCGTTCGATGGTTTCTGATAAGTCGTTGTAGGTTAATTTCCGAAATGGCGTTCGGTTATTATAATAGAGATTATTAACGGACAATTATATTAAATAAATGTTGTTACGGGTTATTTAATTATTTACATATTGAGGATGGCTCTACGTGCGTATAATAGATACTACAGATTTAATAAGTAATCAAGCATATTTAACCCTTCTTACACAACGTGTATTGTAGTAGCCTATTACATAACACGGGTATCGGGTCATTTTTACCCGGACGTTGTGTAAGAAGGGTTAAAATGTTATAAACCAGTAGCTATCCGTCAGTTAGAACGTAATATAAATGAACTGAACTTGTATTTTTTATTAATTTTTTTTTTTTTGGTTGCAAATTTCATTACGTTTAAGGACCCTGCCAAGCTCTGCAGCTTGTCGGCGTGGCCCTAAAAAAGTAACATATGCCTCCCTTATTTTATTAATTAATATAATACAATATTACTTATACTTAAACGAGTACTAGTTATCAGTACTACCAACGATTCCGAGTTTTTGTAATATGATTATTTTAACCATTTATTATTGTTATTACCTAAAATATTATCTAACTTAACCTGAAACTTCTTTTACAACAAAGAATAAAAAGTACAACATTTGCCTGGTATAAATACCCTTATATCCTTTCATAACCTCATATACATATCTTCGCACATATCTGACACATATACTATTATCAATACTTAATATATATACTCGGTAGTAAGAATATGATTGTTTTATTAACTTTTAATATTTTTATTCATAACCCATTTATTTATTTCTACTTTGGATGACTTTTTATTTGACTGTAGTTGTTTCTAATACACATTCGTTTTGACATGGATATGTCTTACCGGTGGGATTCAGCCGAATTATTCGTCACGCTGTTTTTAAGAGCAAACACAGTGACGCTATTTAATTAAAACATACGAGTTATGTCAACTGAACCGTGTGATATTTTTTTTTTTTTTTTTTTTTTTTTTTTTAAATTTAAGAAGGGGTACTAAACCACTCGCTGCATGTAACTACCTCGGTTATCGCAGTGAGTGGACCCACGTTTAAAACATACTCCTTAGCTCGCTAGCCTGAACGAAAGTCATAAGATTGTTCAAAGCAGTAGGGGTATTTGAGAGGATGTCTTCAATCGATGTGATCTGGCCTCGCCGTAACCCATTTAGACGTGTGCATTTCAGCAAGATATGCGAAACTGACGGGTATTCATCGGTAGAACAAAGTGGGCAGGTACTTGGCTTTGGGGCTTGTTTGAGGATATCGTCGTGGGAAAAGGACGTATGTCCCGTTCTCAGGCGATTGATTGCCGAAAACACTTTGCGTTCTGTTCCGACTGGAGGCCACCATGGCTCCGTCGTAGGCTTCAGTTCCCTGAGGAAGGTCGACTGAGACATCCAGTCATGATTCCACTGTGCGAAGACCGTATCTGACAGGAAACCTCTCAGAGATAATGGACCAAAAACAAATAACGGCATTGGGCACATCATGAATGACCGAGCGACCAGGTCAACCCGCTCATTCCCCGGAACACCGGCATGACTGGGGACCCATAAAAAAACAACTCGGCATCCCCTTCGGCTCAGCTGGTATAAGATAGCCAGGACTTCTAGGACCATTGGTGATTCCGGGTGATCTGACTGCAAAGCACGTATGGACTGCAAGGAATCAGTCACCAGTAAGATTCCGAGCGGTTGGGATCTCAGTTCTAAGTATGCCTGAAGACAAAACAACACAGCATACATTTCGGCTTCCGCAATGGATACAACGTTGTTCAACCGCATGCCCTCTGCGATTCCGTCTATTTCGAAAGCGCATGCCGCTGGGGCAGCCTTGGACTCATTAGCTTTGGATCCATCAGTGTATGCTTTCGAGAACGTGGTATATTTATTAATAATATTTAGTGCCCTGTGCCCTCGCAGCGCCGGTGGGTGATTATTATCAGTAAGAGTTGTGATAGCTTCTACCTGAAAAGAAGCCCAGGGTGGGGGTAATTTTGAAAAGTCCGTTCTGGGTGTTAAGTTGGGCTTTATGTTATTTTGCAACAAGATTGCATTGACTTCAGGTAGGTTATCCTTGGGAAAATCAGGCTCCGTAGTTACGTCGCAATGATTCTCCGCAGCCCATGAAAGCATATCGCGATAAGTGAAGAACTTTCTGTTGTAAGACAACGGTGGTATACCAGCTAACGAACATAGGCTTTTAGCTGGAGATGTACGATGGGCGCCAAGTATCATGCGAATAGCGGCGTTATGGATTGGGTCCAGTGTTTTTAACAGGGAACCCTCGTGTGATATTCATTACATGGGCGATCAAAATAACTAGCATAGTATTAAGGAGTATCGGTTCGTAACCAGGAAAGTGAAGACCTCCTGAAATTTTACATTGGATCTTTTTTTAGCTGAGGAAAAATAAGACATACCATGTACCGGTCTGCATATAGTGTAGATACTTTACATTTTTTTTTACTTTTTTTTTTCATCCATTTTAATGAGTTTATTAGGTGATATGTTCCATTGAGGTTTCTTTTATTATCGCTAGTTTTGATTATACGTAATGATAGCATTTGTTGTTTGTATATCTATATATATATATATATATGTTTTTTTAAATTTTGTTGTCTAAAGGAATTGAATTCATCTTATTACAATATCGGGTGTAATCATTTTTTTAGGTAATACAGGGTACGGCAGCATAACTTCCTTTTTTAAAATGCGCCACTTTTTTTCTACTAAATTTTGTTAAAGAGAAATAATAACAGAAAATCGAAATAAAACTGCAAGGGAAGAAGCATACATATTGCCCCAATGGGCGAACTAGAGTATGTTATTTCGATTTTCTGTTATTATTTCCCTTTAACAAAATCTAGTAGAAAAAAAGTGGCGCATTTTTAAAAAGGAAGTTATGCTGCCGGACCCTGTATAATGTAATGAAATAATCACTCACGCTGCCACAGCCATTACAAGCCATCATATACCACCACTGCTATATTATGCAGTAAATCTAAGCTGAGGCACAAACAGCGGAGAAACGTCCTTACCGATAAGGTTATCCTTAGCAGTAGTGGGGTTGCAGGCTGACGTTGTATCTACCACTTTTCCACCGATAGTACCACGCTTTGGTTCTGAGCTCAAAGTATATTGTTCGCGTTTTTCTTCCAATCTTTAAAATCCACGTCCTCCCACCTCTGGAACCTTTCCTTACATTCTCTTTTGGAAGTGAACTCACCACAGCTTCCAACCCTTTTCAGGGAGCGTATACTGCTGGGCGCACTGCACTTCAAGATGGTGAAGAGTTCTTTATAATGCTCACCCTTGTTTGTAATAACCCTTATTATTTTTCCCTCCAACTCCTACGATACTTATCTTCGTCGGTGATAACTTTTTCCAATCTCCCTTTCACACCATCATCTACCAATTTCTTCTCTAGCTTAGCGAGTGCCCCGTCCAATAACGGCAGCGTCTGTAGCGGCGATCGCTGTAGTGGTATATTTTTTTAGTACCTCAAATGCGACCTTCATCCGACTATGGAAAGTATTTGATGAATCGATTACAACTTTGTGCACCTGGTCTAGCGCATCGAGCCTGGTTTTGTCTTCGACCAACCGTTTCTTGTGGTCCCGTTTTTGATATCCTCAACATGGCTATTAGCTGACATTTGGTAAGCGCGTCCCTCGAATCAAGCACGTCCGAGACATTTACTAGACGTTTGCCCAGTAAGATTATGTAGTTAAATGGCTTGATAGTTAACTAAAGCCGGGCCATAAAAAAAAAAAAAAAAAAAAAGATTATGTAGATATCGATGTTATCTTTAAGCGTCTCCTTAACCGGTCCTTCTAAGCTGGCGGTAAAAAACGCCTCTTGCAGTTGTTTTCCAACAATCACCTCATCATCCTGTACTTTTGTTTCAGTCGGCGGCAGCGCAGTCGCCACATGTAGTAAATGTTTTCTGCGAAAATCGAAATTACCGTCGGAATCCAAGTCGAAGAAGACTGGCCCAGTCAGTTTCACAAGCCTGGATCGAGGCCCTCCATCGGCCAAGTGCTTTCCACTCTTATGCAACGGTATCACACGTGTGTGTCCTGAATATTCACGATTTTATCGCTGTCTACCAAAAAATTCTCCAAAGTGGAGGAGCCACCTGACGAGGGACTTTAATCTCTTACACTGTATAACACATTCTACCAAGTACACGTCCGGATAGACAGTCCTTTTTCAAATTGTACCTACAGCGTGTAAAGTATCAAGTGCTTTCATTTTTATTAGTCATTATCAAGGTTTTTTTGCCATTTTTTCTTCAAAACTTCATAATTTTAAACAGTAAGTACCTTTAGTCTTATTTTTAAAAATTGTTTTAATCGTCTCTAAGCCTTTTTTATTTATTAAATCTTTTACACAAATATAATTTATCAATTTTCCATTACTTTAAAAACCTATTTATTATATTATTTATTAGCATTCTGCTAACGATGACGTAATATTAATTTACAATCTTGATAGCTGGGGTATTTATAGTAACTCGGCCGGATGTGGTTGACTCATTGAAGAGATAAGTGATAATTTTTATTTTTGACGTATGTGGTTTTCATTTAACACAAAGTAATTACTTTAGCACTTCAGTTAATTGCAATTTCCTCCACTATCAGTTATTTCTCTGCTAAAATCGTTATCACTAAAGTACTTTAATTGCACTTTGCATATGCAGATATCTGCATGCACAAGTGCTTCTTTTATTTCTTCCTGTCTAAAAATTAAAACGATAAGCGCCTCACACATCGGTCTACAATCTAGTCATCATTTTCAGTTCCTTTGCAATCTGCAGCGATTAAAGTTTTTTCCAACAACGAACCTGTAAGTTTTTTTCGTCACAGTTACTTATTTCTATCTATTTTTTCTTTGGCTCGAATAGGCGTAATTTGTTTAATGCAGACGATTTTTTTTTTTTTAACCCTGCCCCCTTGGGCATATCAACAAAGGATCTTCACCCAGAAACGACACGAGGAAGAAGGATCAGTTAAATGTAGAGTCGATGTCAAATATTGATAAGATAAAAGAACTGAGGATAGGAACAACGGAGATCGACGGAAACGATAAGATATACGAGGCACAATAAGGAGTAGGGAGTTTGAGTGATAACAGATTGGAGTACAAAGTAGTGCGTTCGTTCACGAGGGATGGACATTCAAAGAAGATATGGTCAGGATCACAGACGGCTTCATCGTCAGAATGAAGAGGATAATTAGGGGGAAGAGTGCGAGATGAAAACGAAAACGTGAGGAAGAAAGAAGATTATGGTTCAGACGTAAACGGATAATAGGGACAATAACGGAGCGGCGAAACGAAGGAAAATCGTAAAACCAAGGCCGCGTGGGAAGATTAGGTTGGATGGAAAAATATAAGGAAGGTTGATTAGAAAAGGAAGGAAATCTAACCAAAATTTAACATGAAACTTTTTACACAATGGGAGTAAATTAGAAACGGGATTTTTAGAGAAAAAAAAGCGGGAAGATACAGCAATCTGAGCCAAGGAATCTTCCATTTCGTTACCCCCTATCGCCATAGGACTGGGGACCCAGAGCATATCGATGCGGATAGCATGAAGTGAGAAAAGAGTGTGAATGAGGGAGCGAATACGGAGGATAAACAGGTCAGAGGAGTGAGAGGGGAAATGCGAGACGAATTTTTAATATATTCTATTGTCGATCTATTTTTGATTTCCCCATTTTATAAATTATTTACATCGATGTGCGTTTTTTTTTTTTTGTTTCATTGAATTACCATTTTTAACTACTATGGGTTGTCACGATGATATAGTTGCCTAGGCTACTTAAAGACCACTGAACAGTCCACCATCCTGAATGTACTTTTTCAAAGTGTTATACGATTATTTGTTGTTTAATATTTTTGCTAACGATATGAAGGTGCTTGGGCGGACTGCATTAAAACTGCGGCATTCAATTATGATACGTTGTACTGACGGATATTTTAATTCAGCACAGTATGGACATGTGCTTAATGGAGAGTTATTCTTTGCAGTATGTGGTCATGACTTTTAGCTGTATGCCCTATTCTTAGCCGATTGATCGTTGTGTGCATTTGACATGCGGGCTATCAGTCGGTGGCTACTATGGTTCGATCATGGGCTTTATTTGGCCTAAGAACACTTAGTCTTGGACATCCATTTTTTTCTCCAATGCTCAGTTATTCGTTCTCTCGTAAGAACGTATCGAGCGTTATTGGGCTTTGAGATTTATGCCGCATCGGGGATAACATAGCCGACCGAGCTTCTAGATTCGGATGAGCGTTTTTGAAGATTATTATTTAATTCATACGTCATTTCTTTCTTATTCAATCTATTTTTTTTTCTTTAGTCCGATTAGACAATGTATCATTTTATTAAAAGGCCACGCAAGTAGTCAGTAAATCTTCGTTCTGGCGGGTCTGACGTCACAAACCCCAGAACTGTGTGCAGAGGGCAGAAAGTAACCCAATTTCTTGCACGGGCGCCGAAAATTCACTCAAGTTTCCCCAATTTTCCCCAAATTTCCCGCAATTTTTCGCAATTTTCCTCAATTTTCTACAAATTTCCCCCAATTTTCACTGTACAGGTTCCGCACATTTCCGATAGTTCGAACCGCTTAAAAACTAACCCAAGTATAATAATTAATGCCTCAAACTGACCCAAGTCCCCGCCCACCCCTCCTGCCCACAGCGTTGCCGCGATCTTTTAAATATTTCAAGGTCTAGGTATGTGTAATATAAAATTAACCTAAGTATATATTTTTTTTATTATTTATAACCTTACATATATGTTCGTATTCGTTCGTGCGTCAAGGTCATCGACTCTGTCCAGCTCTTCCATGCCCCCAAATTATACTTAAGTCGATGACCACAGGTCAACTTCGTTCATCTGCATATATAACCAGCTTTCACCAAAGGAATGTGGTTTTTCTACTGCACCCCTCCCTTTTTCAAAGACTTGCAACGAGGTAGATTCTCGAACGGTTCTAATCGCTCTGTCAGTATTAGTGCTATGTTGAACGTGTGGAATTTGTTGAAGCTGTGTTCTTCACGCGTTATTGAAAAAGTCTCAAGAACGTTAAAGTCAATAATTTCCCACGTTTTTTCTTTTTTTCTGTCTCTCTTTATTTTGTGTCTTTTTTCTCTCTTATTGCTCGTTATTTTTTTCGTTCTTATTTTCTCTCTTTTTTTTAGTAAAAATATTACAATAATAATCAAACATGAATAACAATTCCGAATCGAATGAGATTAATGTCGCTGATTTTATTCGAAATTTTTTCGTAAACGATAATGATAATGCAATGTTTCCGGACGATTTTCCAAATATACATATGCCACCACTACCATCACCAGCAGAAACAACACAAGATTTGCAGACCCCACCGTTAACGCAAGTACCGATTCTACAGGACCAAACAGAGTATAGTCCAACAACGATGGAATTACCGAAAGAAATATTTAACCGAAAAGCCGTCGTCTACGTTAAAGATCCTTACAATCCAGAAAATAAAAATAGTTTCATGTATGCGGTTTTAGCGAAATTTACGACGAAACCGTCATCGATGTGGCAGTACAACATCCTGCAGAAAGTATACGATTTTAACTTTACTCACTTACCGATCCGTTCGCTAGCAGATGTTGAAACGTTCGAAAGAATAAACGCTGTATCAATCAACCTGTACAAGCTGTTAGAAACTGACTATACAGATCTAAGTTCGTGCAAGTATAAAATAAAAGCCGTGTATGCCTTCCGAAAAAATCACAGTTTGTTAAATCATAAACATCACACGAACATATTATATTGGGGATCTAATGGAAATTATCAATTCGCGTGGATAAAAAACTTTAGTCGATTGTTGCGGATCCAGTCGCCGAAAGCAAAATTTGTTTGCTGGTCATGTCTCGATCCTATGAATACCGATTACGAACATAATAATACTCACAGATGTGACGCAGTCAGCTGGCGTAATATGCATTGTATGTAAAGAAACACGTATTTTTCTTATTTATACATATATTTATTTTCAAAATCTTTTTTACATTATTTCATATAAAATGTATGTAATCTTATTACAATATAATAAATATTATTCATATAGTTACATTTATTATTTCATAAACTTAAAATTTTGATTGTACTATCGTTGATAAAATATTCCCAACTTCCTTTTGTACTGCTTCCTCTTGTTCCTTACGCTGAATAGTCGAATCGATATTACGTAAATGTTCATCTAAATTAGTAGTTTTACCAACTAGTTGTGTCGTATCTACAACACGATGTACTTTTTCCTTTTTAATTTCTTCACGAAGATTATCTAGCATCCTATTATACCGTTTTTCTATTTCTTCACGGTATTGAGCAATTAATTCCATAAAATGTTTTTCTATTTCTTCGCGCTGTTTATCCAATACTTCCTTAGTAATATATTTATCCAACAATACGGTAACTTTTCCACTTAATTCGTTTATTAAACCTCCAAGTATACCAATCGTGCCTTTCACATCATTTTCATGCTTTGAAAGTTCATTCGAAACCGTATTTAATTTATCCGATAATTTTTGTATCTTCTCGCTACTTTCTAATGTTGCAAGAATAGATTTTAATCGCTTATACGACAACACTTCCGTTTCAATAATCTCATTACCCACAGTGCTCACATTTACCAATCGTTTTCCTTTAAAATTATAATTTCCGCTCGAATCCAATTCAATATTAGCAGGCTCAGCATTTCCTCCTTCAGGTACATATTTTCCACTTTTATGCAATGGCATTATCATATACTTACAATATTTCAACACTTTAAATTAAATAAATTATAAAAAACAAAAGAAAAAATCTCGAGAAAATCTATATTTATAACAAAATCACATTTTTTTCTCAGATTCTGAGGCAATATGCTGCTGCATTTGTGTTTCTAGAGTAATTAATCTATTGTAAAGGTTATCTACAACCCAATCATGTTCTCTAGTAAAACTTTTCTGTAATCTATCGAGTTCTCCTCTATTATTTACAAGCACAGCATCAAAACGTTTTATATTATCGTCAATCTTATTAGTTGCCGTATCTATCACAGTATCCAATCGTTGAATAGTTTCGTCAATCCTTTTATCCGCTGATGATATTTTATCGCTAAATTGTTGTATATTATTATCGATCTTTGCATTCTGAATTTTTAACACTTCATATATCGTTGTCTTTGTGGTTTTTAATTCACTATCAAGTTTTTTATCTGTTTCTTTCACGAAGTCTAATTCACTCGAAAGAATCTTCACCCGATCGTCTATACTTCCAGATTTTGAAAGATATTCATTTTTACTAGTCTCAATACGTTTTGCTAAATTACTAATATCTGCATTCATTATATCATGATCGTATTTATTTTTCAAAAATGCTGAATTAGTTTCCTCTGTAATTATCTGTTTTAAATTATCGATCTTTGTTTGAACTTCACTCATAATTACTTCCTGCATAGACCCCTGAATATCGCCCAATTGACCCAATGTGACTACATCTTTTGTTTCAATACCTTCAGCTACATTAATTATTCGTCTTCCTAAAATGTTGACATGATCGCCGGATAAGTTAATTTTTTCCATAAGCGCATTTATCATGGCTGCTTTAAAGATATCAGAGTATAGAAGAAATTTCATCTGTTTGTAAGATAACGCTTCAGACTCTGCAGGTTCGTGATATATCGTACTAACATTTAGTATCCGTTTTCCTTTAAAATTATAATTTCCACTCGAATCCACTTCTACAGTAGCACCCTCGCCAGTTCCACCATCAGGCATATATTTTCCATTCTTATGAAGCGGCATAACTAAACGTTTACTAATAAACTATTATCGATCCAAGAATTATCTGAACTCGGGAATCCTAACCACTTAACCAACGATTTTCTACCTTTACATTGAATAACACGTTCCACCAAGTATACGTCAGGGTAAGATGTTTTTTGTAACTCTTCAGCATAAAAAGTACCAACTAACGGTTTACCGGTTCTATCTTTTAACGTATACGTCATAGGAAAAGTAGAATTCACTGTATTTATAGTAAATAATTCACCAGTCCAGTTAGGAGTATAGCCTTTCTCTAATAATGTTTTAACTTTGCTAATACGAACTACATCACCAGCTTTAAAAATTTTTGATTTGCTTGGGGGAGAGAATCGTTCAACATCTTTACTACATTCTCTTGCAATATTTTCTGCAACTTGTCTTTCAACGGTCTTATTTACATCAGCAGGTGCGAATTTTATCGTGCGGTGTATTTTCGTATTATATTTTTGGGTAAGCTCGGACAAAACTTGTAACCATCGTTTATTACGATTAGCAGTAAATTCTTTCCATATCCAATTCTTTATTGTACGATTAAAACGTTCTACTATACTCGCTTTAAGCGGCGAATGGGTGCTGTACAAATTAATATTATTCCGATTTAAAACGGCCCGTACTTGAGGATTATAAAACTCTGTACCCTGATCTGTTTGCAAATAATTAGGAGCATCAACACCTCTTTCACTTAAAATTTTTTCTAACGCTTTAGCAATTACCGATCCACTCTTTTTCTTTATAGGAATGGTCCACGCATATTTAGAAAACGCATTTATTACAGTTAAAATAAATTTATATCCTCGATTAAATCGTGCGTATTGCGACATATCGATCAAATCGGCTTGCCATAAATCATTTAAACAGAAAAGTTGTACACATCGCGTCGGGTAACGTTTTCGTGCAGGTTTATGAAGTTCATCAACTATACTACGTTGTAAGGATTTTGATGTAGATGTTTGTTTCTTACGCATATTTTTTTTCTAATACTACTAATCAATAAGGTAACTGAATATATCCTTCTTCAGCCAACTCTTCCTCGATTGCTATAATTTCGTTGTCTACACCTGTATTACCACTTTGTTTAGATGCGTGTAATAACTGTAATCGTTCAACTAATTCATTCGGGTCGTTCCAATACTCAATTCGCGGTCTTTTAAGACTTATTCCAGGCACAGGAGAAGTTTTACGGTTAGTTATATATTTTTCATAACCTTTTCCGCTATGTACTTCAGATTGAAATAACGGACGTATTATTTTCTTATATTTCTGATTGGGAAGTCCTTTCAACGCACCATTACCACGCAAATGAGCTCCAGTAAATTCTAGTAATTGTTTATATATCTGTAAATCATCAATATTATAATCAATTTCATCTACTTTCGACTCCAATAGCAAATTCATTACTCCTGTAGTGTATGGGAATTTAGCACGATTAACACCTTTTCCTAAATATATTTCTCCACGATCTTTGTTCCACGAAATTGTTGTTGTACCCAACATATACTCATCTGCAATAGGATTATACTTTATTCCAAAAATTATATCTTTAGGTATAGGATCATCTCCATCAATACGAAAAGAACCCATTTCACTTAGATTAAACTGTTCATTTTCAATTTCTTCATCTATATCTTTCTTTGGAGTACTATGTTCTAGTTTTCGCTTTGTAACCAAAGATCTAAATATTTCATCATCATCTTTTTTCATACCCTTTGGTTTTTGTATTGCTTCTCGAATCTCTGACAATGGTTTTGTAATAGGTTCAAACACTACAGCTGAAGTATTTGTAATAGATTTAGACACATTCTTTAACGCATTATATTTATTCATTATATCTGTGCGTATCTTTTCCAATTCAGTTTTAAGTTGTAATTCATCCTCGATATTTCTTTTAACGCTATTCATTGCCATCTTTTTCGTCTTCAATCACTATAAACTCGTCAAAACCACGACGAAACCGTCCTTTATATAGTTCACTCTCCTTATCAATCACTAAAAATCCGTGTTTATTCTTCCAGCACGTAGTACAAAGTTTCTTAAAAGTCTTATACGAGCACATACCATTAACATGTTCATCATATATATGCCGTATATTTATATCATCTTGAGCAAAGACAAGTATGAAATTGGCATTATCACGTATCATATGTTTAGGAATCATTACATATGTTTGACACAAATAGAAACAATCTACGTTTTTATGACGACCCATTGAAAAGTATTGTTTTACAACAGGTTGATCTCTGCACGTTGGTATATCGTCAAATATAAATACAGAATTCTGATTAATCGTGTCTGGCGTTATTAAATTTACATCATCGACAAATGTTTGATAATCAATCTCAGGTGTGGACTTATATATTGTATCTAACAATTTATATTTAGGTTGATATAAAGAAGTACTATATATGTAGACATTTTCATAACGCAGACCATTCGGGTGTGTTAATAGCGTAAATAAAGAATTTGTCTTTCCACAACCACTCGGACCAATAATTAAACATCTTATATTATTTGGAAACAACGATCCATGTTTATATCGTTCTAATGTATCACTACCTTCTACTAGTGTTAGCACATTACTTATAGGTAATATAGTTGATTGCTTTACAATTTTCATTATAGCTTATATATTCACTTAATAAGCACCATCAACACAGACTAAAAAAGTATAAATACACCTATATATAGCGGTAAAACTCGCAGAGTCGTGTGATAAAAAGTATATATATAGAAAATTATTTCTGAATATGGCGAGAAAACAACGGAAAGTTAATGTGTTAAGAAAGAAAATAAAACGTGGTCGCGGTCTTGGAACTGTGTTGAATAGAGTTATAGATAACCTTCCATTTCAGTTGCATTATCCTGGTTATAATTATTTAGGACCTGGTACAAAGTTAGATCGTCAACTAAGTCGTGGTGTAACTGGTATAAATCCATTGGACGAAGCTGCTAAAGATCACGATATAGCATATAGCAAGTATTCTGATAATAAAAATCGAGCTGAAGCGGATAGATTATTAGAAAATAAAGCCTGGGAACGTGTTAAAGCATCAGATAGTAGTCTCGGTGAGAAAGCGGCTGCTTGGATAACTACGAACGCTATGAAAGTAAAACGTAAATTAGGAGGTGGATGTCGTTCTGGTAAAAAACAAGCTGCGAAACGGAAAACTAAATCGAAATCCTCGAAAAGAAAAACCTTATATTTCAGAGATGTGTTAAATGTAGCGCGGAAAGCTGTTCGTAAAGAAAAAACCCTTAAAGGACGTATGAAAAAAGCTATTACAGCAGTTAAAAAATTAAATCCTATAGTGGCTGATAATGATAATGTACGAATTATTCCGATTACCAAAACTGGAGGAGCTTTTCCCCTTGTTCCCTTATTAGCAGGTATTGCTACATTGGGTGGAATTTCATCATCAGTATCATCAATAGCGAAAGCGGTGAAGGATGTAAATGATGCTAGAAAAAGTTTTAAATCAGGCAGTGGTCTACAAATTAATAAAAAAATTGGAAAAGGACTTTATTTACGACCATATCGAAGTGGTCTTGGTTTGTATTTAGCTCCATATTTTGCTGCTGGTCAGAGACTTAATCAGTTTTTTCGAGGCTAATTCTATACCTAGAAATAGAGCGTTAACAAATTTCGATATTATATTTTATGCAAAAGAGTTAAAAATTCCACATTTTAGAGGAGTTTTTGATCGAGATGGGCTGCCCACGAAACCTAAGAAAAATGAGTGTGCGATTGTTAATATGGATTCGCAAAAAGGTCCGGGAACTCATTGGACTGCATACAGAAAATATGGAAAACGTGCAGAATACTTTGATAGTTATGGTAATCTATCTCCCTCCACAGAGCTAGTTAATTATTTACGCAAATACGATCCAAAGATTGAGATTTTCTACAACAGACGTGCATATCAAAGTTATAATACGGTTAATTGTGGAGAACTATGTTTAAGATTTCTAACAAATACGTTACCTGCCCCATTTGATGAACGAAAACAATAAAATTAGTATATAAGCATGTATATTTGTAAATTTTTTTTCGATTATTGTATATATTATTACGCGAATACAAGTTTTTAAAATATAGTTTGTTTGTTATTATATCATCATGTCGTACTTATTTCAATTAAATGGTAAAAAAGGTAATTTGATTAGTAATATATATCCCCCATTATTATTATCAAATAATCGTCAGTGGAGTATTGGATTAGTTTCGTTAACAACATATCATTCTATACATAATATTACTCCTGAATGTAATACGTTATATTACTACGACTCTGATCTTGCAGTAAAAAATGATGAACCTCCAAAATTTATTATATTACCTAGCGGATGTTATGAAGTGGGCGATATAGAAGAATACTTACGAGAACAATTAGATGCAGATATTATTATAAAAGGCGATGAAAGAACGTTAAAGTGTCTTATACAAAGTAAATATTACATACAATTTTCTGGTCCGCGGAGTATTGGCCCATTATTGGGTTTTGGTGGAGTTTCAGATGTTTTAAAACCATTAATGATGCATATGAGTCCTAACACAGTTCAAATTACACCGATTAATATACTGAATGTATATTGTAACATAGCAACAGGTGGATATACGAATGGAACTTCATCTCATCTCATTTACAGTTTTCCTTTAAATATTGCACCAGGATATAAAATTACAGAAAACCCGAAAACGATTATTTATTTACCCGTGAGTACGGATTATATTTCAGAGTTAAATGTATATATAAAGGATCAAAACGGAAATATCGTTGATTTTGCTAGTGAAGATTTAATTATAAATTTACATCTAACCAGTTCGTAATCATCTTAATAACGTCTAAAATGCCTATCATATACACTAATAAAAGTATATATAAGCGTTCTCAAACGCCTATTCGAAGTGAAGAAAAGTATATAAATAGAGAACGAAAAAGGCGAAACGCGTTGAGTAGAAAAAGTATTCGTGTACTTAAGTCGTTGGGTTACAGTGTGCTAGTTGAGTAAGATAATTTCAGTGCAGTATAATGGAACATATATTACAAATTGATTCAGCCAATACCCTTATGGATGATACGGTTGCAAGTTACGAAATACATACTCACAAACCTTATGCAAGTTCGAAATTTGGACCTAGCGATGAAATACGAATACCCGTTCAGCAAAAGGATGTTATTACTTTACCGTCAGAAAGTTATTTACTTCTACAAGGTACAGTTTCACCATCGGTAAATTTTTCAATGAATGGACCGCTATTTTTATTCTCTGAATTACGATATGAAATTAATGGAAATACTATAGAATGTGTACGACATCCTGGAATTACAACTCTCATGCGTAGATTATTATGTTCAGAAGATATCAAATCAGATTACAACTACAGTACATGTGCTCTAAATTCGGAAGAATTAAAAGTATTTACACGAGAAATTGCTGATACCTCAACCCCCTCAACATCATCAGGTACCGGAGCCAAAACGTTGTTGGAATTTCAATTTATTATTCCTTTACGATACATATTTGGGTTTGCGGAAGACTATAGACGTGCTATTGTACACGCAAGTCAAGAAATTGTTCTCATCCGTGCCAACAGTGATAAAAATGCCTTTACCGCAACAGATGATAAACCAGTTAATGTAACATTTCAAACAATTGCATGGCAACTACCGTTTGTTAAATTGAGTGATCGAGCGAAAATATCTTTACTTAACAAAATAAAGAAGATAAAGCACGCGCCTATTCAATTTAGAGCATGGTCTCTTTCTCATCAACCGGCTCTGCCCACTGTTTCTGAACACAGTTGGGTAATTAAATCATCATCAACAGTAGAACGTCCTCGATACATTATTATTGGATTTCAAACGAATAAACAAAATAATTTAACCAAAGATAGTTCTACATTCGATCATTTGAATATAACTGAAATTTGTGCCTACATAAATTCAACAAGATATCCTTACGAAGTAATGAATTTAGATTTCGATCGAAAAAGATTTGGAAACCTATACTTGTTATATGCCCATTTTCAAACAATGTATTATGGAAAAGAACCACCGCACCCCGCTGTTAGTGTAGAAGATTTTCTTACTAAATATCCCCTTTTCATCATACCGTGTAACTTCCAAAATGAGCTCTTAAATGATGGTAGTCCGCTGCAGATTAGAATTGATTTTAAGACGCTTAATAATGTACCTTCAAACACATCATGTTACGCTCTTATTATACATGATAAATCAACCAGTTATAATGTGCTGGAATTATAAATATAAAAGAAACTCAATTTTCAATTTAGTATTTGTTGTGTTATGTTTGTGTTAACACTAATTTGACGCGCAAAAAAGTTTTTCACATTTGTATGTTTTTTAAGTAATAAAGTTTTTTATAAAAAGTTTGTTTTTGCTGTTGTAATTATTAATACTGAATATAACGATGAATAATAATATATATGAAGTTATAATTGATTTTCAATGTTTTAAAAATAATGATGATGTCTACATAATTAAAGAACTAGCGATTATAAGTTTGAATGGTGAAATACAATTTCATCAAATTTATAAACCACCGTTCGATTGGGATATATTATCAAATAGTAAAAGACGTACAAATTGGTGGCTTACACGAAATTATCATTCAATTCCCTGGAATGCCGGAGATTCAGATTATAGAAATATATCGAATGATTTGGAAAATGTTTTAATTAGATATCAACCTTTAAAAATTTATGTTAAAGGAGACGCAAAAGTAGAAACACTATGGGAAAAGATTATGGAATCATCGCTATCAAATTACGAAATAATTAATTTAGAAACACGATATGGTATGCCAAATTTAAGAAATTTAAACAATATGTATCATGCTATATCGAGTGCTGTAAAATGTGATGCGCACACTGATGGAAGAACTAATGCATGTTCATTACAAAATGTTCATGTAATGATGAAATGGTTCGATATGAATGTTAGACCAGTTTTATCTGCATTAAAGTATTCTATACATGAAATGTTACAGAAAGCTACTGCGGAGATATTAATTGCTGAATGTCCTGATAAAATTTACGAACTATACGATAAACTACCTGAAATGGTGAAGAATAATGAAAATATTAAAAAATATTTACCATGTTTTAAACATCATAGTTATGATACACCAGATTCGTTACCTCTTAGCACAAGACATCCAACATTAGTTAAAGATTGTAAACAATGTGGACATAAATCTTTTACTGATTTTATTCGAGAAATGTTTCCTGAAACTAAAGATTCATTTTTTGATGAAAATGTCGTTTGCGATTGTGGAAAATGCGAAGTTGTTTTTAAAATGTTTCCAGATGATTAATTTTTTTCTTTTTAAAAAATTTTTATATTATTTAGTTAATAAGACTTTTTTTGACATGTAATTTTTCTTTTATCGCTTGATGTTTGTATATTTTATATATAGAATCAATAAATATACTTATTTTCATATATTGTTTACTTTTTTCAGTTCTTCCTATGAAGTTTCACCTTACTGCTGAAACATATACATATAAATAATGGTAAAATATGAAATAAACACAAAATAATGAATGAGAAAAGAAAACTTTTATTCAACATTACATAACATCATATCAAAATATATATAAAAAGAATGTGGATGAGAATATAAAAAGCGAGTGTTGATATAAAATGATATGCTTGCAATGAATCAAAAAAGATACAATAGTATGATAAAAATTAAAATATACAAAACTATTAATATTGATAATCCAAAGTTTACATCCATTTTTTTTCTTTTTTACAAGATCTTATGCTCTGAAACAAGATGAAAAAAAATTATTATTATTATTATAAATATATATAACTTTAAATTTGTGTAGGGAAATAAAATGATAATTTTTGTTTCCATATAAATAATTATATGTACACTTTACATGACTGGTTCAGTTTTTTGTAATATTCATCATTACCAGTACTTTATGTTAAGAGGGGGGAAAGAGAGATAGAGAAATAATTATATAAACAGAATATGAAAAGGAGTGAAAAAGATGAAAAAATTAGGAAAAATATATATACAATAGAAAGAAACATATCAAGGGAAAAAATATATGCAAATATATACAAACAAAATTTACACATGTATAAAAATATATATATTAATAAACAAATATATACAAAACAATATTTACACACATCTTAACCTAAACGAATTCGTTTGGCGGGTGGGGCCAGATCAATAGTATCATCACTATTGCTGGTCCCAGGATTATTATTATTATTATTAGTTAATGCTGTGTGGCCAATGGCCAATGTATGTACATTATTATCTAATACAATACGTTTATCGTCTAAACCATTGATGGCTAACTTTGTAGAACGTATTGTATATATTTCATGTTTAAAACTTCTTATTAAATAAGCGGTACGATAATTTTCGGGGGAAATATTATTATTACTAAATATACATGACTTGTATTGATCAAACGTAATTTCATTTTTGGTTATATTATATGGAATTCCTTTACATTTAGTTATAACTGACTTATTATCTACCTTAATACTATACACTTTTGATCTTAATCCTACAAACGCAGTGATTGGAATACCATTCATTTCATCTTTAAATTTCCCTAATTTTTTCTTATTCTCTAGTGAATAACAAATATGATCAGGTGGATAATCTGATGTGTCAAAATAATTTAAATTATCATGCATGTCTTTATACACATCAGGAGTTATTATATTATAAACTAAACTATCTGTATCAGTATATAATAAGTTTAAATTATCGTTAGCATACATTTTTAACATAACATCATAATGAAAACTGTACATTACATGTTTACTTATATCTAAAATAGACATTCCTACAAATATCGGTTTATTAAATAATAATTTCTTTTGGTTCCGGTGAACCGCGCACAAAAACGGATTTTCACTGTATACAGTACGATCCTTAAATCTAGGGTTACTAACTAGTTTTGTAAACTTAACTTCATCGGCGACGAGCTTAATATCTAATATATTTCTAATGTTTTGCAAAGTCTTCCCATATATACTATTATTCATTAATTTGTAAAGATTCTTTTCAAACTCATTACTAGCCCTTTGACGAAGAGTAGTATTGAGATCGATGTATTGTTTAAGCCAACGTGATTGGTTAAATGATACACCACGATGTATTTTTTTTAATATAAGACCATGATTTAAAGCTAATTTTAAATATTTAATATGAATAATATAATTATTTTTATGTTCTAATGTAGCAACTAACTTTTTTACAGATCCTTTCTTCGAAACTGCCTTCCTTTCTGGAAGGAATGGTAAATCATTATGCATATGATGTAATGTGGAAGGATATTCCACATCTACCTCCAACACATACCCAGTCTCGCCGTCAAGATCAATATTATTAAGATTAATTTGTTCAATTTCTTGTGCGGTCATCCATTTGAAACCCCCTATAGGAAGGGGTTCACTCATGGCATAACCGTACAAATTATTAGCATCTAAATATAAAATATAATTATTTTGTTCTACCACCGATGAAGAAGACGACAACGAGGACGAGGTCGCTACATTATTATTATTACTAGTAATGTACGGGTTACGGGCTTCACAATATCTTTGTACACATTGCGTTAAACCACCACGTATTCCCGATTCAAAAAACATATACATGTCATAATCAGTTAATAATTCGAGATGTATACCAGACATTTTTAACATAGCATTAAAACTAAACCCTGGCACAGTGTATGACCATGCAGGGTCTAATTTATAATTATTATAACATACCGATCTGAAATTTTCAAAAATATCCGCTAATAATAATACATCAGTACGCAAATATTCATCAGAATACTCGCCCAAATTCCTAACTCCAAGGATATTCCATACATTCTGCGCATGTTGGTAAGCCTCCTCTGAGATTGTTGATTTAGTCAATGAACTATAGAATGCTGACTGCGGAGGTAACGCTTCTTCTTCAAGTTTTGATGGATCTGAGCAGTATTCATATGGGAAATATCCTTTTCGTCGGAAAAGGGAGAGTACTCTAGGGTCCCTGATGTTTGAAACGGTGTGATGGAAAGCGTTATCAGGCAGGTAACTTGCTAGTTTTTCCAGACTCGACGCCATGAAGTTGAATGAATCGATGAACCGGAGCTGGAATTTACCTGGGACGACTTGTTTCGTGAATCCTTTATATTTTTCTTCTGTATTTGCTAGTACATTAATGTCCAGTGAGTCATAAGCCAACTCACGCACAATTAGATGGCTGTCATAACCAGTAAGATTGTGTATAATTACGGGTAGGAAATATGGAAGCCGCATTTCCAAATTACATTTTGTGTGTGCCGCACCGCGAAATTTGCCGGTTAAATGATCGTGATCGCGAACTTTATCGTCATTTATGATGGCTTTCGAACAAATATGACAAATTGTTGCATTATCAAATGCTACAATATCACTTGGGGTCATAACGATTGATTTATTCTGCTTATAAATATCATATATAGTTTTAGCATCTTCAACAAGACTTTCCACAAATTTTTTGGCGGCCTCGGGGCCGCGGTAAAGTCTTTGTTCACGTAAACATGGAGGCATCTCGAAACCATCCACACGCGAAACGATTAAGTAAGAATAGCTCATAGGCACGTGTCTATGAACTTTAATAGTATTCGAATGTGGCTGCTCACTTTGAGTACGTCTTATGCTCGGCTCTTCCTCTTCTTCCTCCTCATCTTCTGCATTAGGATTCTCGTTGACGACAGGTTGTATAAAACATTCAAAGTCTGCATAGATGGAAAATGCTACATACTGTTGCTGGCGGATCTTATCAAATTGTAGATAATTTTTCCCAGGTTTTGGCATCTCAACTGCAACTGTGGAATGATCGCTACAGATCTTTTTGTGTTCTTCTAATTTTTCTGTGCTGTCTACATGCCAAAGACAACGTCTGCATATGTGAATACGATGATGATCCTTTGTAATCTGACTTCGAACCAACTTCTCTAAATCTTTGATGTAGCAATAGTGTCGCTTCTCACCTTGAGTTATCAGCAATAAATCCGTATGATCCGCACGTTCCTCCATCGTTATTCTTACAGGATACACAAAATTATTTTCATCCAGACCATAAACGTTAATTGAAGAATTCACGTTATTTTTTTCAAACAGTTTAATATCGTCCAGACTGGCAGGGAACGAAATTCCTGACCAGTTATATTTTGCCTCGAGATCAGGCTTGTTTATATATTTGTATACTTCCTGCGCATCTTTATTCACAAATTTTGCGAGCATTGAATATTTAAAACAAAAAACGTCTTTATTTTTAATGTTAATAACGGCTTTACGCGCACTAATTACGTTCGGCAAAGGAATAAACGACGACGCGCGCGATAAAATGTTTGCATAATTTAATTTAACTTCAAGGTATACAATTTTATCAATTGTCCAACCCGAGCCTTTCACATATTCGAATTTCTCAAGTTTCTCTTTTATCTCACGGATCGAAGTATTGTAAAATTCGTTCAAATCGTTTCCCGCAACTAAAAGTTTACATTCGGACGAAAAATAAGTGGGGGCGACATGTTCACCTTTAGTAATGGCTGTCGCCCTACGAAATAAAGAATGCAACACCATGCTACATTTTAAGCCGGTTCCTATATTTCCGGTTATTAATTCGAAAACGGTCGGTTTTACATATTTTAAAAATTTATTAATGTCCCGGATATTAAAATTATCGTTAACGATTCTATGTGTTGCAAGTCTTTTACGAAATTTCGTTTCGATATTTACAACATGGAACAATACACGCATCGGGAACATTTTTGCTAATTCAACGTTTGATGCGGCCATTATAAAAAATCACTATTAACAAAAAACAGAAAACGAAAACTATTTTTACTGAACAAAAAGTCACTAACATGGAACGTATTTCTCTTATTTTTAAAAAACCACTTTGAAAAACACAGAACTGAATCGCATGAAGACACAAAACTAAATCATCAAGGAATTCAGATTTCTCCACTTATATACCACTGGAATTTCTAACTTGCATCATTAAAAACAGGTTTTTATTCAAATTTACAAAAGAACATTTATTATAGCCACGTATTTGTATCATAACAATGCCTAAAAAGATACTTTCTAATTCGTTATTAATGTTTCTTTCAAGGTTATATTCATCTGGTTTTTAAAGACCGAATAAGACGTTATTTAGTGATGTTATTTTAACTTGAAATTGAATAGATCAATTTGGTGTATAATCAATCTAAATAGAGCGTCTTTATTTCATAGTTTTAAACGACTTTTGAAAAATAAGCATGAACACTAAATGAGCGTATAACTTTTCTTTCTTTTTTATTTATACGATCGTATATACCAGAACATAAATTTGTTTAGAAAACATATTTAGGATAAAAACATCTAAGACAGAATAATGTATAATAATATAATTTAAATTAGCATGAAATATACGATATATATATCTACAATACAGTAATCTGTATAAAAAAATACGTGTTCCTTCAGTTTGCTTTAATTTTTTAAAATATGATCGTGATAGTGATTGTTCAAGAAGAAATGATACAAAAAATTTTTTCCGGAACATGATTATGAATAAGTAATAATACGTTTTGAAAATATATAGTCAGAAAGATAAACGCGGATTTTTTAAATAGACGAACATATTGTATTCAGTCATAATTTTCTTTTTACCATTCGGTTTCATATTCACGAATAAAAAGTATATAGAGAGACAAAAGAGCATATAGTAAAATATCAAAAATACATATCAACATTATATACACACATAAATAAACAAATATATACCACATTCGAAATTTTTTTAATAATATGAGATGAGGCAAAAATAGTAATAATGATTTCGTATGAAAATATTTAACGAAAAAAAGTATTTGAAAAAATTTGTGATTAGTTTGTATACTGTTAAGTTAGCAGAGAAACTCGAAAACATCATTAAATGAATATGAAAGTTGTGTAAAAATTACTACTCGAAATGTATTTTTCAATGAAAAAGGAATTACTTGCGGATTAGTAAAAATTGAAGAAATAAATTGATTTCGTAGATTCCATATGTGATATATATTAAATGTAAATAAATAACTTGAGTACTCACCAACAGCAAACGAAATAAAAATTTAACGCGAAGGTCTTCCGCTATTCCCTTTCGGATACTTGGTATATTAAGATACCTCACTACTCGGGTTGGATTTTATTTTTTAATCAATGTATTTTCTTCGCGTAAAAATTTGATGGCACAATCAATTCCCGTGCTAAAGAAATATATTTACAAAATTGAGATGAGTATAGAGAATGTATCTAAGAAAAGTAAATTGTGATTTTATCATTCTTATATTTTAAAATAAACTCTTTTCTAAATTTCATTTATCGCAAGTAGAAAAAAAATTTTATAAATCAAATGTATCGAAATAGTATCTGTATACAGCATAATATAAATAATAAGACATAAAACAACATAAATATTCATAGAAACGTTATTGTAGTACAATCGTAATTGAGTTCCAGTTGAAACGTGTAAGGAATGGCTAAAATAAATGGAAAATTAAGAAAATTGATTGGAAGTAACGTAAAAATAGCGAGAAACGTATAAATCTGCGAATAAGAATCTTTAAATTGATAAAAAGACGAAGAAATTAATATAGCGTAACATAAAAGTTTACGAAATTCTAATGTAAATCAGAAAAGATGAATAAATTTTATCTCAGGTAAATTCATTACTTATACAAATGTTAAAAGAAAAAAACTAATTCATCGTATACTTTATTTAAGTTACAAAAATATTTCAAAATAAATCGATAATATAATGTATTGTAGGAAAACAAAAAAAAGGTAATTCACAAAAGAGATTTTTTGCATACGTAATCGTACGAATAAACTTTGATTTCGTATTATTAAATCGAAGATAATTTTTCTATGATATTGTATCGTATTGTATAAAATAATAATTACGGAGAAATTAATTTAAATAAGTAAATAAATACATGATTGAACTTACCAAATTAAATGAAACGATGATGGATGATAAAATAGTTTGAAAACTTTGAAATTATTTAAAGACGAAAATCTTCAACGATCGCTGAACAAAGCCACAAATCCAAATGAACGACGACTTCAGATTTCTTCAGCTAAAAACCCTCGAACTTACAACGATAAAAACTGGTTTCTTCAGCACATATATATACAAAAGGCGCTTCCACCATTTTCGTAAAAGATCGCTTTTTTTATGATTTTTTTATAACAGTATAATTTACATCCGTTAGCCGGACAATGTGAGCGGACCAAACGGCCACTTTCTAATTCGATATTTAAATTCCTTCGAGGTTGGGGGTATAGCATTATTTTGGTTGTAAATGTAATCTCTGTTGAACGATTTAAGCAGATGGGCTTGTCAGGTAATTTCTAATTCGATATTTTCATGTCTTCATGGTTGGAGATAAAGCAATCGTCCGGTTGTAGCAACTAACTTCGTTAAATGTTTCGAGTAGACGACCTTGACCGAAAGGCCGGCTAGTGAGCGCATGCATACAAATGAAGAAAAAATGTACTCGGCTTTTTAAGCGGAGTGGTAGAAGATTCGAGATAACAGAAGACGATTTTGATTTTTTACGACTATGTTGCTGTACCGGAGAGAAATAATCGTCTATCTCACACACGCATTCTTACTCTCGCACGTTGAAATCCCTGATCTACGCATGTTACAACATTTTCTTCGAACATACTACATCTCGTTATTTAGCAGGTTTTTTACCTCTCGCTCTATACAAATGTTCTTCACATCTCATAGACAAAGTCGTATATATCTCGAAAAATATTTATAGAATAAAAAAAAATGAATAAGAGATAAAAATGTGTATTCGATGTATATATTACGATATAGTTTATTTTTCAATTCATTAAGAAATAACGCAGATGAGATTTAACGATCTTTTTTTCTATCGACTCAATATATAGACATATATTTACATAGAGAGAAGTTATAATAAAAATAAAAATTATATAATAATAGAAAAATTAATGATTTAAATTGATTGGCCGCGAGGTTATGAACGGTTGCGGATTGGGCTAGAGATTAAAATAAAAATATAAGACGAAAGAAATAAAAAAAAATGTGTGGGATGACTCGGAAAAATCACATTCCTTTGGTGAAAGCTGGTTATATACGCAGATGAACGAAGTTGACCTGTGGTCATCGACTTAAGTATAATTTGGGGGCATGGAAGAGCTGGACAGAGTCGATGACCTTGACGCACGAACGAATACGAACATATATGTAAGGTTATAAATAATAAAAAAAATATATACTTAGGTTAATTTTATATTACACATACCTAGACCTTGAAATATTTAAAAGATCGCGGCAACGCTGTGGGCAGGAGGGGTGGGCGGGGACTTGGGTCAGTTTGAGGCATTAATTATTATACTTGGGTTAGTTTTTAAGCGGTTCGAACTATCGGAAATGTGCGGAACCTGTACAGTGAAAATTGGGGGAAATTTGTAGAAAATTGAGGAAAATTGCGAAAAATTGCGGGAAATTTGGGGAAAATTGGGGAAACTTGAGTGAATTTTCGGCGCCCGTGCAAGAAATTGGGTTACTTTCTGCCCTCTGCACACAGTTCTGGGGTTTGTGACGTCAGACCCGCCAGAACGAAGATTTACTGACTACTCACGCATAATTTTCATTTATTTATTTATCCCGATAGGTCAAACTGTTATTTGCGAATGTTATTTATTCCTACAGGCAAAGTAATAACTGCCTTCCTAAGACTGAAGTTTTTTTCGTTAGTATTTTATTTCTTGGTCATCTCCCTTCTTTTTTTTTTTTCGTTTTGCCGTCGTCATCTTTTTCCTGTTCGGGTACTGTGCTTTTATCGTCATAAGAAAATATATTTTAAACGCTAAATATGGCTTGCGGCGGTGTAGGCGATATTGACGAATGGATAACATTACTCTAGCCATGGGTGACTCTCTGAAAAATTGTTGAATAAATTCTGAAGCGTTTATTGGTTCATTGCTCAATTTTTTCTTTATTTTATTAGCACTGATCAATAGTAATATCACTTTAAACTTGTAACTACTGTGCCTCTGACATGGTGGAATGCCATTTTATAAGCGCCTCACTAGGCCAGCTATGTGAAAACTGGGCAGAATAATGGCTCCTGATTGGTTAATTTGATGTGGGAAGAAGATAAGCGACCACATAGGATGTTACAACTGGCGGGAACGTATAGTAAATGTGTCACATTACGTGATAAACATGTGTAGCTTGATGCTGATATTTCAAGGCAATGCGGTCTCAGAGCGGTGTGGTCGGACTGTCTGAGGGCTGCAGGGGGTGGCTGGAGGTGTCTGGAGGTGTCTGGGACACATTTCAGAGGTAAGGCGGTTAAACAAAGATAACATTGCCTGAATAATACAACGTAGGCGTGTGTGACGTCATATTATGGCTTGGCGACATGTTGCTTGTTATTACTTATCCTTTTCCCCGCTGACAATACCCTGCCCACTATCCCCAGAACACCCATACTTACAATAATCCTCATTGAAAACTATCGCGGTAGTAAAACTTAATAATAACCGTAGGAATAAATAGTTTCAGTTTTATTCGGTTTTCTTAAATTTTGTTTTGATTTAATAAAAATAAAGATGAATCGTAAAGTAATAAAATACGAATTCGCCTTATAGACAATTTAATCGTAATAACCCATTCTCGTTCTTCCTTCATTATTATAATAATCCCTTTGACGACCTATTTTTCCATTTATAATTTTTATTACGGGGTAAATTAAACGGTTTCTCTATTTCACAATAGCAATTATTTCGATAACCATTTGATAGCAGCGTTTTTCTTTCTTTAGATTAATGCTAAAGGAACGGAAGTTTGAACTTCGGTTTAAGTAATTTTTAAAAACAAATAAAAATGGTAATTTTCAAAACAACTTACTATTAAAATATGGTACAGATTTTTTTTTTTTTTTTTTTTTTTTTTTTTGCTGAGTAGACAAAACATGACAAACAAAAAGTAAAAATTACCTAAAGTATTTGTAAAACGAAGATAAAGGTCAAAAGGAGCAACACAAGATCCTTTCCTGCTGAAATTTTGTAATTATTTTTGCTCTACGTGTAAAAGACTTAATAAATATCACAGCAAAAAAAAAAAATGTTTTCACCGCTGTTCCCACTATAACACGATAGGCTTATCAGGAATATAGGCGATTACAATTCCCCGAGCAGCTAGCCCGGATGTAAATTTAAGCGTCGTCGGATTAAACACAATTTAGTTAGTGACACCGCTAAACTATTAAGCGTAATATTTTTAATGGTATAAATTGGCTGTAATTTTGATTATACTTTTTGTGCCCTTTGTTTTTATATAGTATTTATGTTTTCGATAAGATATGTAAGTCTACTTTTTTTTATCACTAATGTAATGCGGTTAAGTCTCTTTCGAGCTGATACGCAATTTTATATTTATATATATTGTGCAACTATGTACTGGCTATCGCACCTCCTCTTCCTCCTCACTCAACCGATTACGTTATTCTTCTTATTCGCTCCTTGATTCATGATCTTTTCCTTTTTCACTTAATTCAAACGGACTTCTATAGATAGCGGGTCATGTCGGAATTGAGGGTAATGAGCTAGTTGACTCACTCACTCGGCTATCTTCCTCTTCCGGTAGGTTTCTTCCTGTTTTCTCTTCCTCCAATATTACCCTTCTGTCTGCAGCTGCTTATTCCAAACTATGGTTTGACTTTTACATCTCCTCTTTCTCCAACCCGGATTCATTTTTCTTGTTTAATCAGCCTTTCCTTCCTCGCTTCCCCTCCGTTTCTTGACTTTCTTTCCACGCGTCGCTCCAACATCTCTGCGATCTGCTGCCTGCGCTTTAGGAACAGTTTGCTTCCTTCCTCGCTTTTCCGTTACTCTCTTGTGCCGTCTCCTTTAGGTCAATTGTACCCCTCCAATATCCAATTTGTGCGTGATCCCGATCACATAATGTTCGGGTGTTCATTTCTTGTATCCGATCAAGTTGCTTTCTACTCCTCCCTTTTACAGGTTGGTATTCTCACTCCATACAGTGCTTCGTTCATTCTCTCCCTTCCTTCTCCTTCTGTTGTCCAGGCTCTTGATTCTTTTTTGTCGGCTATGTAAAGATCTGAGTCTCTTGTGCCTTTTTTTCTATGTTCTTGGGCCATAGATCAACCCAAAAAGAAACAAAAAAAAAAAAAAGAACAAAAAAAAAATTATGTACTTAGCTGTTTTGTTCTGTAACTATTTGAATAATTCTTAATATATTTATTTCATTGATGATTTTTTTCTAATCTGTGTTTTGTAATACGACGTTTTTAATTTTTTATAGTAACACCGAATAAAATGTCTCCTAAAAGATACACACATAAACATATATATATATATACTATACGTCTATATAACGAATTCGATGTCCCTGTTCCTAGCGTCAATTTCACGAATTCTGTTTTTCTGACGTCTTTTTATTGCGTCCTACTGCTCGTAGCGCCAACCTTAACGGACTTAATCCACAGAATTCGGAAATTCTCAGTGCTTTGGGCTCCCTAAATTGGGATCAGCTGTGCTGGATTCCTTGGAAAATCACGCGAAGGGAGCAATAGGCTTTTTATATTTACCTTTTTCTCATGCCAGCACGGCGGCGTGAGAAATTTTCGAAGTTTATCGAACGCGAATAAAGTTCTCTTTAGCCCATCTCACCACAGACCTACGTCCTGGTATTCTTGTTACTTCCCGGTAAATAAGACGTCAGAAAAACGTTCAAGAAAAAGCTCGTATATTTTTGCGATCCTAATTATACAAGATTTAGAAAAACGCGATCTGCGACTGGACGGGCATACAAAATATATAGACTAAACAAAACGCGACCAACGACATAAATACGAACGATAACGGTCCCGTCGTCAGACTGACTAACCTCTTTTCAACGATGTGTGTACTAAGATTGGCCATTAGAATAACAATTGCCCGGCGATTATAGAATTCCTCTGTCACTTTATGTGTTGCCCCATGCATGATGACTGTTACATGCGCGGTACCTGCACCACCACTGGTAATATATATTTCTGCTAGCTGAACAATATGCAACTTTTCGGAAATAATACACACACACACACAAACAGATACAAGGGCATCTACCATCCCCGAATATCGGGAATTTATCAGATGTTTTGAAACGGCTCGATTGAAATCACTCACGCGTGACAAAGTACACCTTCGCCGTGCATTGAACTTCACGATGACGATAAAATCTGATTTCGATATTCGGCATGTCTGTATTAATTTCTTTTACGATTTACCCGAGAGATAGCGCTAAATATATAACTTCTCGTAACCCAACAAATAATTTCGAATTTCAAAAACTAACCATGCCAGTTTGTAATATATACATATATTGATACCTATATATGTAGTTATTTTTTTTGTATTCATTTTTACATCAATATTATAATAAAAAATGAAATTTTTAAATTTGAAAAATATTTAAACCTCTTTTATATTTACATATATTTGTAACATACTTTTTTTCCAATTACCCCCTTTCATTGACGTAATTTCTATTGTAAAGTCTACATAAATATTCTAAATTTTGCATTTTATTTTATTTGTTTAATTTTTTTTAAGAATTTTTACACTAGAATATTTTTTAGACACTTGCAAACCGATCCCGCTTTTTCATCATTTGTTTATAATCAATTAGTAATACTTCCATCACCTTCTTTATCCACCTAGTTTTTTTTTTTTTTTTATAATTATAACTCCTCTTAATCCATCCTTGTCCATTATTCATATCTATATAAAACTTAATAATACATATTACATATTGATTATAATCATTAAATATAATCTATTCAGTTCAATTAATAATTTATACAAAAAGAAAAGAAAAAACAAATAAAAATTCTAAATCAAAATGTCTGAAAACATATTTTTGTTCCTCATATCGTAACATTTTTTTTTGAATCTTCTTTTTCCGTTCATAGTTTCTTTTTATCATTTTAAAATGTCATATAATATTACGTATATAATTTGCTGGTGTTTCTTTTTTACCATTTAGTTTCTCGATTATTTTCGCGCTCATGTCAAAAACAACAGGTAAAACCGGATAGGATATAAATAAAAATTTACTATTAAAAAATTAGCTCAGTTGCAACCTTTGCAGTGGGTTGCATTTCGTCAAATATGGTTCCTCTAAAACAAGTGCGTTTAACTCTTCTCCGAAGCCCACTAATTTGTATTTATAATTTTATTTTATATTTAATGATAACGTTCTTTCTTCGAACTAACTAATTTATATTTGTAACGTTATTTTATAGTTTACGAGAAAATTTCTTTAACTAACTGTTAATCTGCGCTGATAATATTGGCTTATAGTACTTAACATGCTTCCTCTATGAATTGCTAATCATTTGTTTATGAATTTTCACTTATAACTAATATAATCCATACTTTTATCAGTGTATAATTTTCTCTGATCATTTGCCGATGTAATGGTTTAATGTTATTTACAGATTTATTTTGCGACAAAAATATAATTTAAAACGGATGCATGTAATATTTCGACAAAAAAAATAGATAAAAATCGGTTTGACGTTTAATATCGTTTTGTTACAAAACGTAAATAACATTAGTAAAAGATAAAATTTAAATGAATTTATAAATAATTCAAGTTTTATTTTATTTAAAATTAACATTTCTTTAAATTTCGAATTTATAATTGAAGGATACTTACACGAATTGAAAATATTGCCGGTTTGGAGGAATTTCATCATCTTCAGAGAAACTTTTTCTTTTTTTTAATATATTTCCATAACATGACCAATTTATTTTTCATTATGTATAGGTTCAAAAAAATAAAATTTAGTAATCAAAATTTGAATGTAACTTCGTTTTAATATAATAATTTTTGTAAATTGTTTTTAACTTTTAGAAACAAATGAAAATTAATTATTTATTACGATATTATATAAATCAATAAACTTTTATGTGCACAAACATATAACACTTTTAAATTAGTGACGTAGATAATTACAGTGTTATAAATTTTAGTTCTATTTTAAAATAAATAAAACTGACGAATTGATTTAAATTTAAAAAAGTGCTTTTTTACAAAAAATAAATACCGATTTAAAGGTTTATTATAAAAATTTAAAAATGCACTAAAGAGTAAAAAATAATTACTCCCGATAAAAAATATATATCAGAGTGATATACGAGCCTTTCGGGAACACACTTGTGCAAGTACAATAATACTCATTAGAGTGATAACGATACGTGGCAAAGTATTTAAGAAGAATCGGAATTGGAATTGAATCGAAATAATTTTTCCTAGATATTTTGTTCATACATCGAATAACTGAATTACCCGATGCGTTATGCTATGGCTAGACTCCATTCGCAATGCTAAAATTGATACTTTGCAACGCGACACGATCATACCAATGTTTTTGCTTCTTTCCATATCCGCGCCAGTAGATTGCGCCAGCAGATGTTAGCTGTACACTTGATGTCCTAAAACTGTTAACAATTAACATTTAGCCGGTTTTGCTGTAACTATGGAAGTTTGAATTTCAGTGTTCTAATATATTATAAAGTGTACGATGTACCACACTTGTATTACATAGTTATATTAATTGCATCCGAAAGCACAACTATGAATACTGTATGATATATTCTACTACATTACTCTTTGTATTGTAATCGATATAAAAATAAAGTTTTTTAGTTCAACTTTAATTTGAAAAAGTTCGGATATTACACGATATTAATCCATCGAGCGAAAGATTATATTTACAAAATAGAGTTATAAAAGCGACTAACAATGAACATTTGAGAAATTATCTTCTATATGCAGTATGTAATGGTTTTTAAATCATGGTTTCAACATCATAGGGGTTTGAATATTAAAAAAAAAGTTGTCGATTTATAAATGCATAGTTAAAACATTACAGTTATTATTTAAATATACCCGTATGGTTACGAATTTTTTTAAGAAGCATTTTGTAATAATAATGATGAGCAGAAATAATGGTAATAAATGAAATAAAGAATTAGAGGGAAATAAAGTTCAGAAAAAATCTTACGGCAATACAACAAATTATTCAACTAACAACAATCTCAGAAACCATAATTATACTCTCGAACGTAGAAAAAATGTTGTCTATTATTTATGAACTTATTTTGTATAGTACATCGAAAAATGTAATACAAACTGAGACACAGGATTTCGGAAGTAATTAAGGTGCTTTAAAAAAATTTAATGGTAAACGATCTTTACATAATGTTTAGAATTACATTCAGTTGAAAGTTGTGTCTACATTATCATTAAATACATATTCAGATATGCAAATGTAAGTTAATGTACAATTATGATAAAAGTAAATAAAAACTCGCAAAGCATTGACGATTTTAGTAAAATGTTATGTGAGTTCCGACGGCTAATCTCTGTGGAAATTGTTCACGTAAATAATTTTTTTTAAATAATTTTCTCGCGAAAATAATTATTAAATTTATGTTTACTTCGATTGAAATTATAGTTTTGCTTTTCCCTCCAATTCACATCTTTTTTTAAACCTTCGCTTTTTTTCACATAATTATAATAAACTAGTTTTATTTTTACAATTTTTATTTTGCACGTATTTATTTTAAATGATTTTGAGTTAAAGTTAGTAGTAAGTGTATAAAAAATATTTCACGTCGTTTAAAAATAAAACAACTATTAATACTCTCTACATAATTTATTATAACATTAAGAAAATTTTTCTAATATAAAATACGTAACATTTGTTTAAATATTTTAAAACAAAAAGACAACTTCGCTGTTGGTTATGACCTCTAGCACACGCATGTGACAATGAACGCCTCAATCATTAGACTTGCATACATTACCAATAGACCACTATTTCACTTGGACAATTAGGTCTAAAATATTGTAATATAGTATTATATATAAAAACAGTACGATCGTAAAGCGTTGCAAAGTATCAATTTTAGCATTGCGAATGGAGTCTAGCTATGCTATGGGAGCCAAAAAAAAGGGAAAAAGCTGCATTCATTTATGCAGACATTTAATTTTTCAATTACTTAACGTTTTTGTTGTATTTTGATGATTATTATTGTTCAGCTGCGCATATTTTACTATTTTTATTTATTCATTAGCTATATTATCTTCTATTATTGTTTATTTTTGTATTCATATTTATATTTTTTTTTGGCCTGAACAATATAAATTCATTTGGCCAGCAAGCTTTATTTATATTTCGTGATTTCTATTTGGTAATTTTTGTTCATTTGTAGTTTATTTTTTTATTTTTGATTTAGTGCTCTTTGATTCAAAACATAATGTGCAATAGACAAACAGACAGATAAACATAAATTCTGAAAAATATGGTTTTACATTTTAAGTTAATTGTAAATAGTGGTACTAAATGCCGCGGTTTATTTTGCTTTAAATAATTATTTTTTATTCAGCTTTTATTTACTAAAACTATATAGACAGGTAATGCTCGCTGAAAATAATAGTATAACTATGAATGTATAATGTAAATTTTTAAGGAGGCCTTAATAAGTTTCGGTTCTGAATTGTTAAGAACAAGTTGTAATGTGAAGTAGCTCACAGTATCAGCCAAATCGCACTTGCAGAGCTTTTGCAACAACTAAAGTGTACCTTCAATTAAGTTCAATGAGGCAGCAAATAAAACTTGGTTTAACAGAACTTCAGTAAATTTAAACTATAACAAATAAAATGATATATTCTTATGATGGCTAATTAAATTATAATTTCAGTATTAGTGCATATTATTTCGAGAACGTATTTACTTGAAAAATAAGAAAAAGCTTCGCAAAATTGTCATTTAAAGTAATGTTTAATTTAATTGTTCTAATTGCTTGCTATTAGTAAAATGTGAAATACACTATAACGATCTGATCCTTTATTTAATGACTGAAATGAAGTCTTCAATAAGAGAAAATTTCTATACAATGTCGAGTCATTTATAATCAAAAGGGATTCGACAATTTGTGAAATAATATTTTAATTTATAGTTCAATAATTGAATTAACAGTTTGAATAGGTAATAATATGCAATTGGAGAAAAAATAGATTTCTTTCGTATATTGTTGAAAACTTTTGTGTTATGTGAAATACTTAACTAATAGTAGTATATATTCAGTGTATTCCAAAAAACTAATAAAACAAATATAATTTGAATGTTAATAATTGTAGACAGTAATAGCGAAAACCAATTTTATTACTGTAAAACAATAAACTTTTTTTAGTTCGTAGATTTCTTATTTACATCTAGTTTAGGTAAGTGAACTTTATTTAATATTTTTTTAATGTTGCTATAATCAAAAATATTTACAATGTTACATACAGTTACGAAATTTTATTTATTATGTTTTACAATGTTATGAAACGAAATTGTTTTGTTACTTTATTTCTAAAGTTCAGTTTAATAAATTTCCTGCATTTTAACAGAAAAATATCTTAATAAAATTGTTAAAAACTTCCTTTATTTACTTAAATTAAAAATCTGGAAGAAAAAATTACATGTACTTTGATTTGAAATAAACTAAAAGTTAAAAAGTATAGTGCATAAAATGTAAATAAACAACAAAAAAATGATTTATTATTAAAAAATTAATAAGAAAAAAAGATTGTGTATTTTTTATTAAGAAAAGTAAAGTAATCATTAATTTTTCAATAAAATTGAAATTTAAAGTGATGAATACTACAAACGATAATCGATTCTTCTTAAGTACTTTTCGATGCTTTTTGAGTATTTTTTTAATTGCACAAGTGTGTTCCCGAAAGGCTCGTGAGTGATATACCCTTAAAGGTGATATCGTAATTCTTATACATTAACTTTTTGGAGTTGGCATCAAATTCATATTACTATATCTAGGAAAAATTTAATGAACATTTAATGCAGTTTTTAATTATTATTTTAATATGAATTTGATGCCGACTCTAATAAATATTAATGTTGTAGAAGAATTACGATATCACCACTTAAGTGTTATATATCACTCTGATATATATTTTTTATCGGGAGTAATTATTTTTTACTTTTTAGTTCATTTTTAAATTTTTATAATAAACCTTGAAGTCGGTATTTATTTTTTGTAAGAAAGCATTTTATTTTACAATTTTTAGCGTTATGCTTGAATTTTTTTCTTGTTAAAAATCAATTTTTTTTCACATTATTCTCCATACTTAATACTTTTAAAAAATCGATTCCTTTATTTTGAACTGCATTTCCACGGTAAAAACATCAAAGGCTACATTTCCGTAGTAATTTGGCAAATTTATAATATTTTAAGTCAATAAATCTAACTTGACGTTGAAACTAATCATGAATGAAAAGCATCCAAAAAGCTGTAACTCCCGCATTATTAAGGATAATTCAAAAACTACCGATCAGACCTTGATCAAATTTAAATGGGACCACATGAGAAGTACCACCATTTAAGTAAAAGAAGACTCATCAAAATCGATTCACCTAGAAGAAAGTTCTGTGGTAACACACATAAAAATAAATAAATAAATAAAACTAAAAAAAATACAGTCGAATTGCATACCTCCTCCTTTTTTGAAGTCGGTTAAAAAATAACAAACAAGTTAAGCGTTATTTTCGAAAGAATCAGTCAAAAAAAATCAGTCAAACTGATGTATCCATAATGTGTTGAAGATTCATGTGTTTCGTTGAAAATTACCATAATTTACATGTTTATAACACTAAATTCGAAACTTTTTTCATGAAATATTCGGCTAAATATGTATATTTATATGAACTAGATTGTGAATGTTCCTTTAAGAAAATGAAATATAGTTTCATCATTTCCAAAAATAGAATGTGTTTTTCATCGATATACCGCATATTATGAAAGAAAAATAATTTTTTGTTTAAACAACAAAGTATTTCTGACAATATTTGAAGTTAAAATATTGGCTATATTTTTCTTTCAAAGAATCTCTTTCTAAATCGGTTCAGGTGTACTTTGGGTTTATTCAACTTCCGAAACTTCCTTTAGCTGTTTTTCACCCTTCCGCCAGAGCAGAGGGTATCTAAATTAGATAATTATCGGAAAGTTAATTTTTTGTGATGTAAGGTTTAATGTTTGTTGTATATTCTTAAAATTTCAGCAATAATATTAAGTGGCGAGTTATTGGAAATTTGGAAGTGACTTTTTAGATATTTTTAAATTTTGTTATAATATCATGTCACTGTTCTTGATGGCTTTTTTGCCCGTTTTTTGATATATTCAGTGAAGTTGTCCGAATGTATGCATTTTCTGAAGGAGCATTTTTTTATGATATTTATATGCGCTCAGTTTCGAAATATGTAACTATCATAATTTTTTCCTCATCATAAAAAATTATCAGCTTTACAATATGGTAAATCATGTTAATTCGGTTATTTAAATTACTACGCCTAACCATAAAAATACTGTAGAACTTGTGTGCGGGTGTTTTAAAAATGTTCATTTCTGTAATTGAAGTAATGATAATTGGTTGATATTAATGACATATTAATGACAACATGAAATTAACATTAAAATATATAAAAAATGTGAAATAGTTCGTAAATAAAAAAAAAAATGAATTGGTCATTACGTCAAGCGGTAAAATACGTATTTAATCATAAATATAATTCATTTGAAACTAAAGAGCTAAAAGGTGATTAAAGATATAAATAAAAATTTAGTATGCCAAATTATTGGAAGTTGAGCTTTTGCAAAAGACAGAACCAGCTTTTAATCACTGAAATAAATGAACATAGTTCTATATTGATAGTAATATTTGTTTTGTAACGAAAAAACGTTTAATCAATTTTATATTTGTAAAATTAACACATTCTTAATAAAAAAAAAAAACTGTTATTCAAAGAATATTTAATATTTACGTAATTTTTTTCGTTACGAGATCACAAATGTTTTTTAAAAATACGATACCCGAAAATATTAAACGCCGTTAAATATTTAAAAATGTAGCGTAATGAAGCGGCCAGCAGGCGAACGAATATAATCATTCGATTTTTTATGTATCTGTAAAAGTCTTGGACGTAATTCCGGTTCGAGGATTAGTGTACCTGTTTTTAAATTCCAGCCCAGGTAAACAGAAGTGCGCAATTTACGTATTTTTCACACAACCACTTTCCCTGTTTATAGACGAATGTGTTCGAACCTATAGTCAGTGCTGTTTTTAAAATTAAAATTTTTATTTCGTTATTTAAATCATAATGCACTGAATGTTTGCTTGTATTTTAATTTATATAAAAAGAAATCAGCAGTGACATTGTTCGATGGCACACCTATATCTTTTAAATATCAATGTTTTTAGTTGGTACTCTTGGAAAATTTTAAAATAGAATGTCGTTTAGTTTGGGTTTTAGTTATTTTTATTAATTATAGATTCTCTGATTAATCATCTATTATTATGATGTTTCACATCTGCCAGGGGTCCGGTGACGGAATTCTTTTTTTTTTGATCAATTCGTTTGTCAGATTTTGTAAAAAATTTTCGTAAACGGTCAGTACTAACTTTTTCGTTTTCTTGATCCAAAAAGCAACAATGTGGTGATCGTTTATATATTTCTTTTTTTTTTTTTTATTTTCAAATTAAATTTCTACGAAAGGACACTTCGTGTTAATTTAATGGTTCTTAAAGCTATTTTTCTTTTTGGCTTGTCATCCAGGGATCCCACTCAGAAACAATAGGAAGAAGAGTTAATTGCAGAAATAAAGGAACCAATGGCAGGAACAACAGACTGACAGGGGATATAGGAAGTACAGTAGGGAGTAGGATGCCTTGACTTTAAAAGGAGTAAATGAAGGGAAGAACGTTTCGCAGAAAGAGAAGAACATTCAAAGAAAATGAGCATCGCAGATAAATACTTCATCAGGATGTAGAGGACACAATAAGGAGAGAAAACCAAAAAAGAGACGATAACGGGAAGAGGGCAATAGAGCGTGTGATTGAAGCGTAGGCGAATAATAGGGACAATAAGAGAACGTGGAAAAGAGGGGAATTCTGAGAACCAAGAATTAGTAGGAAGGTTAGGTTGAATTGAGAGGTAGAAGGAACTATCATTGGTAAAAGAAGAAGGGTCAATATCCGACCAAAATTTTCAGTAAAATTTCTTACTTAAGGACAAACGATTAGAACTTAGGGATCTTTTTAAAGTAAAAGCGGGAGCGGGCAGCAGCCTAAGCCAATGCATCGGCCATTTCGTTACCCTCGATGCCTCTATGACCAGCATTAAAATCCTTCAGTTCAATATTTACGTTACATGTGCTCTCAGGAAGTAGCATTAATTCAATATACTAATATTTTGATCACTAATTACCGTATTTTCATCTGTTTCTTCTTCAGCTGAATCAGAATATTTTATTAATTTTTTATTTACTGTATCTCTTTTATGAGCAAAACATTTCCGCTTCCGAAATTTCCGAAGTACCCGGGAACTTTAACGTTAAAGATTTCTAAATCGAATCTTCCACGTTAATGTCAAATCCGGGAATTATAGTTTTGTTTTTAATGAACATGTTTTTTTTTTTTTTCCCGATCGTAAAAATATAAATATATCTTCGAGTTCATACGTAATATTATTAACTTCTTTAACTGTTGATTTTGTAAAATATGTTCTTCATGTTAAAATTAATAATGACAAAATATGAACGTCACGGACTTCAAAATCCGAAATAGATTTTTACATTTTTGACTCGCGAATTCATTAGTATCAAACATATCGGGTTTTGAGGTTATTTTTAAAAAGATTTATCAATTAATTAAATTGCGTGTCTTTAGTATCGGATACGTAAATATGCGTTGTTTAGCAAAAAATCATTTTTGATATTGCACTGAGTCGACTATATTTTTTCAAAATCATCATATTCTTTAAAAAATTGCAATACCAAAAAGCATGTAAATTTTTTTTGCTAAACAAATATATTTCTCACGAACACTGCATTTATTTAATACCGCATAATTTTCAAATATTGCAGTTTCCTATCGCTTTGTGGAATTTGTTGTGAATATTTTATTACAATCGAATCATCTGCCGCAGAAAAATTAATTTCATCATTCTTCGCCTTTAAGTAGTACCAATTTGTTAAAAAAACGTTTGTCTTTAGAATGTAGTGTAAGAATTTTATGGAGATCAACTGTGATCAAATATTTGCCTATTGGTAAAATTATTGCTTTCTGTTAAAAACCTAGTATGTAATTTAGTTAATATATGTGTCGTGTCTTGAATATAACATCGGGAATTTTCAATTCCTAAATCCGTCGTAGGATTTATCTTTTTTCTTCTTGTGGCAAATAAGAACTTTTTCGCGTAGATTTGAGTAATTTTGGATGATCCCTATCAGAATAAAATCTTAAACGTGAATCGCAATATTTTTTTGCTTTATTTAACATGCTGGTGACCTGGTCTACTCCTATCGTCCGAAAAGAAGTTTTCGAGAAAACTGCTGTTAAAATAACTCCATATCGGTACGCTCGCGCCTTGTCATGTCGGCTGCTCTTCCACTTCCTCTTTCCTATCAGTCATCTTCATTCAGCAGTTTTGTTTCTCCAGAGAATATAATTCGTAGTTTAAACGAACGAATTTTCACAAAATGCTCATTTTTTAATCGGTGTTAAAAAGACACCGTTTTTACTTCGTTGTCTATTCATTTCGGTTTGGCGATGTTTCGAATTTCTGTTTATATGTATATCGTAAATATTAATTAATTATCACGATGCAGCCGCTTTAATTCTATCATTATTATTAGTATTAGTGGTTCTTAAGTGGAAAATGTATTTAGAAGAAGATTTTTTCAAGTTTTCTTATTATTGTTTAAAATTAATTTGAAAATGTTTCGTTGAAAAGAACGTACGTTTTTCTATAAGAATCGTCAAAAAAGTGAAAATCGGTTTTTCGGACGACGATAGGTCTCTTTTAATGGACCGGATCGTACATATTCCCAACGACAAAGAATATTACTCGAGTTAAATTTATTATCAGTACTAACAATTGACAGACAAAAAGAGGAAATATTAGAGGTTGAGCCATTATTATAACGTAACAAATTGTTAATCTTGGTGTACTATTGTTAAAAAATGTTCCAATGTTGTAGCAGTGTGTTTGTTTGCGGTAAACTATTTTTAAGGGTGATACAAAACCAATTACTTTGACCGGCTCTCAGTCATAAGTAATGTTTTCCATTATACGAGTGCTATCATTCGACATCCAAATCACCTTTTTTTTTCACAATATTCAACCTAGTTCCGAAAAATTCATCAATGCCTTTCGGTGATTATTTTAGTAATTTTCATTCAAAAATCTGTTCAAACTTGAAATGGAAGGTGAAATATTTTTTCAATTTGCATGTAATGTTTTATATAAGTGTCTTTCGCCGGTTTGAAAAAAATATATCGTGAAATTTTTAATAGAATTGTCGTAGTTATTTTTATTTTTCGGTGAATTTTTCGCTGCTATGTCTAGAAGTTGTTTAAAAAAAGCAATTTAACATTTATATCATCAGTTATTTCATTTTCGACATTTATATTGTCATTATTCTCTGTTTTAGATAGTAAAGTATTGTGGTGTGGGAAATTTCCATTTAGAAGTTGTATAGTTTCTAAAATTTTATTACCCATATGCTAATTTTTTTTTTTTTATGGGTTTATCAACGAGAGGACATTATCTCAAGAAATAGAAAGGAGAAGAAAATAAATTGATATTCTTTTGCGTTTAAGGACAGGGCATAAAAATAATTCAAGGGCAGGAATAACGGGAGCAAAAGGAAACGAGAGAATGCAATCAGCACTGCAAGGAATAGGGATATCAAGTTTTAGTAGAGAAAAATAGAACGACGATTGTCCAGCAGAGAAGCCTGCACATTCAAACAAAATGTGATCAGCATCACAAGGAAAGTATGTGAAGGGGGGGAGAACAAAACGAAATAGATGTCGATGAAAACCGAGGAAAAATGATGCAGAGAGGAGACTATGATAACAGAGATTTTAGAACGTTTAAGAAAAAGGAAGAAGGAATCACTGGCGAGGACGAAGAAATGGTAGAATAGAGAGATAAGTGGAGGCGGGATTAGAAAATGAAGAAAAATAAGAGTTGGGTCATAATTTGGAATGAGCGACTGAGGAAAGAAGAAAGATATTATAGGTTGAAAATGTGCTCAAAAATATTTGCCACTGGAAATGAAAGAACGAGCTAAGGAATCCACCATCTCATTGCCTTTAATATTCAAATGTCCCGAAAATCCACAAAAGATTGATCTCGATCAAGTGGAGGAGGAAAAGATCATGGAGGAGTGAGCGTTAATCGGAAGAGGTAGAAGGGAGATTATATGTGATAGCCTGTAAAGCACTTTTAGAATCCGAGATTATGAGCACTTTATGGAAAACCAGTGATAAGAAAACAAAAAGAACAGCGTATAGAATAGCAGCAGATTCCGCATAGAAAATAGAGCAAAAGGAGGGAAGTTTAAAAGATTCAGAAGAATTCAAAGCGGGACAAAAAAAGGCAGAACCAAATCTGAAATACACATTTGGTTTTGTGAAGTTCTTATTCTTTTTCTTTCACATCATTCATTTCTTTGATATTTAGCGCATTTTCATTTGTATAGAATTTTATATTACATTTATAACAGTTTTTGTATTATCATTTTCTTTATTACACAGTTTTCATCTGATATACAAAAGGTGGGGCAAAACAACTGCAACTACTCTCCGTACGGTGTATGGATATCATTTAGCGGGAAAAAAACGAGTGAAACGTGAAGTTCATTTTTTTTTCCGACAGCAGAGCAAGCGCAGAACGAGCGCCATTATAGCAGTACGAACCGAGATACAGCTATGTAAACGAAGTGAAGTTAAAATCCGCATACGGACTAGGAAATTCTTTCCTCTAATTGTTAATTCGCTGTCTGATTCGTCATCAGCATCCGCAGGCTTCTTCTCAAAGTATCGTTCTTCGCAATACAATTACGCATCCGTTCGGGCCACTTTTCGAAAATATTTTCCGGAATTCCTCAGCTGGAATCGCCCTCAAAGCGTCCACGACAGCTCTCACGTCCCCCGCCCGTGCTGAAATCTGCGGCCTCGCAGCATGCATTTTAGGCTCGCGAAGAGCCAAAAATCGCATGGTACAATTTCCGAGCTCCCTTCTTTCAGGAATATAAGCGCGCAATACACGTATACTATAGAGTCCGTATGCGAACTCTAACTACACTTTGTTCACACAGCTCTGTATATCTTGGTTCGTATTGCTATAACGGCGCTCGCTATTTGTTCTACTGTTGGAAAAAGAATGAACTTCATCACGTTTCACTCGTTTTTTGACCGCTAGATAACGTTTATATTCCGTACGGAGAGTAGTTGCAGTTGTTTTGGCCCACCCTTTGTACTTTGTTAACCAAAATGAGGTACTTTGTGTTTTTTTTTTTTATCTCTGTAGGTTTTAAATTTTATTTTCCAAACGAACTAAAGGAATAGTTTTGAAAGATTGCAAAGTTGATGGTAAATCAAAGTAGAAATTATTTGTTATACGATTTTTACTAGAACATTTTGCTTTAATTTCAGATTTTAGGAAATGTTAATTCAACAGATGAATGTGAAAAATGTGTCAGTTTTTCTTTTAAATTTAGTTTAGTAATATTAATCCCATAAAAATATTCAATACGTTTCATATTTTTAAATTCGAAATTCATATTCATTTGTTTGGTAATAGGTTTAAAATAATCCTATTTGTTTTTGTTTTTTTTAATTCTCCTTGAGACCAATTCAACCGAACGTTTTTTATTTTTTCAATGTTAATTCTTCTGAACTAGTATTTTCATTTCGATGCCCCCCCCCCCCCCAACAAAAATGGGAAAACAAAAAAGTTATTCTTGTTTACTGTCACCTCCGTTATCAATATACTCTTCTTTTATATATACACATATATGTTCTATTTATGTTATTGTAAATTTTTTGGGTTTTGCTATTATTAATTTTATTCTTTTAATAATGTAATTCAAATCGTTTTTATTTCCGTTAAAAATTGGAACAATTTCGGTTCTTTATAAAATTCACCAAGAATTTTTTTTATGAAAATTTAATAATCACAACAATTTTTCGTCGTAATCTGATTATTTAAATAAATATAAACTATCTTATCAAGTGCAGATCAACAAAAAGGAAAATAAAAATCTCCCTCTACAAAAACCAAAAAAGAAATAAAAAAGAAGAAAAAACGAAGATTACACTAAATTATGATGAATATAAAAAACAGATAAATAAATATATCCTGCAGTTTCTTAAATTGTTTTATTATTTTTAATGAACTGCTATCTATTTTTCTCTATAAAACAATTTACTTTTCAATTTTACTCTCCGCTTTGGAATATATTACATAATTATAAAGTTCCCCTTCGTGTTTCTCAGAATCTGTTCCCCTCATATTATATACACATGTTTTTAATAGAATATGTAGTTAAATTACATTATACATCTATTTTAGTTTTCTAACTGTTATTTGCAATAATAAAAGAAAATTAAAAGATTGCTTACTTTTTAAGTTATTATGGAAACTACGTCATTTAACTTCGCCATTCTTTAAATAATAATACGTGATATATAACAAAAATGTACAAAAGTTAATAAATAAAACATGAATAATATAAAAATAGAAAGTAGAAAAAAATTATAGAAACTTTACTGAATTTTTACACAGAAGGAATATGTTTTTAAAGAAAATAATAAGCCGTTTTTTTAAAAATTTACTAGAGGTACGCAATACTTACGCATAAATAAAAGGTCGAATTATTCGAAGGCAACGACCGTCTTGCATGATACGATTTACGATAGTATTCATTTTTTCTTTGTTCCATCGCCCGGTATTATCTGTAATAATCATTTCATTTTTTTTTTTTTAGTGCGGAAGTTATTTTTTAAAATTCATATTGTATATTTTTGAAATGATGTCCAATACGACAATGCATAATGAAAATTAAGTAAAACAGGTAAGGAAGTTAATATAATAAATTACGATAAATGCCTGGAAATTTAAATTAGCGGGCATCGATTATTTTGGATAAAATGAATAGTTGCTTTTTGCAAAGCGAACTTGTATTTATAACAAATTTCATGACGCATAAAATGAAAACCAGAAAAATTAGGGCATCGAAATTCGGTGCCCATTGATAATATAAGTGTAATGACCAAATCGATTAAAATCGATTGCGATACCTAGTTAAATAGACTTGATCGAAAAATAATTAGAATTATCGAAAGAGACGGGCGAAAAAATGTCTGTTTTTAGGTTTATATCAATTTTATTTTTTTACAGAAAAATTCATCTGCAAAAACCTTTCGAAACTAAATATTGCGTTAGCCCAGGGGAAAACCAAAACAAGGAAAAAGAAATGTTGTGTTGCCACGTCATTATAAGCGATAACTTTTTATCTGTCTATTAAAGTTCTGGGCGTAATAACCAATTAGGCGGCACGGTCCGTGTTGTTATAACCGACAGAAATTAATGTTAGTTTTATATAATTCTGCCGGTTCCAACAATATTCGTCTTTATAGCCACTATGTTGAACATAACCGATTTTTACTATATATATATATATATATATATATATATATATATATATATATATATATATATAGAGAGAGAGAGAGAGAGAGAGAGAGAGAGAGAGAGAGATATGTATATGTATACTTAATAAATGAGCTACAGTGACTAAATCGTGTCGAAAATATTTCTTAAGTAGCCTCTTAGTGAGTTCAGGAATTAGATTATGAAATTCCTCGTAATCATTTCTGAAATTGGAATATTTTTCACCCAAAATCTCTGCTCCTTTTTTGTTAATTTTTATAATTGACGAATTTTTCTGTTTCTTTTCTCGCTTCATAGGAAATAGTCTCTTTTAATAACTTTTTTTTGTCGACGTCTTAATACTAAAAAAAAAACAACTTATCTAACGATTTAATACAAAATTTTATAGTTGAACAATTCAACCTCAGAGAATAAGACACAGATTAGGTGAGTTTTGTTATACACATACATCTCTATTTCCTAATAAATGAAAAATATCGTAAAACAGTTGGATAATTGATAATTTAATTGCAAACAACGGGATTTTCTTTTCCGGTAAATATCCGTATTACAGTGAATAGTTGAACGCATTTTATAGTAGAGAATCTTAGAAAAATTTGTAGTACGACACGATCTTTTTGCTTTTCATTTCTGTATATGATACTTTAAAAGAATGATTTTAAACAATTCCCTCTAAGTGAACTCGTATGCTTAATTATAGGTATGTTGCGATATTAGACATTCAAATGTGAATTCGAATCTTATTGAATGTATGAAGCTTCTTACTTTAACATTTTAACCGAATACTATTACATGTTTTACAAAAAACTTTCAAAAATAAATAAATAAACTAAAAATTAAAAACGTTCCAATTAAACGTGTACTACAGAAGCGCTGCTCAGTGGCGTCTGTAACCCCGAGGTAAATAATAGCATAGGAATTATCAGCAGGTGCTTATAAATTATTCAAACTAATTTCACAAAGTTTATCTTCGAATATTTCATCTACCTTTCATTATTCACTAATAAATTTGGCATCGTTTAGAAAAAATTTAATGTTGATTTCAAAAGGTGCGAAAGGAAAATTAAAACAAGCAGCAGACGTAGGTGTAATAGAAGAACAAAGGTCATGTAAGAGCGGAAGTTTTTCTCTAATTTGTTTGACGATTACAGACTAGCTTGACTTCGATTCCGACTGTCTCTAACAATAAACAACACACTTGTAACTATCATACTACACACTTACCAAGTAAGGTTATTTAACGTACCTGTTCATGGTGTATTACGGCCAAAAATAATGAAAACTTTCAAATTTGTAAATCGTACTATACAAGATGTCGCTTGCCTTCCAGCTCGAATTACTAAATAAGAAATTACGTACACAAAACATTATTATTATCACGCGAGTTTCAAAATCAAACGGCAACATTTATTTTTAAAGGTAACGTGGCGAAGATGCGCACCGGCCCATAAAATAAAATTTCAATTGTAATAATGCGTAAAGAGAAGCGAAAGAAAAAAATTCAACACTAAAATGACGTAAGCTAATAATATGTTCTCGAATTAGAATCAGGAAAAATTCTACAGTAACCAGCCCGTAACAACCTGCAGACTAATAGAACACAACGTAACCCGGTCAGGCCTGTAGGTATACCGCATACAGGAATCGAACATTTCGCATATTTTTGTTCATATAATGTTTCCAAATAAGTTGCTCGGTGTCCAGATTAAAGATAGTGTGATTTTAAGTGCATAATCATTATCGCACGACGTTGAATGGTCAAAAACTGTACGCAACAGACTTAGGAGGCGGAAGGTCGCGGCGGGACCATAATTTGAAACACTTTATAGCACACGAACTGGTTGAAATTATTTTCAGCGCGATTTAAAGTATTTTCGCCGCATATGATATACAATTGTCATTGTAAGACGAAATTAATGTAAAATTTAAACGAAGAAGCCGCTATTTCTAAGCATCGAATTTGGCTCAGAAATAAAGATATTTAGCGCTTTAGCAATACACCATCCTAAATGTCAATCGCTTTGTACTTGAAAGAAAAAAATACCGCACAACCGTATCGATCGGGTTTAGTACAATGGCTTTCTTTTAAACTGAGTCACCCCTAGTTCTACCTTGAAACTACATCGTATCTAACCGTTATCGAGTAGTTTTAGATGATTTTACGTTAACCTGTTTTTCAGTATTAGCTAGACTTCCATAGGATGGGGTGGGTAACACACGCTGCCAAACCTGTTTATACACGATGCGTATGTATTTACATTGGTACAAGAAAAGATTAAAAGAGGTCTTAAAGGAAGCTCCGAAAAGAGAATTAACGAAGTCGACAAAATCAGGCAGACTTAACACAAAATCTCAGAATATTAATAGAAAGAGGAAAGCGAGAACAACGAGATATTTAATACGGTGGATTGTGTGAATCGTGAGGCTGAATGTAAATTTGTTGTTCTCTAAGATATAATATGCTCCTATACGGGTGTGTGCTGAAGCCATTCCATGACTGAGCAATATTTAACACATGGCAGTGCATGAAAAATGTAACCGTAAATAGCAGAGTTACAGGCATGATCAGAAAAGTCCTGATCGCACCTATAGTAGTCGTATTTCTTACTTTATTGAAGTCACCACAGAAAAAAATAAAAAAGAAGGGTCTTCGGTACATTAAATAAAAGTGACGAGACAAATGAAATACAGATTAAATAAGTTATTAGGAATTAAACCATTTGATCAGATTGTTACGTATAGGGAAAAGAATGAGTCGTCAAAAAGGTGAAAGGAAAAATTTTAGGAAGAATTAAATATAAATAACGTGATGAATAACTGAAGGAGAAAGAAATAAAAGTACGAAGTGCAATAAGGATATGGGTAGAGAGATAAGTCATAAGTAGAGATTTTTTTTCTTTCAGGGGAAAAAAAAAAGGATGATCTACGTTGTATCATCATTTGATCGATTCAGGAGTATGTCGACAAGGACGATCTAATAACCGATTTCTTACATCGTTCACGATGCGTGGCTCGATGACTACACATTTGTAAACTAGTTATTTTTCCTGTATTCCATCAATCATTCCTCTTAAGCCTTCCACTTTTGCTCGCATTAACCGACGCTTCATTCCATTGTTTTTACGCATGAGGTGTCAAAAATATCACAGTTTTCTAGTAAGCGCCACATTTGACAAATTTTATGTAATACAGCTGCGTTAGATCCACGGAATTCAAGAAAACCCTTCTCCAGCACCACATCTGAAAGTTATCTATATGTGTCAAAGTTGTCTTTTTTAAGGTCCATGTCTCGGCCGCATATAATAAAATTGAAAAAATTAGCCCCTACGGACTAGCTTTATTTTAGTACATTCGTTATGGATCCGTATTTCCCCATATCTTCTTCAATTTCGACATAGCTCCACGAGCGATTTCTGTACGGCGTTTTACTTCTCCTTTCGAATTTCCTATCAACGACCACCCTAGGTACACAAATTTATCCCCTATCTCATATTCGACTACATTGTCTTCATCCACAGTCGATGTCCTCTGTCTATCAACATTATTTTTTTTTTCGGCATTATTTATCCCAAAGCCGCATGACACAGGCCAGTAGTTCTTTCATTTCATTAATATCCACGGCGATTAATGTTACATCATCCGCATACCGTAGATTTGAGTATTTATAACCACCTATTGTGACAGTCCGTCCGTCTACTGACACGAATTCTCATGATGTAATCCGAGTATAGGTTGAATAAAACTGGTAACAAAATACATCCTTGTCGAACCCTTTTTCTCCTATGAAATTCTTTACTTTGCATATCTCTTTATCTGTTCTAACGACGTTACTGTCATTTTCGTATAGGCTTTGTAATGTATGTACGGCAGCTCCCATTTCTGTAAGAGTTGACCATAATTTGCTCCATATTACATTGTCAAAAGCTTTATTAAAATCAAAGAACTACTGCCGGTATCTCATCAAGCCTTTTCTATTATTAGTCTTAGGTTCATTATTTGTTCACAGCTGAAACCCGCTTGTTCATCCGCAACTTGCTCATGCGTTAACAGTAGATGTAAAAGGAGAGTTCTAGCTCAAAGGATGCCGCCACCGCTAATTAAGGCCTTCCAGAACCGTTTCCGGAGCGTCTCGGACCGCGGAACCGCATTCCATTTGATTGTCGATCCCTTAATTACCGCACACACATGTAAATGTACGTGTATATACGTCTGCACACACATGTAAAAATCACCATCATCATCACCATCGCGGTAAATTCGTACGCGTGCCATCGCAAGTGACCTTGTACCTGTCAATCAATTGGTTGATGCATGCCTTTACTTGTACGTAAATTACCGTTATTCGGTAGCGACTGGTTTTGGAGGATTACGCGCACACACACAATGATGTACATACGGTTACGAGTGTCCGTAACATATGTAAAATTAGTTATTATCATTATTGATTTTCGTTATTATCAATGTTATCAGTGGTCAGTCTGCAGGAATCGCGGTAAAATACAGGTTTTTGCCGTTCTGGTATTTCTAGGAATCGCGAAGATTTTCGTTCGGTCAGTTGCGTAAAACTTTTCTTTGTCCGATACATTATGTACGGGGGGGTAAGTCTCTATCTCACACATCGCAAAAGCGAAAATGCTTCTCTCATAGCGCTACACATAAATGCTAACGCAACCGTTGAAACCGGATCTTAACATTCTTATAAGTTCTATTCCAGTCTATGTCATATTGCAGATCCACACCCTACATGTACACACTAACACAAAAACATACTCATACTCAAAGCCCATGACTACTTTATTCAATACGCATATGTAACCAACTATTCCTGACGGAATGACATTTTTCTGACGTAATATTTCCACTGCCACAACTGATTTAAACCAAGTAAAAGCGCATGCATCGTTCTCGCACACATGTCGATCGTTAGCGATATCGTAATTTTTTTTTTAAATTAACCAAAGTATAATATTCAAAGCATAAAACTAACCTGAGCCCCCCATTCCCCGCTTTATACCATTCAAATGTATTTTTTAATTTTTTTATTTTTTCCATGCCTAAGCATTATAAAAATTGGTCTAAGTATATTTCTCATTTTCTACGGTTTCAAAAATTTTTTCTTTATTCTCCGATCGTTACAAAAACGTACTGACTAGTGATGGGAAACTTCGAAATGTTTCATTCGAATTATTCGATTGTTCGATAACTTCGAATGCATTCGATTGTTCCACAGTTGCATTCGAAATGTTATTTCATTCGTATAATTCATTCGTATTCACATCAATCATTCGAATTAAAATCATTCGAATCAAAAATCATTCAAATCAAAATCATTCGAATTAAAATCATTCGAATCAAAATCATTCGAATCAAAATCATTCAAATTAAAATCATTTGAATCAAAATCATTCGATTGTTTTTTTTTTTTTTTTTTTTTTGACGATTGTTGATTGTTTCGATTGTAAAAACATTTCGAAATCGCACATCACTAGCACTGACAGATCACACGCTTATATCTACCATAGTGTTAGCCACCACGAAAGCGAACCATTCGATCCCGTGCACACTCTGCTCTCGATAGTTTCCCTATCGTTCATAATAATTTTTCAAAGCCTAAGTATCATAGAATTAGTGCAAGTATATTTATTATTTTTTCTCACTTACGATTATTTTTCCGTCCGTAAGTATTATAAAATTAGTCTAAGTATATTTCTCATTTTCTACGGTTCCAAAAATTTTTCCTTATTCTCCGATCGTTACAAAAGCGCACTGACTAGTGATGAGCAACTTCGAAATGATTCATTCGAATTATTCGATTGTTCGATAACTTCGAATGCATTCGATTGTTCCACAGTTGCATTCGAAATGTTATTTCATTCGTATAATTCATTCGTATTCACATCAATCATTCGAATTAAAATCATTCGAATCAAAATCATTTGAATCAAAATCATTTGAATTAAAATCATTCAAATTAAAATAATTCGAATCAAATCATTCGAATGAAAATCATTTGATTGTTTTTTTTTTTTTTGACGATTGTTGATTGTTTCGATTGTAAAAACATTTCGACGCACATCACTAGCACTGGCAGATCACACGCTTATATCTACCATAGCGTTAGCCACCACAAAAGCGAACCATTCGATCCCGTGCACACTCTGCTCTCGATAGTTTCCCTATCGTTCATAATAATTTTTCCAAGCCTAAGTATTATAGAATTAGTCTAAGTATATTTATTATTTTTTCTCACTTATGATTACTTTTCCATCCATAAGTATTTATGTATGTTTTCCCCGGTTCTAAAAATAAATCTATCGATGTCTCGCCCCTCAACGAAAGCACACGCATCATTCTCACGCACGTGTCATTCGTTCGCGTTACCACTTTTTTTCAAAATTAGTCCAAGTATATTTTATTATTTTTCTCATTACGATTATTTTCAGTCCGTAAGTATTTCTGTATGTTTTCCGAGGTTTTAAAAATTAATCCGAACAAACATTCAGACTGTTGTGAAAACATACTATCTATCCCCCCCGCACAGACTCTATATTACTCTATTACGAGTTCTTCAAAAATTGATTCGAATATGTTTTTCATTTTTTTTTTTTTTCAATCCTAAAAATTCATTCTTTCTACCCCCGCCCCCTCACATCTAAAATTGCTGATCTTTCGTAATCTTTATTTATTTTATCGATTCTAAAAATTAATCAATGGTTCACTCGAAAGCATACCGTACATTCCCACACACATACCTTTTATCACGAATTTCCCTATTGATCATGAACTTTTTTCAGCGTTAGCCACAATAGCATATCACATTGGTCTCGTATACACACCACATGCAGTTCTATATGTCTAATTTTTATTAACGATCTTTATTTTTTTTTTCCTACACAGTCATGTCATCATATACACTTAACATTGTCAAAAATAATTTTAACCTTTCGAGAAAGAAAAATCTCCGATCAATAAAAAATATTTATTAACTTCACAATTATTTTTAATATTATTCGTTTCACTATAAACATATTTTTTTATTTAATAAACTCATCCGCATCATCAATCGTTTCAAGACATTATTGTTTCGAACGTCAATACCTGTTTTCCAAGAATCGATAACCTCTGCAGGTATACATATATCTCGTCGTCGCAACAACCTTTACCTGCATGACTCACATACCTTCAAGACCACTTGTACATTGCTCGCACGCTATTTACCATTATTCGGTACAAGAATATTTTTCACACTCCCTCACATATGCGCATACACTCAAAGTTCTCGATTACTTTGTTTGTATACAAATATATTCAGCTTTCTTCGACGGAACAACATTTTTCTGACGTAACATTTCCACTGCCACAACCGATTCAAAGGTAGCTAATGAGATAGACTATCGAACGGAATCATTCAAGCGGTCAGTATTAGTTTTATGTTAAACATGTGTATTTTGTCGAATCTGTGTTCACGCATTATTAAAAAATTTACGTCAACGTTAAAGAAAATAATTTCCTATGTTTTTTCTCTTTTTTTCTCTATCATTTATTTTTGTCTTTTATCTTTCCTTTTTCTCTTTCTTTTTCTCTGTATTTTTTTTTAGTGAAAAGTTTGAAATACATATTATTCAATCATGAACACTAATATAGTTAACATAAGCAGCAACTCAAAATCAATTAAGGACGCCGAATTTATTCAGAATTTATTTGCGAGTGATAGCGACTCGCATACGTCTTCGTCACTTCAATTACCGCAATCAGATGGTGGTTATTCTTCAACAGAATCAACATCTTCTACACATAAAATCGTTGGTCCAGTATTATTGTCAGATCAGATGGATATAGCGGAATATTTTGTAGATTTCAGCTTCCATAAGGATTCTGATTATGGTTTTCTAGTAACCGAACTAGCGATGATTGATATGTCTGGCGGGAGGTGTTTACATACGCTATACAAGCCAAGCAGAGCATGGTCTGCATCAAAAATGCCTCATTTACAATGCTCTTCCGTGAGTCATTACTTGAAAACCCCCTCATTATTTCCCTGTCGGGAAGAAATATTCATGGCACGTGATGTATTCACAATACTGTCTGAAAAACCGAAGGTTCGCGTATATATTTTAACCACTTATGCAAAACTTATATTATGGGAACTTAACGAAAAGTCTGAATTGTTGCGTGACTTGGACTACGAACTCGTTAATATGGAGAAAGTCTTTCGAGTACCTAGTATTGATGATTTATATCAAGAATACTCTGGTATAAGCAATCTGGTAACTTGTAAGCACCATTATGAGAATGATATTTTTCATTGTGCGATGAAAAATGTTATGGTGATGAATACGTGGCACGATCACGTTATCCGCCCGCTGAAGCTTATGAACAATCTCAATATAAATGATTTAAGCCAGTTATTCATTACAGCCACCAAAGAAATGATAATTACATTATTTCCAAGTTGCATCGGGGACATTTATATATTTTTACCGGACAAATTAAAACAGGATGATACGATAAAATCATTTCTACCATGCTACGATCACGAACATGATAAAGAATATTATATCGATGGTGATACATTACACAGGAGTACTCGAAATTGTGTCAAAGTAAAAGATTGCGACGACTGTCAACATTCAATTCATACGGATTAAAAATTCAATAAAAGACGTGGAATTTGAATGCTGGAGTTGTCTAGATCCTATGAAAGTTGAATATGAACATAACAATTACCTTTCAATGTACCAAAGTCAATTGTCGCGTAGTATGTATAATATGTGAAATAAAACCATATTTTTTTCTTTTACTCGCATTTTTTATTTTTATTATTTCAAAATCTTTTACATTGTTTCACATAAATTATAATGTATGTATGTATATATGTGTGGAATTTTAATATGTAATAATATACATTTCATACATTTTATTTTATTTCATGGTCATATAATTACTTTAAAATTATTTAGATACACCGCAGATATTATAGTACCGAACACATAATTTATTATTTCATTCTATTTCAATTAATATGTTGTATGGATGAAATTGAATCAATTTATGTAACTGTTTATTTAAATTTAAATAATCTTTTTCTTTTTCTTTTTTTTTTTTATCTCTCAGCATATGCATGCGTGTATATGCTTACATATACAAGTATGAAAAATATTATTTTTTTATTTTTTCCTCGATATGAATGGTAAATCTACGACTTTATTTGAAAAACGGTCAAAACCTAATACATAGATTTCAAATTTTGATGGAAATTTCCGTAAAACGTTCAATTTACACTTATTATCTTTAAAAAAAAAATTTTTCATTATTATTATTCATATCATTTAAATAGACTGATACGACAGAGAGAGAAAACAAAAAGCTAAATTTTTACACGTGAGGGAGGGAGCTGATGAAAACGTACGAGTCTTATTATTTGGAATACAGATTATGAAGGAAATTTTTATTCAATGTTTCGTTCTAAGATTTTTCATTTTTTACATTTAAAATTTTTCAATACGAAAATATTTCGAAATCTACAGGAACGTCTACGAATAGTCTTCGTCATTATAGAAGCATCTGCAGATCACGTATCGACACTGCATGCGTGTAAGGGTGAGTAAATATGTGTAAACATGTGTGTGTATGTATGCTTGAAATGTGCGAAATGGCTAATAAGAAACAACCGTTGAATCGCAACGACAGGTAGAGATCCGCTTATAGAATAAGAGAGTGAGAGTGAGATAAATTATGTACCTTTATTATTGCAGAACTGCACTGCAGTGGCAGACATGAAATATCCGTTAGCATCCTTTTCGAGGCAGTTTTATAAAAAAGGCCGAAAATTAGCTTTAAAACTGGATGAATGAGATAGTTGATAATAAACATACCATTAAGACCGGTATACATGTATGTGGGCATGTGTGTGAGCGCACGGTTAAATGAATGACAAAAGATTATTAACTGCATAGGCATTGTTAAATACAACTATACTGATTTATCCGTAAAACTAACAAATTTTACCGTTGTTTTCTTTCCTTTTTTTTCTTTCGCGTTTTACAAAAAATTCATGTTAGTTCTAAAAATATTGCTAAATTCAAATTAAATCGATCATGTTATTTTATTTTTTATTTTTGTTTCTTTAAACAATGTGTTACGATCGTATTTATCTTACTCAATCTTTTACCTAATATTCTAACAGTTTTAGACAACAGCAGAAATATGCAAGTTACCTTGGATGTATTATATTTTACTCGTGTATATGTGTATACACGCTTTCTATACAAACACATGCAAACATCGGATGCCGGAAATGTATGATAATATAATTTTTAAATCAATGATTAACGTATTATTATTATTTTTTTTTTCACCCTGTGATATACAAAATAACATCATACTTGCTTTTACAACAATATTTAAATTCTACAAAAATAAATGTCCCCAGGGTGGGGAGTAAAAATATCATGAAGAATCACTGTTTTTTGTTTTTTTTCTTTCTTTGCTTCACAATCTTTTTTCTTTATATTATTTTTTATTTCAGAGATTTTTTAAAATAGTTTTCTTTACACTCCAATATAGAATCTGTTAATTTATTGTACATGTCATATAATATGATAAATGCTAAAATTCGGAAAGTTTTTTTAAAGAAGTAATTGACAGAAGAGTATACTTTTGAAAACAAGAGAGTGAAGAGGCTATACATAAAAAGCAATATGATGCATTAAACATAACGAAAAAAAAACAAAAAAAAAAACAGAAGAAACGTAAACACAAAGACTATTATGTTTTTTCATTAATCTATTCAATTACAACTTTTTTTTCATTCATCTATATTCTAGGTTCCATCATAAGTTTTAATTTTTTATATGATGCCTACTAATTTCTATGTTTATTTAATTTATTTACTTTTCCACGAATGTTTTTAGAATTAAATTTTGAAAAAATTAAACATATTTTCGCACCTGCGTCAACTATCACATTAAATACATGTAGAAATTTTCATTTCAAACACCGCCGGAAAATAACATGGGTTTTTTTTTGATATTTTTTAAAAATTTATTCATACTCTCTCTAATTATAGCTATTTTTACTCATTTTTATATTCTACATACAATGCTTGAGGTATTAGATGATGCAAATTCTAAATACACCATATTGCTATCACTCTGTTTATTATTTTTTATTTGTTACTCGTTTTTTTATTATTTTCTTATGTATATGTATTAGAATTAGTGATGTGCGATTTCGAAATGTTTTTACAATCGAAACAACCGATAATCGTCAAAAAAAAAAACAATTGAATGATTTTTGTGAATACGAATGAATTATTCAAATAAAAACCGGAACCATCCGAACACAAACGAATGAAGTATTCCTTAAACATCGCCTAGATTCTTTCGAGAGAAATAACATTTCGAATGATTGTTGCAAATAGGAATGAATTATTCGAATAAAAACCGAAACTATCCGAACACAAACGAATGAAGTATTCGTTAAACATTGACTAGATTCTTCCGAGAGAAATAGCATTTCGAATAATTGTTGTGAATACGAATGAATTATTCGAATGAAATAACATTTCGAATGCAACCACGGAACAATCGAATGCATTCAAAGTCATCGAACAATCAAATAATTCGAATGAATCATTTCGAAGTTGCACATCACTAATTAGAACCCATATGATTTTACAATAAAAAAAGTGTTTATACTCATTATTGAAGTTGAATATAGATAATATTTACATTTAAAGGAAAAAGAAAAAGTTATTTTTATTATTCCATTCGCACGCGAAAAAAATTATGAAATGTAAAATATATATATAATTCATGTAATATATTTACAAACGATTAACAAGAATAAAAGAAAATTAATTTAAAAAATAAATAAATATCACAAAAAATTTAAAGATGGAAAAATTACAAGATTATGATTCGTACAATGCTCACAAATTGACTCCTTTGATCGGGTTATGTTGGAATTCGAACAAACTTGCATGGTTGCATTGCGGACAATCTTTGATTAAGGTGGGATGTACTGCACTGAGTGGAAAAGAATCTGGAATATCATAGCTATGATGTTTAAAACATGGTAAGAAGCGTTTGATACGTCGATCATTCTTCAGTGCTACAGGTAATTTATTGTAAAAATCGCAAATTTTTTGACGGCATACATTAATTAATATCTCTGCAGTAATATTTTGCATCAAGTCGCACGTAGAATATTTTACTAATGATAATATAGGTCTAACATTTACATCGTACCATTTCATCATCACATATACATTCTGCAATGAACACCTATGTATGTTTTTATCCGTGTGTGCATCACATTTTACAACTCTTGATATTCCTTTATACATATTATTTAATTTCCTTAAATTGGGTATACCGAATTCTTTTTCTAAATTAATAATCTTGAATCTTGAAAGTGATGTTTCAAATAGTTTTATCCATATAGTGGTAATTTTTTCATTTCCTTTAACGTAAATATTCAATGGTTCCAAATCTTCCAACACATTTTCTATATCACCAGCAATAGATTTGTAATTGTAATCTCCTGCATTCCACGGAATTGAATGATAGTTTTGAATTATCCTCATGTTTTCTTGTTTTTTATTATTGGATAATACATCCCATTCGAATGGAGGCTTGTAAATTCTATGAAATTGAATTTCACCATCGATACTTATTATTGAAAGTTCCTTAATGATGTACGTATCATTATCATATTTAAAACATTGAATATCGATAATTACCTCACGTGCTACTATCATTGTTACAGTTGTTATTAAAGAGAAAAGAAAAAAAAAACTAAAACTTTTAATAGTAACTAAAATTTAAACGTGTGAAGAACACTAATTCGTGAAACTAATAACAAGCGAGCGAATACAGTTATTCAGAGAGTTGACATAATGTCTACCTTTGAATTAGATGCATTCCATGAAATGTTGCATCAGAAAAATGCCCTTCAAACGGAGAAAGTTGATTGCATACATTGATGAATGAAGTTGTTAAGAACTTGTACATACATATACATTTTGTTTGTGGTAGTGTATGCATGTACACATGAGATCTTACATATAAGTAAGGGTCAAGATCCAGTTTTAACAGCTGTATCAGACGATCTTAACGTGCAGCTATGTACATGCAGGGATAGACTTTAATATAATCATTATCGATGGTAAACGAGAACATTAATTCATTTTTAAATTTTAATATATCGTCTTCTGTCACTAATAAGATAACATAAAAAACTACTAACTTGACTGAATATATCCTTCTTCAACCAACTTTTCCTCAATCATTCGAATTTCATGATCTATACCAATTGGTTAATACTGATAACAACAATAATGGAATGAATAAGGAAGCAAGACTGAAAAAAATGAACTAGACAGGATATGTAGCGATATAATGTAAAAATATAACCTATTGAAGTCCGAGTGGAAACCAATTATAAGTACTTCAGTCACCATGCTGGAACCTATTATGAAACCATTATTGGAAATTCATGAAGCATTACAAAAATCTGAAAGATTAAAATGTATTCTTATGGAATACATGATACATCAATGGTAAAAACATCAAAAACTGTCTAATAGTAAACAGAGAAGTGACGCTGAGTCTGAAATTAAAGATGAAAATATTAAAAAACAAACTCAAAGCTAAGTCGTTTAACATGAGTGAAGTAGATTCATTTCATACAGATTTTGATGAACTTGTTCCGAATGATCAAGTATATGGAATACACTATGATACAAACATTGATGAGTATCTGATAGGATCGACATTGATTTCTTGGGACTGCAAATATGGTGAAATTTATTTAGGAAAAAGGAAGTAAGCAAATAAAATTTCCTTACACACCCGGACTCTTTCATTTACTAATGGTATCGCATATAGATGAGAATAAATATACAAAATAATGATTTAGATCTATATAAATAAATACTTGAGTGTACTAGAGCTCATTTACGTGCTACTGGTGTATTAAAGGGTACTACATTTCCTAAATACAGAAAAATAATACGTCCGATGTTTCAGTCTAATGGTTCAAGTGTAAAAATTTACTACGATGGAGCAAAGACTAAGCATTGTGTTGATGGTGGAGAATGTCATAAAGATACATCGATCGATTATTCAGACGATCCTACTGAATTGGTTGAATGATTATTGTTATCGCATACATCTAAAAAAGTGTGAAATACTGGTGTAGATGATGAAATTCGAATGATTGAGGAAAAGTTGATTGAAGAAGGATATATTCAGTTAAGTTAGTAGTTTTTTTTATGTTATCTTATTAGTGATGGAAGACGATATATTAAAATTTAAAAATGAATTAATGTTCTCGTTTGCAATCAATAATGATTATATTAAAAATCTATCCCTGCATGTACATAGCTGCACGTTTAGATCGTCTGATACAGCTGTTAAAACCGGATCTTGACCCTTACTTATATGTAAGATCTCATGTGTACATGCATACACTACCACAAACAAAATGTATATGTATGTACAAGTTCTTAACAACTTCATTCATCAATGTATGCAATCAACTTTCTCCGTTTGAAGGGCATTTTTCTGATGCAACATTTCATCGAATGCATCTAATTCAAAGGTAGACATTATGTCAACTCTCTGAATAACTGTATTCGCTCGCTTGTTATTAGTTTCACGAATTAGTGTTCTTCACACGTTTAAATTTTAGTTACTATTAAAAGTTTTAGTTTTTTTTTTCTTTTCTCTTTAATAACAACTGTAACAATGATAGTAGCACGTGAGGTAATTATCGATATTCAATGTTTTAAATATGATAATGATACGTACATCATTAAGGAACTTTCAATAATAAGTATCGATGGTGAAATTCAATTTCATAGAATTTACAAGCCTCCATTCGAATGGGATGTATTATCCAATAATAAAAAACAAGAAAACATGAGGATAATTCAAAACTATCATTCAATTCCGTGGAATGCAGGAGATTACAATTACAAATCTATTGCTGGTGATATAGAAAATGTGTTGGAAGATTTGGAACCATTGAATATTTACGTTAAAGGAAATGAAAAAATTACCACTATATGGATAAAACTATTTGAAACATCACTTTCAAGATTCAAGATTATTAATTTAGAAAAAGAATTCGGTATACCCAATTTAAGGAAATTAAATAATATGTATAAAGGAATATCAAGAGTTGTAAAATGTGATGCACACACGGATAAAAACATACATAGGTGTTCATTGCAGAATGTATATGTGATGATGAAATGGTACGATGTAAATGTTAGACCTATATTATCATTAGTAAAATATTCTACGTGCGACTTGATGCAAAATATTACTGCAGAGATATTAATTAATGTATGCCGTCAAAAAATTTGCGATTTTTACAATAAATTACCTGTAGCACTGAAGAATGATCGACGTATCAAACGCTTCTTACCATGTTTTAAACATCATAGCTATGATATTCCAGATTCTTTTCCACTCAGTGCAGTACATCCCACCTTAATCAAAGATTGTCCGCAATGCAACCATGCAAGTTTGTTCGAATTCCAACATAACCCGATCAAAGGAGTCAATTTGTGAGCATTGTACGAATCATAATCTTGTAATTTTTCCATCTTTAAATTTTTTGTGATATTTATTTATTTTTTAAATTAATTTTCTTTTATTCTTGTTAATCGTTTGTAAATATATTACATGAATTATATATATATTTTACATTTCATAATTTTTTTCGCGTGCGAATGGAATAATAAAAATAACTTTTTCTTTTTCCTTTAAATGTAAATATTATCTATATTCAACTTCAATAATGAGTATAAACACTTTTTTTATTGTAAAATCATATGGGTTCTAATTAGTGATGTGCAACTTCGAAATGATTCATTCGAATTATTTGATTGTTCGATGACTTTGAATGCATTCGATTGTTCCGTGGTTGCATTCGAAATGTTATTTCATTCGAATAATTCATTCGTATTCACAACAATCATTCGAAATGCTATTTCTCTCGGAAGAATCTAGTCAATGTTTAACGAATACTTCATTCGTTTGTGTTCGGATAGTTTCGGTTTTTATTCGAATAATTCATTCCTATTTGCAACAATCATTCGAAATGTTATTTCTCTCGAAAGAATCTAGGCGATGTTTAAGGAATACTTCATTCGTTTGTGTTCGGATGGTTCCGGTTTTTATTTGAATAATTCATTCGTATTCACAAAAATCATTCAATTGTTTTTTTTTTTTGACGATTATCGGTTGTTTCGATTGTAAAAACATTTCGAAATCGCACATCACTAATTCTAATACATATACATAAGAAAATAATAAAAAAACGAGTAACAAATAAAAAATAATAAACAGAGTGATAGCAATATGGTGTATTTAGAATTTGCATCATCTAATACCTCAAGCATTGTATGTAGAATATAAAAATGAGTAAAAATAGCTATAATTAGAGAGAGTATGAATAAATTTTTAAAAAATATCAAAAAAAAACCCATGTTATTTTCCGGCGGTGTTTGAAATGAAAATTTCTACATGTATTTAATGTGATAGTTGACGCAGGTGCGAAAATATGTTTAATTTTTTCAAAATTTAATTCTAAAAACATTCGTGGAAAAGTAAATAAATTAAATAAACATAGAAATTAGTAGGCATCATATAAAAAATTAAAACTTATGATGGAACCTAGAATATAGATGAATGAAAAAAAAGTTGTAATTGAATAGATTAATGAAAAAACATAATAGTCTTTGTGTTTACGTTTCTTCTGTTTTTTTTTTGTTTTTTTTTCGTTATGTTTAATGCATCATATTGCTTTTTATGTATAGCCTCTTCACTCTCTTGTTTTCAAAAGTATACTCTTCTGTCAATTACTTCTTTAAAAAAACTTTCCGAATTTTAGCATTTATCATATTATATGACATGTACAATAAATTAACAGATTCTATATTGGAGTGTAAAGAAAACTATTTTAAAAAATCTCTGAAATAAAAAATAATATAAAGAAAAAAGATTGTGAAGCAAAGAAAGAAAAAAAACAAAAAACAGTGATTCTTCATGATATTTTTACTCCCCACCCTGGGGACATTTATTTTTGTAGAATTTAAATATTGTTGTAAAAGCAAGTATGATGTTATTTTGTATATCACAGGGTGAAAAAAAAAATAATAATAATACGTTAATCATTGATTTAAAAATTATATTATCATACATTTCCGGCATCCGATGTTTGCATGTGTTTGTATAGAAAGCGTGTATACACATATACACGAGTAAAATATAATACATCCAAGGTAACTTGCATATTTCTGCTGTTGTCTAAAACTGTTAGAATATTAGGTAAAAGATTGAGTAAGATAAATACGATCGTAACACATTGTTTAAAGAAACAAAAATAAAAAATAAAATAACATGATCGATTTAATTTGAATTTAGCAATATTTTTAGAACTAACATGAATTTTTTGTAAAACGCGAAAGAAAAAAAAAGGAAAGAAAACAACGGTAAAATTTGTTAGTTTTACGGATAAATCAGTATAGTTGTATTTAACAATGCCTATGCAGTTAATAATCTTTTGTCATTCATTTAACCGTGCGCTCACACACATGCCCACATACATGTATACCGGTCTTAATGGTATGTTTATTATCAACTATCTCATTCATCCAGTTTTAAAGCTAATTTTCGGCCTTTTTTATAAAACTGCCTCGAAAAGGATGCTAACGGATATTTCATGTCTGCCACTGCAGTGCAGTTCTGCAATAATAAAGGTACATAATTTATCTCACTCTCACTCTCTTATTCTATAAGCGAATCTCTACCTGTCGTTGCGATTCAACGGTTGTTTCTTATTAGCCATTTCGCACATTTCAAGCATACATACACACACATGTTTACACATATTTACTCACCCTTACACGCATGCAGTGTCGATACGTGATCTGCAGATGCTTCTATAATGACGAAGACTATTCGTAGACGTTCCTGTAGATTTCGAAATATTTTCGTATTGAAAAATTTTAAATGTAAAAAATGAAAAATCTTAGAACGAAACATTGAATAAAAATTTCCTTCATAATCTGTATTCCAAATAATAAGACTCGTACGTTTTCATCAGCTCCCTCCCTCACGTGTAAAAATTTAGCTTTTTGTTTTCTCTCTCTGTCGTATCAGTCTATTTAAATGATATGAATAATAATAATGAAAAATTTTTTTTTTAAAGATAATAAGTGTAAATTGAACGTTTTACGGAAATTTCCATCAAAATTTGAAATCTATGTATTAGGTTTTGACCGTTTTTCAAATAAAGTCGTAGATTTACCATTCATATCGAGGAAAAAATAAAAAAATAATATTTTTCATACTTGTATATGTAAGCATATACACGCATGCATATGCTGAGAGATAAAAAAAAAAAAGAAAAAGAAAAAGATTATTTAAATTTAAATAAACAGTTACATAAATTGATTCAATTTCATCCATACAACATATTAATTGAAATAGAATGAAATAATAAATTATGTGTTCGGTACTATAATATCTGCGGTGTATCTAAATAATTTTAAAGTAATTATATGACCATGAAATAAAATAAAATGTATGAAATGTATATTATTACATATTAAAATTCCATACATATATACATACATACATTATAATTTATGTGAAACAATGTAAAAGATTTTGAAATAATGAAAATAAAAAATGCGAGTAAAAGAAAAAAATATGGTTTTATTTCACATATTATACATACTACGCGACAATTGACTTTGGTACATTGAAAGGTAATTGTTATGTTCATATTCAACTTTCATATGATCTAGACAACTCCAGCATTCAAATTCCACGTCTTTTATTGAATTTTTAATCCGTATGAATTGAATGTTGACAGTCGTCGCAATCTTTTACTTTGACACAATTTCGAGTACTCCTGTGTAATGTATCACCATCGATATAATATTCTTTATCATGTTCGTGATCGTAGCATGGTAGAAATGATTTTATCGTATCATCCTGTTTTAATTTGTCCGGTAAAAATATATAAATGTCCCCGATGCAACTTGGAAATAATGTAATTATCATTTCTTTGGTGGCTGTAATGAATAACTGGCTTAAATCATTTATATTGAGATTGTTCATAAGCTTCAGCGGGCGGATAACGTGATCGTGCCACGTATTCATCACCATAACATTTTTCATCGCACAATGAAAAATATCATTCTCATAATGGTGCTTACAAGTTACCAGATTGCTTATACCAGAGTATTCTTGATATAAATCATCAATACTAGGTACTCGAAAGACTTTCTCCATATTAACGAGTTCGTAGTCCAAGTCACGCAACAATTCAGACTTTTCGTTAAGTTCCCATAATATAAGTTTTGCATAAGTGGTTAAAATATATACGCGAACCTTCGGTTTTTCAGACAGTATTGTGAATACATCACGTGCCATGAATATTTCTTCCCGACAGGGAAATAATGAGGGGGTTTTCAAGTAATGACTCACGGAAGAGCATTGTAAATGAGGCATTTTTGATGCAGACCATGCTCTGCTTGGCTTGTATAGCGTATGTAAACACCTCCCGCCAGACATATCAATCATCGCTAGTTCGGTTACTAGAAAACCATAATCAGAATCCTTATGGAAGCTGAAATCTACAAAATATTCCGCTATATCCATCTGATCTGACAATAATACTGGACCAACGATTTTATGTGTAGAAGATGTTGATTCTGTTGAAGAATAACCACCATCTGATTGCGGTAATTGAAGTGACGAAGACGTATGCGAGTCGCTATCACTCGCAAATAAATTCTGAATAAATTCGGCGTCCTTAATTGATTTTGAGTTGCTGCTTATGTTAACTATATTAGCGTTCATGATTGAATAATATGTATTTCAAACTTTTCACTAAAAAAAAATACAGAGAAAAAGAAAGAGAAAAAGGAAAGGTAAAAGACAAAAATAAATGATAGAGAAAAAAAGAGAAAAAACATAGGAAATTATTTTCTTTAACGTTGACGTAAATTTTTTAATAATGCGTGAACACAGATTCGACAAAATACACATGTTTAACATAAAACTAATACTGACCGCTTGAATGATTCCGTTCGATAGTCTATCTCATTAGCTACCTTTGAATCGGTTGTGGCAGTGGAAATGTTACGTCAGAAAAATGTTGTTCCGTCGAAGAAAGCTGAATATATTTGTATACAAACAAAGTAATCGAGAACTTTGAGTGTATGCGCATATGTGAGGGAGTGTGAAAAATATTCTTGTACCGAATAATGGTAAATAGCGTGCGAGCAATGTACAAGTGGTCTTGAAGGTATGTGAGTCATGCAGGTAAAGGTTGTTGCGACGACGAGATATATGTATACCTGCAGAGGTTATCGATTCTTGGAAAACAGGTATTGACGTTCGAAACAATAATGTCTTGAAACGATTGATGATGCGGATGAGTTTATTAAATAAAAAAATATGTTTATAGTGAAACGAATAATATTAAAAATAATTGTGAAGTTAATAAATATTTTTTATTGATCGGAGATTTTTCTTTCTCGAAAGGTTAAAATTATTTTTGACAATGTTAAGTGTATATGATGACATGACTGTGTAGGAAAAAGTAATACCAGTACAAAAAAAATAAAGATCGTTAATAAAAATTAGACATATAGAACTGCATGTGGTGTGTATAGGAGACCAATGTGATATGCTATTGTGGCTAACGCTGAAAAAAGTTCATGATCAATAGGGAAATTCGTGATAAAAGGTATGTGTGTGGGAATGTACTGTATGCTTTCGAGTGAACCATTGATTAATTTTTAGAATCGATAAAATAAATAAAGATTACGAAAGATCAGCAATTTTAGATGTGAGGGGGCGGGGGTAGAAAGAATGAATTTTTAGGATTGAAAAAAAAAAAAATGAAAAACATATTCGAATCAATTTTTGAAGAACTCGTAATAGAGTAATATAGAGTCTGTGCGGGGGGGATAGATAGTATGCTTTCACAACAGTCTGAATGTTTGTTCGGATTAATTTTTAAAACCTCGGAAAACATACAGAAATACTTACGGACTGAAAATAATCGTAATGAGAAAAATAATAAAATATACTTGGACTAATTTTGAAAAAAAGTGGTAACGCGAACGAATGACACGTGCGTGAGAATGATGCGTGTGCTTTCGTTGAGGGGCGAGACATCGATAGATTTATTTTTAGAACCGGGGAAAACATACATAAATACTTATGGATGGAAAAGTAATCATAAGTGAGAAAAAATAATAAATATACTTAGACTAATTCTATAATACTTAGGCTTGGAAAAATTATTATGAACGATAGGGAAACTATCGAGAGCAGAGTGTGCACGGGATCGAATGGTTCGCTTTTGTGGTGGCTAACGCTATGGTAGATATAAGCGTGTGATCTGCCAGTGCTAGTGATGTGCGTCGAAATGTTTTTACAATCGAAACAATCAACAATCGTCAAAAAAAAAAAAACAATCAAATGATTTTCATTCGAATGATTTGATTCGAATTATTTTAATTTGAATGATTTTAATTCAAATGATTTTGATTCAAATGATTTTGATTCGAATGATTTTAATTCGAATGATTGTTGTGAATACAAATGAATTATTCGAATGAAATAACATTTCGAATGTAACTGTGGAACAATCGAATGCATTCGAAGTTATCGAACAATCGAATAATTCGAATGAATCATTTCGAAGTTGCCCATCACTAGTCAGTGCGCTTTTGTAACGATCGGAGAATAAGGAAAAATTTTTGGAACCGTAGAAAATGAGAAATATACTTAGACTAATTTTATAATACTTACGGACGGAAAAATAATCGTAAGTGAGAAAAAATAATAAATATACTTGCACTAATTCTATGATACTTAGGCTTTGAAAAATTATTATGAACGATAGGGAAACTATCGAGAGCAGAGTGTGCACGGGATCGAATGGTTCGCTTTCGTGGTGGCTAACACTATGGTAGATATAAGCGTGTGATCTGTCAGTGCTAGTGATGTGCGATTTCGAAATGTTTTTACAATCGAAACAATCAACAATCGTCAAAAAAAAAAAAAAAAAAAAAAAAAAAAAAAAAAACAATCGAATGATTTTGATTCAAATGATTTTAATTTGAATGATTTTGATTCGAATGATTTTGATTCGAATGATTTTAATTCGAATGATTTTGATTTGAATGATTTTTGATTCGAATGATTTTAATTCGAATGATTGATGTGAATACGAATGAATTATACGAATGAAATAACATTTCGAATGCAACTGTGGAACAATCGAATGCATTCGAAGTTATCGAACAATCGAATAATTCGAATGAAACATTTCGAAGTTTCCCATCACTAGTCAGTACGTTTTTGTAACGATCGGAGAATAAAGAAAAAATTTTTGAAACCGTAGAAAATGAGAAATATACTTAGACCAATTTTTATAATGCTTAGGCATGGAAAAAATAAAAAAATTAAAAAATACATTTGAATGGTATAAAGCGGGGAATGGGGGGCTCAGGTTAGTTTTATGCTTTGAATATTATACTTTGGTTAATTTAAAAAAAAAATTACGATATCGCTAACGATCGACATGTGTGCGAGAACGATGCATGCGCTTTTACTTGGTTTAAATCAGTTGTGGCAGTGGAAATATTACGTCAGAAAAATGTCATTCCGTCAGGAATAGTTGGTTACATATGCGTATTGAATAAAGTAGTCATGGGCTTTGAGTATGAGTATGTTTTTGTGTTAGTGTGTACATGTAGGGTGTGGATCTGCAATATGACATAGACTGGAATAGAACTTATAAGAATGTTAAGATCCGGTTTCAACGGTTGCGTTAGCATTTATGTGTAGCGCTATGAGAGAAGCATTTTCGCTTTTGCGATGTGTGAGATAGAGACTTACCCCCCCGTACATAATGTATCGGACAAAGAAAAGTTTTACGCAACTGACCGAACGAAAATCTTCGCGATTCCTAGAAATACCAGAACGGCAAAAACCTGTATTTTACCGCGATTCCTGCAGACTGACCACTGATAACATTGATAATAACGAAAATCAATAATGATAATAACTAATTTTACATATGTTACGGACACTCGTAACCGTATGTACATCATTGTGTGTGTGCGCGTAATCCTCCAAAACCAGTCGCTACTGAATAACGGTAATTTACGTACAAGTAAAGGCATGCATCGACCAAATGATTGACAGGTGCAAGGTCACTTGCGATGGCACGCGTACGAATTTACCGCGATAGTGATGATGATGGTGATTTTTACATATGTGTGCAGACGTATATACACGTACATTTACATGTGTGTGCGGTAATTAAGGGATCGACAATCAAATGGAATGCGGTTCCACGGTCCGAGACGCTCCAGAAACGGCCCTCGAAGGCCTTAATCAACGGTGGCGGCATCCTTTGAGCTAGAACTCTCCTTTTACATCTACTGTTAACCCATACATTCGGTTGTTCAGTATGCGCAGTATTATTTTACTTGCGTGCGGAATGAGCGAAATTGTTCTGTAATTCTCGCGCACTTTGTCCTATTCCCCTTTTTGAAATGCGGAACATATACGGATGTGCACTATTCCTTTGGCCATCTTCCAGTTCTCTAGATAGAATTACATAATGCGTGAATTTTATTCATATCCGATGTTGCTGTTAACTTTATGACTTCCGACGGAATTTTGCAATCCTTAGATACGTCATAGCTTTTTCTATTTCAGCTTTTAAAATTTCTGGTTCTTGGACTGCGATCTGGTTCGTTACCTGAATATCTGTGTAATTGTATAAATCTCGGCAATATTCTCTCCACACCATTGCAATTTGTTTATGATTAGTAATTAGTTCTGGTTTATTCTCAACTGCCTATGAGTTTCTAAGTCCGTACTTGGAAATCTTACTTTCTTATATGGAGATCTTTAGATTTTCATTTTTTCCTCGTGATTTGGAATTTCCTAACGTACGGAATTAATGAATTTATTTTTATCCTAGCTGTATTTAATTTTCTTATTGATTAACCGAAGTTGTTCTTCCGGTCTCGGGCGTTTTATCTCCACGTTCGTTTATAAGTTTCATTGTTTCTTCCGAAAGCCATGGTTTCGTTTTTTGCTATCATGGTTAAGCCTCTTCCGATTTTTGAGCCGCCTTTATTACCCAAGTTTTTAAATTTTTCCACTGTGTTCCTCTCCGGAGATTTTTTAATAATTGGACGGACAGTTTCCGGAATTCTTGTGAAAGAATCTTTCTTTATTCGAAATCACCAATCTTGGTCGTAAATTTGCTCTTCTTTTTAACGATTTTATTCTGCCATATAATTCCATCACTAATGATTTGTGATCACTTCCATAATACTGCTCTAGGACGTACTACTGTATTTTTACACGATGACGTTTATTGATTAAGATATAGTCTACCGGATTCCTGTATTGGTCACCTGGTGACTTCCATGTGCTCAATCTGTGTACATGATGTTTGAACATGGTCTCGGTTATTGTTAGTTAGTTACCGATCGCGAAATGAAGCAAGTGTTCGTTTATTACGCTGACCCAAATCATGCATATATGTGTGTTCTTGGCCCATCAAGCTGCCAATTTCGGTATTGAAGTCCCCTATTATGATTAAAATTTGTCCATTCGATATTTTGTTAATCTGTTCTTGCAAATCCGTGTAAAAAATTTCAATTTCCTCTTCCGAAGCACTGACCGTAGGTGTATAATCCAGTACTATATTTATTGGTATTAGTTTCATATTTAATCTACCAGAATTCGGGGTCAATCTTGGCATCGTAGTCTGTGACTGGATGGTTAATTTTTTCATTTATTATAATTGCAAGCCAATTTGTATTTATGCTATCGTTTTCATTGCTTGAGCAATATATACCATACTATCGTCCGTTGAAAAATGTCCATTATGCTGATAATAGTGTGTTTCCGTCAGATCACATATTTGAATTTTGTATCGCTGTAATTCCATTTCGACAATTTTTAGTTTTCAAGGTTAAAGTAACCCTTTGACATTCCACGTGGCAACTTTATATTTTTGTTATTTAAAAATGTACTAGTAGCATCATTTCCCCATATGGTACCTGGGTAGTCATACCGATATGGCCAGTCGCATGTTTCACATCTTGATCAATCAAGACGTCGAGTGTCAGTCGGAGCATGTTGCAAACGATCAAATCTTACTTGTTCTATTATGGTTTTTGGGAGAAAGAAAACTCTAGTGGTTTCCTGGTGCCTGCTGGATGGTGTTTTCTATCAACGTTTACTCTCTGAAGGCGCCGGATACTCGCCTACTCGTTTTGAATTGATATTTATCAATCCGACAGGGGGGCACATTGTCGCGAACGAGTTGCCGATAGTCTGCTGTTGTTAGGGCATAGAGAAAAATATTATCGCGAAACATAGAGAACTGCGAAATCACAAACCGTGTAAAGGGGAATAAGAAGCTGTTTTTTGTTCTTGATTTTTTTGGCCAAAACGTAAGCGACACAGAGGACAGATCAAGGAATGAGGAAGATGTGGAACGTGTTGGATAAGGTTCGATAAATGATCGGAATAGGGAAGAGCAGAAATACCAGTAACAGACTTTGCGGTCAAAAAAAGAAACAAATTGAATTATTCCGTGAAATTACCCAAGGACATAGAGTAGTAAATGGAACGCGAAAATAAGATACTTTGAAAATACCACTGAATGACTCATGTTGAGGATATAAAAACTGAACAGTTAACATGTCGTATTGTTTCAGAGCCCTGTCGGTAGTAAAAGCGAGAGTGTGGTTTGAAGAGATAACGTTACGGTTGAATTCACTAATCATTGGAAAGGAAAAAAGAAATTTCGTATGAGGAGTTAAAAATTAGAAAAACAAATTAAGAGGATATGCCTAGAAATTTAAAGGAACCAGCGCGGCGGGGTAACTTTGCAGAAGAAGTGACAAATGAAGAAATATTTTAGTGGGGCGAGTGACAGTAGGGCAAAGAAGGGTCGGATTTTACTGATGCTAGGAAGAGTGTAAATGAATAAGCCTATTTTTAAAACTCGTTTTCTAATCGTTAAAAATGACACGCGGAATTCGATTCGGAAAATTATGTGTCGGTTTTGACGGAGGTAGAGCGAAAGTATTCGTTTCGGTGGAACAGAACTTTGCAACTTCGAATCAGCGGACCAAGGAGAAACAGCAGTATAAGCTACGTGAAAAAGGTCAGAATTACCACCCTCGTTGAGTGGTTTTTGATTTTCCGGATCTGTTATTTTCTTAATTTCTTCTTGTTGAACCGACATTTACGATCGGTTGCATCACCTGTACAATCACGACAAATGGAAGGGGAGATGCTTGCTAGAGCAGTACGGACGAATAATCGTACGTATGCAAACAAAAAACAGCGCCACTACGCATTTATAAAATTTATAAACACGTATAATACGTAGTGTCCGGGGATCGAGTTTTACCTGAATTCATTTGAACTTATAGATTCATCAAAGTATTCACGAGATACGCAGGTAATACAAATGATTGCATAATTCGGGTTTCCAGTTTTACAAGTGCGTTTTAATTCGCGTAATATTTAATATCGCGAATAGATTTATTTCAGCGGGAGACTTCAATTTCTTACTTAACACGGTAAATAAGATTCACTTTTGATTAAACCCTAACTACAGCTATGAACACTCTCGTACGAACACAGTGTTGTTCGCTTCCGTTTTCTAGAACAGTCGATTTATAGACAACCGCCTACTAATTCGTGAATTTTACTTATTTTTGTAAGCATTTGTTCGGTTCTTTTATTTCATTTGGATCCATTGTAAAGAAATTTTTATTGTTTTCAAAGTCCCATCATTCGCGCAAATATGCGCATAGATGGGCTATTTCAGTAATAATAATAATAAACGTTTATTTGATTTGGTTTGATTATTATTATTATTATTATTATTATTATTATTACATTATAAGGTACAGGCGCCGGCTGCTCAAACGAGCCATATGCGCCCGGGGAACGGAAGGGATACTAAATTGAATTTAGGAGGTTAAGGGAATGAAGGAATTGGAACGCATTGCGGATATGATACGGAGAATCAGCTAGGAGTTGTGATAGGGAAGGGGGGAGGCCATGCTGGGCTCTAAGTGCTATAAGGGGACGACAAGATGTTAGTAAATGGGGAATGGAAAGCTGGGTTCTTTGGCAAAAGGAACACAAAGAGGATGATCGGTGCGTTGTATATAGGAGATACGAATGGGCTAGGCGGGAGTGGGAAATCCTAAGTCTGGTAAGAATAATATTTTTCTTCCTTGACCGGAATGGAAGGGGAATCTGAGATAGAGGATCAGGTTTAACAAGGAAAGGGTTTTTTCGTTGACTAGAACTCCATACTTGTTCCCAAGATTTAATTATAAGGGATTTCAAGAAGGATTTCAGATCGCTGGTAGAAGAGAAGTACGAGGATATGGATGGAAGCCGGGATGCCTCCCTAGCAGCTCGGTAGATGGCCTCGTTACCAGGGAAACCAATATGGCTGGGGATCCACATGAAAGATATAAAAATTTGCGATCGAATAAGGAGATTGTGAAGGAGAAGGATGCGTTGTACAATTGATTACCGTCGTAATAGCGATTTTTTTATCGATTACACTTATTAATAAATATTACACAGACGTATTCAGGGAAATATCATTTTCTAAGGAATTCCCTAACAACTGTTTGCCATTTTGATAAGAATGTTGCGTCTTTTGAAGTTCCTGTTTCTGAGAGCTCTTTTGACGCTGTTTTCGATTTTTTTTTTATTTCGGCAGTGCTTAAGTTATTACTTCGTGCCCCAGAGATATATTTTTTTATAAACAACCGCGAAATTCTCTTGAAATCAAGTTCAACAAACAATTAAATATAATAAAAAGTATACATTAAATTTTTCTAACCGGAAGAAAGTAATTTTAACAAAATCGACGTGAAGCTTGCATCTTATAAGAGAGCGGTTTCGAGCGGGCGAGCGGTATGTCTCAAAGTGCAACTCGAACTCTACGCGATGGTTGTGATGCTTTCCTTTTTATATACATACTTCCATTATTATCCGCAAGCAGTTACACTCCGGTGTCTAAGTTACATCAAAACGACTAAAACACACACTATCACCGTAAGTTACACACAACACGAGTTGGTCTGAACAAGATTTAACTTGGCCAATATTACTCGACGAGAGACTCGATAATAACGAAATCGTTGTTAAATCAAGAATTTTTCATAAAACTTCGGCAGTTATCAGCGCCGTTGTCAAATCATATTTAAACAATTTAGAATTTACATATTCCTATACCGACTTACAATATCGCAAACGTACACTTAATTATATGCACTGGGAGCAGCATTGTGACTCTGACTTATTAGAGAGACATACGCGCCGGAATTTAGTATTGCCGACAAAGAAAAATATCCGGTGTAAGGTGAAAAATCCGAAGGCGTCAGCGACTATCTTCTTTCTGATATACGTAAATCAGCCGCGGCTGCTCAGCGTCGAATATGTTTTTGTCACCCTTTGCTGCGAGAAAGAGCAATAACCGGAAAGGTAAATATTATCGATAGGAAAATCCGGAACTGGAGATGGACACGGATCATGTCGAAACCAGACAACATTGGCGAGAGTGAAAAATAAACGAAAACAAACAGTCATCGAGAATGGAAAAGTTCGTGCACGGTTAGTTGGTGGACCGGGGAAGGTCAGCTAGGGCTTTCCCATGACTGTTAACTTAATTGGGTGTGTATCAGACATGTACGTATCGTGCAGTTACATACGTGCAAGCGATAGATACGCAGAGAGGGGTTTTATAGCGCGCGCTATCTATATGTATATATATATATAAGAGCACATTAGAGCCGAACTGGACATAAACCGAAGCTAGTATAGTTCGAGCAGCGCATAGAATTGTACTAATTCAGGGGTACGACCAGCGACTCGGCAGGTAAGTTACCTCTCGCACGCGATATCTATTATTACAGAACTCTGTTAGTTATATCACTGTCGCTATCTCGCCGTTAACCGTTGTTGAGTAATTTTATCGGCAGAAAATTCTGCTCGTTCTGCTAATGCTGAAAACGTAATTTTTTGCAAATTAATTTTTAAGTATTTTTTACGGCGCTCCAATCACGAATACTCGGCCACAAAAGCTAAACGATTAATAAAGCAACTCGCTAGAATAAGAAACTCGTTAAGTTTGAGTGAATTAATAACACTCGTAGAAAAACTTTAAAAAAATTCGGCCATTTTAAAATTGTTTCTCGTCTAGATTTATTTATGAGCGAGAAAAATATGAGTTGTAATTATTTTTATGTCGCTTGCTCCGTTTAATGGGAATTATTTTAATTATTTTAATTTTGAATTACAATTCGGCTTACTGAGCCGAGTTATAATGGATACACGAATCCCTTTTCGCCGAGTATGTCATTTACAAATTAGTTTCGTAATTAGTGTGCAGGCCAGAGCGTTTTCCTTCAATAATAGAATCCGAAAAAAAAAAAAATAATATAATTATTATTAATTATTATCGAACGTAATTACGTCTTGACGCGATTTATTGAGAAGTTCCGGAGAACAAAATATGCGTTCCTCGGAGGCAATTACGAGATTCTCCTTTACCGAGCTAAATATAAACCGATTTAAATGGGCTTCTTTATTTTTACAACCCGCAAAAATAAAAATATCCAATTATGATATTTTTAAACTTATAAAATTTGCAAACGGAAATAACACACCAACGAATGGATGGGGGTTACATTTTGAGCTGGTACCCGATTCTTTTTTATCGTTAGTATCCGAAAAAAAGTTGAAGTACACGTTGGAAACTAGATTTTTTATAAAATTTTTAAACCCAATCCTAAACCAATGTCTGATAGCATTTTGGACAGTGCCCTAGCAGATTTCAAACTATGATTATAAACATTGTTTTGTTTTTTTTTTTGTTTTACTTTTCCTTTTTAACGTTCCTGTTGCATTTATCATTTTTAAGATTCCTTGCACATATAATGTCCGGAATAATCCTAATAGGATGGTAATATCAAATAAAAATCGTATTCATTCCGAAATCTCGATAACAAATTACAGTTAAAATTCTCTTTAAAGCTATTACTTCAAGCTAACCGATTATTCTTGACGGTCAGAAATCCCTAAAAAAAAAAAAACGTCAAGAATATACGAATATGGAATTTAAAAGAACCTGAACAAAAATCACCCTTAAACGATTCGTAACTCATCAAGTGAAATTCAAAATATGAAACAAAATGCAAAAGTCTTTTCATAAAATCAAAAAATCTACGGTCAACTAAATTATTTAACCCCCCTTCCTTTGGCGTCGAAAATAACAAAAAAGAAAGTTCACGTAAGTGATAGCCCGAGTAAAAACGTTGAGCAAAAACGTATCTCAAACGAATGCATAAAGGACCGATTTATAGAAAAAATATAGCCGAGCTTACAACATTTAAACGCTCGGGGCGCCTAAAGCTCTATAGTTTGGAAAAAAATATTTTTTCCTGTGCATATGATACATATATGTCTATGGAAAGATCGCTACTTTTTGACTAAAGGAAACTGTATTTCATTTCCTTAACGAAACTTTCAAAGTTGGCGAAAAGCTCAAAAAATTGCGAAAAATGACGTGTCCCTGCCTTAGCGCCGCGAATATTTTAGTTAAAAATTTTGAACAAAGTTAAAAATACGCGCTCTCCGTATATTTCGTTAGTTTGGAAAATCCGGGTTTCCAACTTTAACAATATTAAGCCCTCCTCCTCGGGAGATCGAAATTTTTGAAAAAAATATTTTTTTTTCCGGACACGTGATAAATGTCTATGGAAAGATCGCTATTTTTTGACTAAAGGAAACGGTATTTCATTTCCTTAACGAAACTTTCAAAGTTGGCGCAAAGTTCAAAAAATCGCGAAAAATTACGCCTTTCCCTTTTTGCGGCGTGAAAAATTACATGAATTTAGTAATACGGAAATATCTTGAACTTAACATACGGAATTCTCAGCGTATGAAACATCATGCTTGACTGAACTTGCTTCTTCTTTCGATGTACAGACCAGCGCTTGCTGCACAAGTGTACTTTTCCACGTTGTTCACTTTTGAATTCATTTTACAACTTGTCGCGATTGATGAACTATGAATTTTTCCGTTACTCGATATACAAAATATACTTTTAGCTTGAAATTCCCTAGAAAACCGCCCCCTTTCATTCTTTAAAATTATTCTGTGGACAATATTAGGTGAACAGATGATTTAATTTCAGTATTATTATTGTAAAACATGAATATGTTCTTGAACCGGATGTTATTTTAAATTTTATTTATGCGATCATTTTTGGGTGGAACCTTATGTACATAGTAATTAGTAATTATTGCGCTAAGCCCAAAAACATATTCGTTATCAGTATCTATCTGCGCAGCAAAGAAAGGGCCGACGTCAACTCGTAACTAGTTTAGGATACGTACGAAAATGCGTCTCCAAGTAATTAGCCAACTCGTAACCATAAGCGATACCGGCCAACTCGTAACTCTAATAATAGCCGACCGCCAAGATACCCAGCAAATCTGATAAAAGCGAATAATTTCGACTCCAGTACGTTTCTCAACTTTTTCTCTATTCTACACCGGACACTAAGCAACGTAAACACTCTTGTTTATTTTCTTCCGAGCCAGTAAAAACTCTTAATAAGTATCGAACTATAGGTATCGAATTTCACTGTTAAAAAACACGATTTATTATTCACTTAGAGCAGGAAAATATATTAAGTTATTAAAATAATCGCTGCTATTTTATTTACATAAAATTTAAAATGAAACCAAAAAAGAAAAAACCGTTTGAATTTCACATAACGGAAGTTAACCTACTTTTTTGTAGTATTTTCAAACTGTCCCCGTATATTTTTAAGGAAAAATGTTTAAGAGCAAAGGTCACTTGTTGTGATTTCGATTGTTTCTTTTTGACCTTTTTCTAAGAAAAATAAAGAAAGGTCGGCAGATCTTTTCATTCATATTTTTTTTAGAACAGAGAGAGTGTTTATCATCCGGTTTCGGAACGATCGAAAAGAGTTTTCCGTTTTCGAATAAAATGAAATTCGGCTGAATATCGAAAATAATGCAAAAATTTAATATTTCCAAATGATAAAATAGTCTTGATATTGTACACTACTTAATAACAAATACTCGTAGATTATTTTCCAGTAAAATATTTGTATGAAACAAAATGACTTTTAACGCCGAGTTTAGAAAAATTAAAATAAGAAATCATTAAAATCTGTTAACTAAGAAAACAGCTAAAATCATACTGATTTCTGATCCGGATATGAATCATTTACTATAATATCTGAAGATGGGGGACTTCCTTCATTTTAAAATTAAATTTTTATTTGCTATATTAATATCTATCATGACGTGATCAAAAATGAAAAAATACTATCTAATATTAATTTGTTACTTTTTCAACAGTTTAATGCGATTGTAAGAAATTTAGTATACGATAAAATGTTGCCGAGCAACAATATTATGTGCCATTCCATTATAAAATTACTTTTGTCGCGTAGATTTTCTTATTTGTTTTAATTAATACCAGTGTCCGTAAACGGGTTATTCACCGGTCGAGAATGATCAAGTTTTTAATAGTTCACAGTCAAAGCATGATAAAAGAAATGTTGACATGCCGTGGTCGGTGATGAGTTGGCCTATAGGTGTCAGGGTCGTCGCAAAGAAATTACCTGATTTTCTTTTTCGGTTATTTAGCGTGTCTCCCTTAATTACCTTTTTGATATTTACTTACCAGTTGGTCAATTCCCCAAAGAAAGTATCGTCCCGATCTACAGTAAAAAATTTAAAAACCGAATACGCGTTCCTGAAAATTTCATTACACAATACCAAACGACATAATGTATGAGTATCTTTTTTGATTTATTATAATTAGCGTGTTATTTTTAAATTCTAACGCGGGACACTTTTCTTTCCGATGGTTTAAAATAATTTATACGACTTTCGTCCAGATAAATCGTGACGAACGTCTGCGTGTTCGTTTCATTTCAGACGGCCTTTTAGCGCTACTTCTGAACCTTGTTCCGATTCTTTCGTTCTTTTTTTGGAGCAATTTCAACGATAAAACATTTATCAAAAATGCGTAATTTTATACGTCTTTTTTAAATTTTATTATTATTAAAAATAAGTTGTGAGTCCCATAAGGCATACTGCCCAACACGCTTATCATCGTTTATTCAAAAAATATGTTACAATATTTCATTAAAATTAGTTTTCATAATTATAAAAGGTAAAAAAAAAAAAAAAAAAAAAAAAGAACTGCTTATGATCATACAAACTATTTCATTCTACATGTTCGACGAATACGAATAGTTGATTCCCCGCCACAGATCGTTCCTAATTTATCTAACTTAATGTCACTCATTAATGTGATCAACCAATCATTGCCTAATTGTAATACTTTCCAAATTCCTATTATCTCTTTTTGCATTGTATCTTCTGGAATTCGTTCTAGCAGCTTAATTAAAACTATTTCATCCACATTATCAATCTTATACTATTTATGCCTTTCGATCGAATAAAATATCCCCCCCCCCTTCCATTATTGTTCTTCGTTGTCCTGCTTTTTGTCATCGTAGCTACTGATATACAATATTTGTGGTGTCTTATATTCAAGCAACCGGTGATAAAAGTAGCACATCCTTGAAGACATTTCGTTTCTCCCTCTCCACCAGCTAATGTTAACCTGATCTTCATTAGGGATTATTTCCTTTAACCATTTCTTTTAGCGTTGCATGTTCAATATTTTGTTTTGTTGCGAATAAATAAATAAATAAATAAGTAAATAAGTAAAAAAAGTAAAAAAGTAAAGAAGTAAGTAAATAAATTAATAAATAACTAAATAGCTAACTGATACTTTGATTACCGTGTACAGGCAGCTACTCTATCCGTGAATGATGAGATGGAAAGAAATATAATAAAATGCAAATTCCATAACTGGAAAATTATAGTAAGATTAAGAAAACGTTATAATTTTGAAATAGTTCATAGTGCAAGAAATGTTTCCAAAAGAACATGACAAGCAACAGTGAAGAAGTTCAACATCAATGCTTTAATAAAAATTGGTCGTTTCCCTTTTGGACCGATACAGAAACTGAAATAACTTGACAATTTTAATCGGGAGACTGTTTAGGGGCCCGTGTTATCAGTCTTCTAAAAAGACCCACGGTCGTCGCTTTTATCGCGTTTAACGTTGTTGAACAATAGAAATATTACGTATTTTCTGAAAAAGAATTTATTATAAATTACCACTCGCATTCTCTAACCTGAATTTTCGATGATAAGGAAGTATTTACAAGGATAGACTGCAACTTCCTGAAACTGTGCAATTTCTAAACCGCGCGCATTATTTATTTATTTATTTTACAATTTGCCAGTGCAACAGCTTACTGCAGTTACTGAACAGCGCAATATGATAAAAAAGAAAATAAAAGAAATCGTACGATTGTACACATAGCTATGTGCAAAGAATTGATATAAAGCACGAGTTTTTACACACACACATGTAGCTAGCGTATATATATTTGTATATACATGTGTGTGTGTGTGGGTTAGTGGGTGTATATATATGCATATATGTGAGTATATATGTATATATATGTGTGTGTATGTATATGTATAGGGTGGGCCAAAAGAACATCCCGAATTTCAAATGCTCGTCAAAATCATACACTGTGAGTTAGCGTGGCGATTGCAACGCCATCTGACGTTAAATAATATGCCGTTTAATATAAATATAGTTAGTTAGTAGTCATGATGTGGTGGACGCGTAAACAATGCTCTTTCGTTGTCGAGTACTTTGTGAAAAACGGTGAAAGTGTAATCGCGGTACAACGCGCGTTTAAAAAACAATTTGATTTAAAACGTCATGACAATCCCCCCCGACCGTAAAAGTATCCTCAAATGGGTAAAAAACTTCCGAGAATACGGTAGTGTGGTGGCGGTCAACCATCAAGGTCGCCGTCGATCGTCTAGAACCCCGACAAACATCGAAAAAGTGCGCATAGCATTGTCGCGAAGTCCGCGCAGATCCGTTCGTCGCCAGGCTTCTGCCTTGAAAATTCCCCGTACTTCACTCAGAAGAATAATTCGAAACGACCTCAATATGCACCCATACAAGATACAACTAACCCAAGAATTAATACCAACAGATAAGCCAAGAAGGTTAGAATTTTGTAATAAATTTTTGGATATGCTGGAGGAAGAAGACGTCGATTTGGATTATGTTTTTTTTAGCGACGAGGCGCATTTCGATTTAAATGGTAACGTTAATAAACAAAACATGCGGTATTATGCTACTGAGAACCCTCGAATCGTTCACTCGGTACCCTTGCACTCCCCTCGTACCACGGTATGGTGCGCAGTCAGTGCGAAAGCGATAATCGGTCCCTACTTCTTCGAGGAGGACGGAGCGAATGTTACTGTGAACGGCGACCGCTACATCCAAATGTTAAACGAGTTTTTTCTACCGGAGCTCAGACGGAAGACGATTGCATTATCTAAAACGTGGTTTCAACAAGACGGGGCCACACCACATATTCGTAACGATGTTTTGCGGTTATTAAGAGAGAAGTTTCAGGACCGCTTGATTTCGCGAAACTGTGAGCTGTTTTGGCCGCCGCGCAGTCCGGATTTAACACCGACAGATTTTTACCTATGGGGCTACTTGAAAAGCAAGGTGTACGAGGGTAAACCAGCAACAACCGACGAGATGAAATTGGCCATTCAGAAGGAAATTGCGGCGATTAAAAAACCAACTCTTAAAAAAGTAATGCATAATTTTGAGGAAAGATTGCAACAATGTAAAAATCAAAATGGTGACTATTCATACAGAGTATTGTTCAAAACTAATAGTGTACAATAAATGGCGTTCTTTTTGAAGTATTTTAACGTTTGTTTCATTTCCGTAAGTATATTAGTCTTTATTTGACAAGAATTTAAAATTCGGGATGTTCTTTTGGCCCACGCTGTATATGTGCATGTATACATATGAAAAATACAGATTAGCGCCAAAATATATCTACACACTCTGACATGTTCACGCACGAACAAACATACACATAAACATGAACAAATACGCAGATGAAATCCAATCACCCACACATATATAGATATTCTCAACGAAAGCAGATAGGACAACTCAGCCTCACGTCGTCAAACTCTTGACGATTTTTAAAAACTCTCCTGAACGACTATCAGATAAATCTAGTTCATGGCGTTCCTTCTCCAGTTTGTTGTATAGTATAAATAAGGAGCGTAGAGGGGAGCATGCATACTGCTGAGTCGTTGCAAACTGTACTGCTAATATATGAGTTTGTCGGACACCCGAAATAATGGGTATTTTAATAAATATTTTCTCTAGGAGATTCGGACAATTTATTTTACCGTGCAACAGATTATGCAAATAAGCGAAACGCTATCTCCTTCCCCTTCCCTTCTAAACTGTTCATGTTTAATTGCCTAAATATGTTTTTCCGTATTCGAAATGCCCACCACTGAATTTACCAGATCTATACAGTAAGTATTTTATAAACTTTATTTGCACTCATTCGATTCTATCTACTAAATCAGCTGATGTATCATTCCAAATCAACGAGCCAAATTCTAAATGCGAACGAACCAAAGCGGAGTATAAAAATAAATATGTTTCAATGCATCTGAAATTCCTACTGCTTCGTAACACATTAAACCCAGAATTTTCCTCGCCTTACCAATTGTGTTCATTACGTGAATTTTAAATGTAAACTTTTCATCTAAAAAAAGCGCCAAGATCTGTTACACCTGTATCCTTTTTCAAAATAGAACCCTCTATATGATATAAGAGACAGAAGTAAGGTGAATTTTGCGAGTAAACGAGATAAATTTGCATTTAGACGTTCGCAACACTGCAGGATACAAAATTATCTACATCCTTTTATAATGATATAGTATCTTCAACATTTCTTATTTTTCTGAATAATTTTACATCATCAGCATATAACATAATTTTGAAATACTGCATAACATTCGGTGAATCATTGATGTACAATAAAAATAGGAATGGACCTAAAATAGAACCCTGAGGCACTCCGGAGGGGCAGAGAAAAGAGCAGGACCTGCAGTTACCAAATTGGACATATTGCTCCCGATTCCGAAAAAAAACTCTCCATAAGGTGGCCTACTGTCCTTATTATTTTTAGACACGATGAGGAGCTCTACTCCTTATATGGCGAAAGTCAATTTGTTGAGCAAAGAAGATGGAGATACTACCACCATGATAGCCCAGTGACTCTTAGCGCCTAATAGAATTACGCTTTTTTATTTGCATATAATGTTTTGCAAATTTTCGTCAGATACCACTGCGCTAACGCAGCATGACGTACAGTGTGCAAACTGTCATCATCGCGGTTGATTCGTTAGTTGGTTGCTTGGTTAGTTGGTTAGATTTCTTAATTTGAAAACGATTATTTCTTCAAGTTTTTCTTACGAGTGATAATACGTCATTGTTCTCCACTTTAGCGTAGTTTAAGCAAACATTTCCCGAACGTAATACACGTAGAAGACACTTTCGATTTAAAAATGTACTCGTATTATGATAATTTTCACGTTTACACATGCATACATTCGTACAGAATCGGCTGATGTGGAAAACGAAACACAGAAATTAACAACACCGAATAATCTCTGTCGACGAAATTCTAAAACAGAATTTTTTGTCTCAATCGGTGAACAATGTTTATTTTAATAATAATTTAAACACTTCCGAATCTGTACAAGAGAGTTACGAGGTGGAGCTATTGACGGTTTCGCGGAATCGGAAATGTGCCATTATCAAAAAAGTTTAAATGTGGAAAGAATAAAATTTTACTCAATCGGTAAATGAAGTGTCATCAAACATCGGGCTGAAAGATACTTATGGTTTTCAACAAATTTCCTATTCAACCCCCTTGTTGTTTTGAGAATTCGCGATAGTAAATTAACTCGTAGAATTGAAAATGGGCCCGGAATTATTTTACCATTGCGAGAGTTAACGTACCGACCAATCTAAAATTGGCTGCAAAAAGTATCGTCGAAGACTAAAAATTGACATTAGATGACCGATTCGAATTTTCCAGCGGCGATTAGGGAGCATGGACTGTATAAAGCATATAATATGCGCTTTCAAAAAGAAAGCATCAAGTTACAATTTACACATCTTCTCCCGTTAATCAGTTGAAAAAGAGTCTTCAAAATTTCGATAATTAAATTATTTCCGAAAGGAGCCGATTTCATCTTTAAAGTTTTTTTTTACTTGTTTTTTTTTAAAAAAAAAAAACAAAAAAAAAACTGAGAAAAATTGTCACGGATAATAACCGTTTGGTTTTTAATAGTTTTCGTCGCTCTTTCAAAGTTTTAAAATATTACGCAGATAAATAAAAAAAAAGAAAAAAAACGGAAGTTTACAAATATCTCTTAAATTGACCGTTGAAATTTCGGTTTTAAGTGTAAATATATTTTTCCGAATTTAAGCGGAGATGGAATTTCGGACGCACGCATTACAAATATTTTGCGAATTTTTTCAAACTTTATTACTCCCCACTTCTTCGAGAAGAATCCGAAATTAACCGGCGCGCAAATATAAGACATTGTATACGCATTAATCCAATCCTTTCGGGCAGCGGACCACCCTGAATCATCACCAGGTGTCATAATTCTTAAGCAGAGTCGGCTTTTGTTATATGAAATTTTAGAAGTCTGATTGGAAACCGTTGTTCAAATTTCGCAATACAGGATTTTCTTGTAACTTCCGAGGCGGCGGCGGCGGCGGCGGCGGTGGGGGTAAGAATGCTATGATGCGAAACGAAATTTTGTAAGCGTGACGGAAAAGCGACTACAAATCTGCCATCACAGGATTTTCTTCTAAATATATATATATATATATATATATATATATATGTATGTATGTTTACTGCGGAAAATATAAGCAGTGTAAATACGCACTCGCTATAATACGTCCTTCTAATGAATGAGCTATAATACTTGTCCATAAAAGAGCTGGTTACGCTGATTTCTCGCTAATGTTTTAGCGATCGTAAAGTTTTACCAGTAGTTAAACTGAAATAAAACAAACCGAAAAAAAAAACCATAGACACGCACTTTTAAATTCCACTTGCAAGATTTCGACGCTTTCAAGGTCATTGCATTTTTCGAATACGTGCATATTGCTATATGATTTGGAGTTCGTGCTTAAAATGACCGCAACGGATGCTGGTTGAATTTCCCACTCTCGGTAATTATGTGAAAAACCTGTATAAATTCTGCAATTTAAAGTGACTTGGAGTAATTTTCGAAATGTAAGAAGCAGGTTATTGAAGAAAAACTGTAGTTTACTAAATGTCGGCGGAAAATCTTATAACCGCAAACGAGGAATTTCATTCGGCAAGCCTTCGACGAATAATCGATTAAATATACGCTCTTCGAAAATATTAAAAGAGTTTAGTTTTCACCTATCTTCCCTATTCAGAATTTTTTGGCTCGATTTTAAATAAGAATTTAGTAAAAGCACGTTTACGTTTCACGTATGAGAAACACCGTTTATACTGTATTCGTAATAGTCTGCGTTACGCCGGTTATTAAATTACCTGCTGTAGCGTTTTTTGTAATACGTAATTACTCATTATATCGTTTAGAAGGTAAAATTAGCCAGCCACCGTGGCCTATTGGGCAGTGGTGTCTCGTTCTGATATGATATCTCGCTGCTGCTCATTGCTTCGAAACAGTTCTACTTACGCTGAATTAATTGACGCGCCACAAAAGAAAGAAAAAAAAGAAAAGAAAAAAAAAGAAAGTGTGCTTCGGGGCACAGGACAGAAATGAAACTTCAAAGGCATTTTCCCCAACTTCGATTTAAAGTTATTAGAACCAAATTTACCAAGAGTAAGAACCAAATTGTAGTTCTTATAATCTATAAAGTTTCACTCAAAGAAAAACCTTAATTAAAAAATTAATGCATTTGTTTTATTAATTTCACTGATTGTTAGATTCTATAAAATTAACTAAAATATGAAACATTAGTTTTTGATGTAATTTTATCAATATGTGTATCTAGAAAATACTGCATCAGGGATAGTTCCGTTCTTTGTCGTTGATTCATTTGGATTATTATTAATAATTGAAGTTTGGTTTGGAGAAAATCCAATAAAAGGCAAAGTATCGTCTGATGCAAAATTGACACGTTGAAGTCCCCAGCTAATATCGTTGGAAGTGTATGTAAATTTTCTTTAAATAAAACCATCGAGACTGAAAAGAAGTAATCTTCGATGTATAAATTTAATTATATCATGCAGCCTTTGATTTTCGGGGAAATATAAATGGCGATTATTATGTTCTTTTCCATCTTCCGTCTTACATTGAACAGTCTCTTGCTCGTACGTTGTAGCATTTTTGAATTTCACGATGCAATCGAAATTCGTTATTTCAATATTATCATTATTTATCCATGTTTCTGGTAAGATTAAAATGCGGATTGCTTCAGTTTTCCTTTGAAATCATTGACATTCTCTATGTGCTCGATGCCTTTGTTTTTCCGATTCTCTATATTCGCTTTGAAAATTTTCATTTTCGTTTTTTCATACTCGATGCTTTTCTTTTTCCGATTTTATTTTAGGTTCTGATAAATTTATTTTCTTTTTTCTATGTATCTGTCAAAGTGTGGTATAAAATGCGATTACAACGTAAATTTTAATTCAATTTATTACTGGCTACGTGTGTCTATTACGAATTTTTAGATGCATTAAGAACTATTAGTCATAAATCATAACGTTTTTCGTGTTAATTCTCCATAAATTTATTTATATATAAAGTGCGCCTGAGGAGTTTCACTTCAAACAAGTGGTACTCCCGCCCGCCCGCTCGGACAACAAATTCTTTGTAGTTCCTTTTAGTTTCTCCGGTCTGGCTTTTAACGAATTAGCCGAGGAGAATATGAGTAGCCGCCCGAATTTTAATGCTTTTTGCCTTTGCAAGAACCTTTAAGAACGTGGCCCAATTAATCTTAATTGAATTATGAAAATATGCGATAAAACGCAACTCGGCTGGCACTGCAGTTTAAATTAATTCGAAGGATCGGTAAACTGATGAGATCGTAAGGGAATTATTATGCATATTAGAGAGTTTACAACGAAAAAGGCCCTGAAGAAAAAAGAGAGAGAAATTAACAAATATAAGAAATTGCGAAGAAGAAATCATTATTTTTTTTAACAGAAATCGCGTGTAACTTACGCACAGCGAGTTAATTGCGACTAAAGTTTTAGGACGGTAAATGTTTGAACGTTTACTTTAGTTTAATTGTCAACTAACGAAATCGATGGTCGATCGTCTGAATATCGTTATATTCATTTCGAAAAAGTTCTTGTTGATAACGAAGCGATTTTCGAATTTAGAGAAAATTTTATAATTCAGCAAAATAATATTTATCGATCATGTCTGTCCTCCGTTTATCGCGAGATTGAAAATTAACGGTGACACAGAAAACTTAAGAAAAATTCTGTTTTTTTTGTTATTTTCATGTGCTTCGTTTTTTATTCGAGCTGACAGCTGCCGGATATTTAATTCCGTAGCGATTTCTAATGTGCAGTGCTTCCACCCACACGATCGCCTAACCTAATACACTGATCGCGGTAGAAATTTAAAATACGGGAGGTGGTGGTAGCATTTTTCGTAGTAATTTTATACCGAATAAATTTAATTTTTATCAGTCGAGTAATGTTCAATAATCAGCAAAATGAGCGTCAGTCGCCTTACCCGTAAGCGTTGGAGATACTGAAAGCATAATTTTTTTTAACGACAGCATGTGAAAATTGTTAAAAAAAAATTATGCTGCGAGTATTTTCATACTGTCTCAAAATTCATGGAATGATTTTTCGGATCATTTTTAATTAAAAAATATAATAATCAGCTCTATTGAAGAGAGGGCGAAAATATATGTACGTCAATCACCTACGTGAACCATATTAAAAATTTCATAAAGTCATTTTATATACCTTATGAAATTTATGCAGCTGAATTTTTATATTTTTAAAACAACGAAGAAAATCGTCAGTCGTATTTTTAACGGGGCTGACAGCGTCAATCAGCGTCATAAATATTTTGAGCGCTCAGTGCATCTGCTGAGCCATTTTGGCAAATGAACTGACGATCTTTACACATTCGGCTCACGGCGATTTTCGCTAACAATAAAAATACTCGACATTTTAATTTCAATCGGTATTATATTAATTTAACATAAATAATGCGCCACTTAATGCTGCGAATAACAAGTTCTTAAGTTCATCGCGGTTTTTAAAACTGATGGAAAAAAAACAAAAACAAAAAAAAAACGAAGATATTCATCTCGTTAATTTTAGATATTTTAATTTTTTACTTTGTTAATATACCCCTTAACATTAAACTAGAAAGGAAAAGAGAATTTATGGTAGACACCATTTTGAATTTTTCCTAAGTGACTATACAACGCTCAGATGTACCGAACGCGTAGAATGTTTATGACGCTGACTGGACGTTAAAAATACCACTGACGATTTTCTTCATTGTTTTAAAAATATAAAAATTCAGCTGCATAAATTTCATAAGGTATATAAAATGACTTTATGAAATTTTTAATATGGTTCACGCAGGTGATTGACGTATATTTTTTCGTCCTCTCTTCAATAGAGCTGATTATTATTTTTTAGTTAAAAAGGATTTGAAAAACCATCCCGCGAATTTTAGCACCGCACGGAAATACTCGCAGCATAATTTTTTTTTAACAACTTTCGCATGCTGTCGTTCAAAAAAAAATTATGCTTTGAATATTTCCAACCTTTAGCTGACGCCTGATTATTGAACATTACTCGACTGATAAAAATTAAATTTATTTGGTATAAAATTATTTAGAAAAATGCAACGCTACCTCCCCCGTGCACTAGTAAAAAAAAAAAAAAAGGGAACAGATTGACAGAGGCTAATATTAGGAGAATTATCGTGTAACCCGAAAAGAAATAAGTGACCAGTATTTTAGTCGTGGCAACTATCTCAAACGTCTAGGTAACTAGAAGAAAGTCTAATCAGTGCCGGAGACTATTTAATTTCATCGACTGATTGAATTAGTGTATAAGAAGCGGAAGAAGGATAATAAAGAAAAAAATAGGGAAATCTACGATTCCACAAAACTACCCGGGGATCGGAACAATTGCCGGTCTTTCGTTAACCGACACAATGTCACGTACTTCTCTCAGGAAAACAAGAAAAAAAACGTAATCGTAAACGATATCCGCGATACTAAACGAACAAAAACACTGTAATGAAGGTTAAAAGATTAACTAATAATATTACAGATGTTTTTTTTTTTGTTTTATTTGTTTTTGAAAGTCGAGTATTTTATTTATTTTCCGTGGCTTAGACTGACCTAAAAGATTCGCTTTAAGTTTATTTTTATTTTAATTGGAAATTGTACATATAGGAAACTGTGTCGGCCTAGCAAGAAACGTAACCCTGAATTGTACAATAATTTTTCAAAGGAAAAAACCGGTTATGCTGGATCCGAATATAATATGTATTATTTTCATTATTGTAATATACATGCATATTGGTACGTTTTTTTTTTTTTTTTAGCGCCTATCTTCATTATTACAAACACTTTTGAAAAGATCATTGACTAATATTAATTAATTTTTTCCTCATCGGTTGTCATTAAATCGTCCGATAATCATAAATGATGGAACAGCGACGGAAATGTTAATAGTACTAGTTGGTTCGCTGAACCGATGGGATGATGATATACGGTCAGAGTAATGGGATTTTTCCAGTCAATTTCCTACTCACGGGTGCCTCTTACAGAGTTTTAACATAGCTCAGAAATTGGTCATGATGAAAATTCCCGTTGTGGTTAATGAAAAATGTTTGAATAGCACTATCCTTCGAGTGAGTGTTATCCTCAAAACATTGTGATATCCAGCTCTATAAACAGTACACTACTGACGATAATTCTTTACCTTTTTCTGTTTTTTTTTTTTCACTAACGGTTGTTGTTTCCATCGAAAAAGGAAACTTAAATATACGCTTTACTAATAATTCATAATGTTTTATATTTATCGGCGTTGATTATTTGGAGAAGTCGTCAAAAGTCATATTTAATCGAGAAAGAGAATTTTCTTTCTACTCAAAATCGATAGGACATTTAAGAAAAAAACTCGCCTTCGTTCCTTTTCAGCATTGGTTGGTTCAAAATTATTCAGATCTAAATATTTATTTTGTTAAACTTTGTTTTCGATAAGTTTTATTTTTACGACTTTTTAAAAGGCCGTGTTTTTCGCGCAGTAAATTATTTCAACACTCGTATTAACTTCTTATTTGCATAAATGATAGCGTTCGCCTTTAATTTGTCTGTTTGTTACGTTAAACGCATTAGTTTACAACTCTGTACATTTTCATTAAAATTTCGAGCCCGCAAATCACGACATCCTTCTTACAAAATTAACTTAGTTAAACGGGGCAGCGATAATAATAAAGAAGTTTATTACCTAGATACTTAATGATCCGCAACTTTTCCGATGAGTCGAATTTGATCAAACGATAATTACACTTTATCTGAAAAAATATATATATATATATATTAAAAAATTAATCATCGACGTGTTTCCGGAAGGACACGGTACCATCATCATGAATAGAATATGGGACTGTGTTCTGGAAACATGTCAGTAATTAATTTTGACCGATTTCCAAAAAGAAGGAGGTTACATACATTCGTCGCGTGCTTTTCTTTTTTTCTTCATATTTGTTCGCGCGTAACTTGTATTCATACGGGGACCGGTTTTGCATACTATTCTCAATGGTCATGTGAGTACAGATGAAAATCGGTAAATATTCAAAAAACGTGAAAAAATATGGTCTTTAATTTTTTCCTTCTTCTTATTTTACGATTCCCCGTACACATATAATAATGTACGGAATAATCCGAATAAGATGGTTCACAACGATAATAAAATGCTTTCTTACAAAAAATAAATACCGATACTTCAAGGTTTATTATAAAAATTTAAAAATGCACTAAAAAGTAAAAAATAATTACTCCCGATTAGAAAAAATATATATATCAGAGTGATATACCCTTAAAGAAGGTGATATTATCGTAATTCTTATACAACACTGATACCTTAATTAGAGTAGGATTCATATTACATATTAAAATAATTAAAAACAATTTAATGAACATTTAATGCAGTTTTTAATTATTATTTTAATATGTAATATGAATCCTACTCTAATTAAGGTATCAGTGTTGTATAAGAATTACGATAATATCACCTCTAAGGGTATATCACTCTGATATATATATATTTTTTTTCTAATCGGGAGTAATTATTTTATACTTTTTAGTGCATTTTTAAATTTTTATAATAAATCTTCAAGTATCGGTATTTATTTTTTGTAAAAAAGCATTTTATTTTTTACTTTTTAGTGCAATTTTATTCAATTAAATTAAAACATTTTAATAAGAACACATATATTTGCACGGTGTGAAAACATCAAAAGCTACATTTCCATGGTAATTTGGCAAATTTATTATATTTTAAGTCAATAAATCTAACTCGACGTTGAAACTAATCATGAATGAAAAGCATCCAAAAAGCTTCAACTCCCGCATTATTAAGGATAACTCTTTAGAAATTCTATTTCCGAACGCCCGTCTAGCTCCAGTCTTCCTAAGGATACTCTTTCTTCTTTCTTTGACTCCATAGCTCCTGATTATGTCCCTAACTATGATGAAGTGGATTCTTTAATTCCTCCTTACCAATTATCACCTTATTTCCTTTCCTCTAACTTTTCCCTCTCTGAACTTCTTTCTTCCCTGAAAAACTCCTCCAACTCCTGTCCGGGCCATGATAAAATTTCTTACTCCATCCTCAAAAACCTATCTGTAAAGTCTCTCCAAATTCTTTTAATCATTTTTAATTCCTTCCTGCAATCTGGTTCTATTCCTGATTCATGGAACACCTTCGTTGTTATCCCAATTCCCAAGAATAATTCCTCTGCCTTTCGGCCCATTTCTTTAGCTTCTTGCCTAAGAAAACTCTTTGAGAGCATGCTTAACAAACGGCTGGTCTGCTGGCTGGAACACAATAACTTGCTTCCAGACAACCAGTTTGGTTTTCGTCCTGGCTTAGGCCCTCCAGATTGTATCAGTCTTTTCCTTGCTGACATTTACAAATCATTTATTTCCAAAGAATTCACAATTGCAGCTTTTATTGATGTAGCCAGTGCATACGAAAGCGTCCATCTTCCCACGCTCAAAAACGTTATGATTTCTTTAAATATCCCTGCATCCATATCCTTTCTAATTATTAATCTTTTTCAAAGTAGAACTCTCCTCCTTTCTGCTCCTTCCTTTTTCGCCTCAAGGAAGGTCATCCAGGGCCTTCCGCAAGGTTCTTGCCTTAGCCCTACTTTATTTAATTTATATATTTCCAAAATTGGTTTTCTCTCCTTAAAATCCAAAACTTTATTTTTTGCAGATGATATCCTTGTTTACTCCTCTTCCCGTAATCTTCTAGTTGCCAATGAGGAACTAAACAGCTCCTTAAGTACTCTAGAAGAGGCCCTTTTTAACATTCATCTCTTCATTTCCGCTCCAAAATCAGCAGCTGTAGTCTTCACCCTTCGACCTTACAACCCGAGCTCATTTGAAATAAATCTTAAAAATCATTCCATTCCAATAGTCAGTTCTTTTCGTTATCTGGGTGTCACTTTATCCCCCCGTCTGTCTTTCCATGAACATATCAGCCATTTATATGCTTCCTCGCTTAAAGTCTTAAACCTTCTTAAAGCTCTCTCACCTACGAGATGGGGAGGCGATCCTTCTGTGTTTTTAATGTTGTATAAATCTCTCATACGCTCTAGATTGGATTATTGCAGCTTCTTATATGGCAACGCTTCCAAATCCGTTCTCTACAAATTAGATCGTCTCCAAAACAGTTGCCTTCGGCTTTGTCTCGGAGCTCTGAGGTCATCTCCTATCCCAGCCATTCTATCTGAATCCAATATCTGTCCTCTGTTCATTTGAAGATCTTATTTGGGTTATCGCTTTCTCATTAAACGTTTTTCCACTTCCTCGTCAAATATCAGTACCTCTTATTCTTTTATCCTTCGTCACTGGCGTTTTTCCTCCAATAAAATTCCTATACTATCTCATATATCGTTTCGCTTTTCTAAATTTTCCCCTTTTGTCATTCCTCATCACAAGCTTCCATTTTTTTCTTACGTCTATTCCAAATTGTTAAAGCCACCAAATATCATCTTCATGCCATGCTTCCTTAAATCCTCTCCCTCTCATATCGTCAGTATGGAATTTAATAATACAATAAACTCTCTATTCCGTGATCACTCTTTAATTTTTACTGACGGATCGAAGAGCTCGATCGGAGTTGGGGCGGCATTCTGGTGCCCTCAGTTCTTTCATTCTCGGTCTTTTAGACTTTCGTCCTTTTGTTCTGTCTTTACTGCAGAATCTGTTGCCATTCTACAATATTTATATTTCCTCTTCTGCAAGTTCTTCCAAATTCCTTATTGTTTCTGATTCTTTAAGTGTTCTTCTAGCGCTATCTCCACCTTCCTTTTCTCCTTCCACTGATGCTATTATCCTTTCTATTCGTTCTCTTCTTCATGATCTATCCTCATCGACGTGTACCCAGATTGACTTTCTTTGGATTCCAGGACATGCAGGCATTGATGGAAATGTAAGTAGTGAATAAATGGCGACTCTAGGAAGTCTGACGTCACAACCCCAATTCCTGTCCCGGAGGCGAAAAGTCACCTAAGTATTTTATTCGGGAGGCAAAAATTCACCCAATTTTTTATTCCGACGCTGAAAATTCACCCGAGTTTCCCCCGATTTCCCCCAATTTTCCCCAATTTTCCTCAAATTTTTCCACATTTTTTGCAAATTTCCTCCAAATTTCACCCCACAGGTCCCGCTCGTTTCCGATAAACCGAACCGATTATAAATTAACCCAAGTATAATGTTTAAAGCCCGAAACTAACCCAAGTCCCCACTCTTCCCTCCCGCCCACAGCGATACCGCGATTTTTCAAAATTCTACGTGTAAGTATAAAAATTCCGAAATTAACCCAAGTGTAATATTTAAAGCTGAAAACTAACCAAACCACTGCTCGCCCTCCTGGCATATCTCTAAAGCGCACGCGCCGTTCCCGCGCATTTCCGATAATTCGATGCGTTTAAAAATTAACCTCAATATAATATTTAAAGCAGGAAAGTAACCTAAGCCCCGCTCGCCCTCCTAGCATACTTAGAAGGTGCACGCGCCGTTCCCGCACACTTGTCGATCGTTCGCGATACCGCGATTTTCCAAAATTCTACGTGTAAGTATAAAAATTCCGAAATTAACCCAAGTGTAATATTTAAAGCCAGAAACTAACCTAAACCCCCCTTCTTCCTCTTTTTCCATTCGTACGTATTTTTTATTTTTCAGGGCGTAAGTATTATAAAATTAGCCTAAGATTTTTTTTTATTTTTTTATTTCTACACACTCGCTTCAACCATCACTATATGTGACGTTGCATGCAAACACTTTCAAAACTGTTGAAACAGGATCTTAATATTCTTATAATTTCTATTCCAGTCGATACATTATTACGGAACCACGCCCCACATGTACACACTAACATAAACACACTTATACCCATATCCTTGAATACTTTGTTCGTATACACATATGTAACCGACTTTCTCCGATGGAACGACATTTTTCTGACGCAACATTTCCACTGCCACACCCGATTCAAAGGTAGTTAATGAGGTAGACCATTGAACGGATTCATTCGATCGTTCACTATTAATTTCTCGTCAAACACATACACGTTCTCTAAGCAGTGTTCATCACGAGTTTTTAAGATTTTAATAACTTTTTTAATTTTTCGTTTTCATAAAAATTATTTCATTACAATCATCATGAATACCGATACTGTTGCCGCGAACAATTCGAAACCAGTAAATACCGCAGAATTTATTCAACATTTTTTCGAATATGATAATGACGATGTTGCGCTGAGCGGTTTTCCAGATACACATATGCCACCACCGCCACCACCACCATCAATTTCGCAAAATCCAACAAATTCACAAGAGGCAGATAATTCATCACAGACTCAGTTCGCACAATATTTACATTCGCCACCGTTAACGCAAATTCCGCTACCACCTCCATCTGAAGATATCAGTCCGTCAAAGGTTGAACTTCCGAGAGAAATAATCAATCGACGCGCTGTAATCTATGTAAAAGATATGAACGATACGGAAAATAAAAATAGTTTTCTGTTTGCCATTCTGGCGAAGTTTACGAAAAACCCGTTCTCGATGTGGCAATATAATTTATTACAGAATGTGTACGATTTCAATTTCATACGATTACCTGTACGCTCACTGGCAGATATTGAAACCTTCGAACGAACGAATGGTGTATCTATTAACTTATACAAATTAATAGAAACCGATGGCGCCGATGCTGAAATGTGCAAATATAAAATTAAAGTCGTTTATGCATTCCGCAAAAACCATAGTATTTTAAATCATCGTAATCATACAAATATGTTGTACTGGGGTTCGAATGGTAATTTCCAGTTTGCCTGGATTAAAAAATTTAATCAACTCATACGAATTCAATCGCCAAATGCTAAATTCTCGTGCTGGGGATGTCTGGATTCGATGAAGGACGAATTTGAACATAACAACAGTCACCGTTGCGATGCGATCAGTTGGCGTAACATGCATTGTATGTAAACTATTAAAAAAAGTAAAGACGTACATTTTTTTTCTTTTTCACATATTTTTTATTTTTCAAAAACTTTTACAATGTTTTCTTTCGAAATATATAACACATGTAAACTTTATTAGAATATAATATATAATAATAATAAATAGTTTCATATATTTACATTTCTTATTTCATAAACTTAAAATTATTTTAAAATTTTAGATTTTACTATAGTTGATAATATATTTCCAACTCCAGTCTGTATTAAAGCCTCTTGATCCTTACGTTGAATAGTTGAGTCAATATCATGTATCTAAGTATATTTATTATTTTTTCTCACTTACGATTACTTTTCCATCCGTAAGTATTTATGTATGTTTTCCCCGGTTCTAAAAAATAAATCTATCGATGTCTCACCCCTCAATGAATGCGCACGCATCATTCTCGTGCACGTGTCATTCGTTCGTGTTAGTACTTTTTTCAAAATTAGTCCAAGTATATTTTATTATTTTTCTCATTACGATTATTTTCAGTCCGTAAGTATTTCTGTATGTTTTCCAAGGTTTTAAAAATTAATCCGAACAGACATCCAGACTGTTGTGAAAGCACACTAATCTTCTACATTATACGTTACTCTATTACGAGTTCTTCAAAAATTGATTCGAATATTTTTTTCATTTTTTTTTTTTTTTTTCAATCCTAAAAATTCATTTTTTCTACCCCCGCCCCTCCCAGCTAAAATTACCGAAATCTTTATTTATTTTATCGATTCTAAAAATTAATCAATGGTTCACTCGAAAGCGTACCGTACATTCCCACACACATATCTTCTATCACGCACATGCAGTTCTATATGTTTATTTTTTTATTAACGATCTTTATTTTTTTGTACCTGTATTACTTTTTCCTACACAGTCATGTCATCATATACAATTAACATTGTCAAAATAATTTTAACCTTTCGAGAAAGAAAAATCCCCGACCAATAAAAAAATGTTTATCAACATCACAATTATTTTTAATATTAATCGTTCGCTACAAACATAATTTTTTCGATCGTTTCAAGACATTATTGTTTCAAACGTCAATCCCTCTTTTCCAAGAATCGATAAACTCTGCAGGTATACATCTCGTCGTCGCAACAACCATTACCTGCATGACTCGCATACCTTCAAGACCACTTGTACATTGCTCGCACGCTATTTACCATTATTCGGTACAAGAATATTTTTCACACTCCCTCACATACATATGCGCATACACTCAAAGTCCTCTGTTCGTATACAAATATATTCAGCTTTCTCCGACGGAACAACATTTTCTGATGTAACATTCCCACTGCCGCACATAATTCAAAGGTAGCTAATGAGATAGACTATCGAACGGAATCATTTAAGCAGTCAGTATTAGTTTTATGTTAAACATGTCTATTTTGTCGAATCTGTGTTCACGCATTATTAAAAAATTTACGTCAACGTTAAAGAAAATAATTTCCTACGTTTTTTCTCTTTTTTTCTCTATCATTTTTTTCTGTCTTTTATCTTTTCTTTTTCTCTTTCTTTTTCTGTCTTTTTTTTAGTGAAAAGTTTGAAATACATATTATTCAATCATGAACGCTAATATAGTTAACGTAAGCAACAACTCAAAATCAATTAAGCACGCTGAATTTATTCAGAATTTATTTGCAAGTGATAGCGACTCGCATACGTCTTCGTCACTTCAATTACCGCAATCAGATGATGGTTATTCTTCAACAGAATCAACATCTTTTGCACATAAAATCGTTGGTCCAGTATTATTGTCAGATCAGATGGATATAGCGGAATATTTTGTAGATTTCAGCTTCCATAAGGATTCTGATTATGGTTTTCTAGTAACCGAACTAGCGATGATTGAGATGTCTGGCGGAAGGTATTTACATACGCTATACAAGCCAAGCAGAGCATGGTCTGCATCAAAAATGCCTCATTTACAATGCTCTTCCGTGAGTCATTACTTGAAAAACCCCTCATTATTTCCCTGTCGGGAAGAAATATTCATGGCACGCGATATATTCACAATATTGTCCGAAAAACCGAAGGCTCGCGTATATATTTTAACCACTTATGCAAAACTTATATTATGGGAACTTAACGAAAAGTCTGAATTGTTGCGTGACTTGGACTACGAACTCGTTAATATGGAGAAAGTCTTTCGAGTACCTAGTATCGATGATTTATATCAAGAATACTCTGGTATAAGCAATTTGGTAACTTGTAAACACCATTATGAGAATGATATTTTTCAATGTGCGGTGAAAAATGTTATGGTGATGAGGACATGGCACGATCACGTTATCCGTCCGCTGAAGCTTATGAACAATCTCAATATAAATGATTTAAGCCAGTTATTCATTACAGCAACCAAAGAAATGATAATTACATTATTTCCAAGTTGCATCGGGAACATTTATATATATTTACCGGACAGATTAAAACAGGATGATACGATAAAATCATTTCTACCATGCTACGATCACGAACATGATAAAGAATATTATATCGACGGTGATACATTACGCAGGAGTACTCGAAATTGTGTCAAAGTAAAAGATTGCGACGACTGTCAACATTCAATTCATACGGATTAAAAATTCAATAAAAGGCGCGGAATTTGAAAGCTGGAGTTGTCTAGATCCTACAGAAGTTGAATATGAACATAACAATTACCTTTCAATGTACTAAAGTCAGCTGTCGCAGTATGTATAATATGTGAAATAAAACCATATTTTTTTCTTTTGCTCACATTTTTTTATTTTTATTATTTCAAAATCTTTTACATTGTTTCACATAAATTATAATGTATGTATGTATGGAATTTTAATATGTAATAATATACATTTCCTACATTTTATTTTATTTCATGATCATATAATTACTTCAAAATTATTTAGATACACCGCAGACATTATAGTACCGAATACATCATTTATTATTTCATTCTATTTCAATTAATATGTTGTATGGATGAAATCGAATCAATTTATGTAACTGTTTATTTGAATTTAAATTATCTTTTTTCTTTTTCTTTCTTTTTTAAATCTCTTAGCATGTACATGCGTGTATATGCTTACATATACAAGTATGAAAAAAATTTTTTTTTTACTTTTTCCTCGATATGAATGGTAAATCTACGACTTTATTTGAAAAACGGTCAAAACCTGATACACACACATAGATTTCTTCAAACTTTGATGGAAATTTCTGTAAAATGTTCAGTTTACACTTATTATCTTTAAAAAAAAAAAAAAAATTCATTATTATTCATATCGTTTAAATAGACTGATACAACAGAGAGAGAAAATAAAAAGCTAAATTTTTACACGTGAGGGAGGGGCTGATGAAAACGTACGAGTCTTATTATTTGGAATACAGATTACGAAGAAAATTTTTATACAATGTTTCGTTCTAAGATTTTTCATTTTTTATATTTAAAATTTTTCAATACGAAAATATTTCGAAATCTACAGGAACGTCTACGAATAGTCTTCGTCATTATAGAAGCACCTGCAGATCATGTATCGACACTGCATGCGCGTAATGGTGAGTAAATATGTGTGAATATGTGTGAACATGTGTGTGTATGTATGCTTGAAATGTGCGAAATGGCTAATAAGAAACAACCGTTGAATCGCAACGACAGGTAGAGATCCGCTTATAGAATAAGAGAGTGAGAGTGATATAAATTATGTACCTTTATTATTGCAGAACTGCACTGCAGTGACAGACATGAAATATCCGTTAGCATCCTTTTCGAGGCAGTCTTATAAAAAAAGCCGAAAATTAGCTTTAAAACTGGATGAATGAGATAGTTGATAATACACATACCATTAAGACCGGTATACGTGTATGTGGGCATGTGTGTGAGCGCATGGTTCAATGAATGACAAAAGATTATTAACTGCATAGGCATTGCTAAATACAACTATACTGATTTATCCGTAAAACTAACAAATTTTACTGTTGTTTTCTTTCTTTTTTTTTCTTTCGCGTTTTACCAAAAATTCATGTTAGTTCTAAAAATATTGCTAAATTCAAATTAAATCGCTCATGTTATTTTATTTTTTATTTTTGTTTCTTTAAACAATGTGTTACGGAAAATAAATCGTATTTATCTTACTCAATCTTTTACCTAATATTCTAACGGTTTTAGACAACAGCAGAAATATGCAAGTTACCATGGATGTATTATATTTTATTCGTGTATATGTGTATACACGCTTTCTATACAAGCGCATGCAAATATCAGATGCCAGAAATGTATGATAATATAATTTTTAAATCAATGATTAACATATTATTAATTCTTTTTTTCATCCTATAATATACAAAATAACATCATACTTGCTTTTACAACAATATTTAACTTCTACAAAAAATAAATATCCCCAGGGTGGGGAGTAAAAATATCATGAAGAATCACTGTTTTTTTTTTTCTTTGATTCACAATCTTCTTTTTCTTTATATTATTTTTTATTTCAGAAATTTTTTTAAATAGTTTTCTTTACACTCCAATATGGAATCTGTTAATTTATTGTACATGTCATATAATATGATAAATGCTAAAATTCGGAAAGTTTTTTTAAAGAAGTAATTGACAGAAGAGTATACTTTTGAAAACAAGAGAGTGAAGAGGCTATACATAAAAAGCAATATGATGCATTAAACATAACGAAAAAAAAAAGAAAAACAGAAGAAACGTAAACACAAAGACTATTATGTTTTTTTCATTAATCTATTCAATTACAACTTTTTTTTCATTCATCTATATTCTAAGTTCCATCATAAGTTTTAATTTTTTATATGATACCTACTAATTTCTATGTTTACTTAATTTATTTACTTTTCCACGAATGTTTTTTAGAATTAAATTTTGAAAAAGTTAAACATATTTTCGCACCTGCGTCAACTATCACATTAAATACATGTAGAAATTTTCATTTCAAACACCGCTGGAAAATAACATGGGTTTTTTTTTGCTATTTTTTAAAAATTTATTCATACTCTCTCTAATTATAGCTATTTTTTCACCATTTTTCTTAACTTTTACTCATTTTTATATTCTACATACAATGCTTGAGGTATTAGATGATGCAAATTCTAAATACACCATATTGCTATCATCTCTGTTTATTATTTTTTTTATTTGTTACTCGTTTTTTTATTATTTTCTTATGTACATGTATTAGAACTAGTGATGTACGATTTCAAAATGTTTTTACAATCGAAACAACCAATAATCGTCAAAAAAAAACAAAAAACAATCGAATGATTTTTGTGAATACGAATGAATTATTCAAATAAAAACCGGAACCATCCAAACACAAACGAATGAAGTATTCGTTAAACATCGCCTAGATTCTTTCGAGAGAAATAACATTTCGAATGATTGTTGCAAATAGGAATGAATTATTCGAATAAAAACCGAAACTATCCGAACACAAACGAATGAAGTATTCGTTAAACATTGACTAGATTCTTCCGAGAGAAATAGCATTTCGAATAATTGTTGTGAATACGAATGAATTATTCGAATGAAATAACATTTCGAATGCAACCACGGAACAATCGAATGCATTCAAAGTCATCGAACAATCAAATAATTCGAATGAATCATTTCGAAGTTGCCCATCACTAATTAGAACCCATATGATTTTACAATAAAAAAAGTGTTTATACTCATTATTGAAGCTGAATATAGATAATATTTACATTTAAAGGAAAAAGAAAAAGTTATTTTTATTATTCCATTCGCACACAAAAAAATTATGAAATGTAAAATATATATATAATTCATGTAATATATTTACAAACGATTAACAAGAATAAAAGAAAATTAATTTAAAAAATAAATAAATATCACAAAAAATTTAAAGATGGAAAAATTACAAGATTATGATTCGTACAATGCTCACAAATTGGCTCCTTTGATCGGGTTATTTTGGAATTCGAACAAACTTGCATGGTTGCATTGCGGACAATCTTTGATTAAGGTGGGATGTACTGCACTGAGTGGAAAAGAATCTGGAATATCATAGCTATGATGTTTAAAACACGGTAAGAAGCGTTTGATATGTCGATCATTCTTCAGTGCTACAGGTAATTTATTGTAAAAATCGCAAATTTTTTGAGGGCATACATTAATTAATATCTCTGCAGTAATATTTTGCATCAAGTCGTACGTAGAATATTTTACTAATGATAATATAGGTCTAACATTTACATCATACCATTTCATCATCACATATACATTCTGCAATGAACACCTATGTATGTTTTTATCCGTGTGTGCATCACATTTTACAACTCTTGATATTCCTTTATACATATTATTTAATTTCCTTAAATTGGGTATACCGAATTCTTTTTCTAAATTAATCATCTTGAATCTTGAAAGTGATGTTTCAAATAGTTTTATCCATATAGTGGTAATTTTTTCATTTCCTTTAACATAAATATTCAATGGTTCCAAATCTTCCAACACATTTTCTATATCACCGGCAATAGATTCATAATTGTAATCTCCTGCATTCCACGGAATGGAATGACAGTTTTGAATTATCCTCATGTTTTCTTGTTTTTTAATATTGGATAATACATCCCATTCGAATAGAGGCTTGTAAATTCTATGAAATTGAATTTCACCATCGATACTTGTTATTGAAAGTTCCTTAATGATGTACATATCATTATCATATTTAAAAGATTGAATATCGATAATTCCCTCACGTGCTACTATCATTGTTACAGTTGTTATTAAAGAGAAAAGAAAAAAAAACTAAAACTTTTAATAGTAACTAAAATTTAAACGTGTGAAGAACACTAATTCGTGAAACTAATAACAAGCGTGCGAATACAGTTATTCAGAGAGTTGACATAATGTCTACCTTTGAATTAGATGCATTCGATGAAATGTTGCATCAGAAAAATACCCTTCAAACGGAGAAAGTTGATTGCATACATTGATGAATGAAGTTGTTAAGAACTTGTACATACATATACATTTTGTTTGTGGTAGTGTATGCATGTACACATGAGATCTTACATATAAGTAAGGGTCAAGATCCGGTTTTAACAGCTGTATCAGACGATCTTAACGTGCAGCTATGTACATGCAGGGATAGACTTTAATATAATCATTATCGATGGTAAACGAGAACATTAATTCATTTTTAAATTTTAATATATCGTCTTCCATCACTAATAACATAACATAAAAAACTACTAACTTAACTGAATATATCCTTCTTCAACCAACTTTTCCTCAATCATTCGAATTTCATCATATACACCAGCATTTCACACTTTTTTTAGATGTATGCGATAACAATAATCACTCAACCAATTCATTAGGATCGTCTGAATAATCGATCGGTGTATCTTCATGACATACTCCGCCATCAACACAATGCTTAGTCTTTACTCCATCATAGTAAATTTTTACACTTGAACCATTAGACTGAAACATCAGACGTATTATTTTTCTGTATTTAGGAAGTGCAGTACCCTTTAATACACCAGTAGCATGTAAATGAGCTCTAGTACACTCAAGTATTTATTTATATAGATCTAAATCATTATTTTGTATATTTATTCTCATCTATATGCGATACCATTAGTAAATGAATGAGTCTGGGTGTGTAAGGAAATTTTATTTGCTTACTTCCTTTTCCTAAATAAATTTCATCATATTTGCAGTCCCAAGAAATCAATGTCGATCCTATCAGACACTCATCAATGTTTGTAACATAGCGTATTCCATATACTTGATCATTCGGAACAAGTTCATCAAAATCTGTATGAAATGAATCTACTTCACTTATGTTAAACGACTTAGCTTTGAGTTTGTTTTTTAATATTTTCATCTTTAATTTCAGACTCAGCGTCACTTCTCTGTTTACTATTAGACAGTTTTTAACGTTTTTACCATTGATGTATCATTTATTCCATAAGAATCTATTTTTATCTTTCAGATTTTTGTAATGCTTCATGAATTTCCAATAATGGTTTCATAATAGGTTCCAACATGATGGCTGAAGTACTTGTAATTGGTTTCCTGGGTATAAGTGTGTTTATGTTAGTGTGTACATGTAGGGCGTGGTTCTGCAATAATGTATCGACTGGAATAGAAATCATAAGAATATTAAGATCCTGTTTCAACAGTTTTGAAAGTGTTTGCATGCAACATCACATGTAGTGATGGCTGAAGCGAGTGTGTAAAAATAAAAAAATCAAAAAAAAAATCTTAGGCTAATTTTATAATACTTACACTCGGAAAAATAAAAAATAAAAAATATGTACGAATGGAAAAAGGGTGAGAAGGGATGTTTAGGTTAGTTTCTGGCTTTAAATATTATATTTTGGTTAATTTCAGAATTTTTATATTTACAGATAGAATTTTGAAAAAATCGTGGTATCACAAATGATCGAGACTTGCGCAGGAACGGCGCGTGCGCTTTAGAGATATGCCAGGAGGACAAACGGAGCTTGGGTTAGTTTTCAGCTTTAAATATTAAACTTGGGTTAGTTTTCAGCTTTAAATATTACACTTGGGTTAGTTTTCAGCTTTAAATATTACACTTGGGTTAATTTCGGAATTTTTATATTGCGAGTAAGTATAAAAATTCCGAAATTAACCCAAGTGTAATATTTAAAGCTGAAAACTAACCCAAGTGTAATATTTAAAGCTGAAAACTAACCCAAGTGTAATATTTAAAGCTGAAAACTAACCCAAGTTTAATATTTAAAGCTGAAAACTAACCCAAGCTCCGTTTGTCCTCCTGGCATATCTCTAAAGCGCACGCGCCGTTCCTGTGCAAGTCTCGATCATTTGTGATACCACGATTTTTTCAAAATTCTATCTGTAAATATAAAAATTCTGAAATTAACCAAAATATAATATTTAAAGCCAGAAACTAACCTAAACATCCCTTCTCACCCTTTTTCCATTCGTACATATTTTTTATTTTTTATTTTTCCGAGTGTAAGTATTATAAAATTAGCCTAAGATTTTTTTTTTGATTTTTTTATTTTTACACACTCGCTTCAGCCATCACTACATGTGATGTTGCATGCAAACACTTTCAAAACTGTTGAAACAGGATCTTAATATTCTTATGATTTCTATTCCAGTCGATACATTATTGCAGAACCACGCCCTACATGTACACACTAACATAAACACACTTATACCCAGGAAACCAATTACAAGTACTTCAGCCATCATGTTGGAACCTATTATGAAACCATTATTGGAAATTCATGAAGCATTACAAAAATCTGAAAGATAAAAATAGATTCTTATGGAATAAATGATACATCAATGGTAAAAACGTTAAAAACTGTCTAATAGTAAACAGAGAAGTGACGCTGAGTCTGAAATTAAAGATGAAAATATTAAAAAACAAACTCAAAGCTAAGTCGTTTAACATAAGTGAAGTAGATTCATTTCATACAGATTTTGATGAACTTGTTCCGAATGATCAAGTATATGGAATACGCTATGTTACAAACATTGATGAGTGTCTGATAGGATCGACATTGATTTCTTGGGACTGCAAATATGATGAAATTTATTTAGGAAAAGGAAGTAAGCAAATAAAATTTCCTTACACACCCAGACTCATTCATTTACTAATGGTATCGCATATAGATGAGAATAAATATACAAAATAATGATTTAGATCTATATAAATAAATACTTGAGTGTACTAGAGCTCATTTACATGCTACTGGTGTATTAAAGGGTACTGCACTTCCTAAATACAGAAAAATAATACGTCTGATGTTTCAGTCTAATGGTTCAAGTGTAAAAATTTACTATGATGGAGTAAAGACTAAGCATTGTGTTGATGGCGGAGTATGTCATGAAGATACACCGATCGATTATTCAGACGATCCTAATGAATTGGTTGAGTGATTATTGTTATCGCATACATCTAAAAAAAGTGTGAAATGCTGGTGTATATGATGAAATTCGAATGATTGAGGAAAAGTTGGTTGAAGAAGGATATATTCAGTTAAGTTAGTAGTTTTTTATGTTATGTTATTAGTGATGGAAGACGATATATTAAACTTTAAAAATGAATTAATGTTCTCGTTTACCATCGATAATGATTATATTAAAGTCTATCCCTGCATGTACATAGCTGCACGTTAAGATCGTCTGATACAGCTGTTAAAACCGGATCTTGACCCTTACTTATATGTAAGATCTCATGTGTACATGCATACACTACCACAAACAAAATGTATATGTATGTACAAGTTCTTAACAACTTCATTCATCAATGTATGCAATCAACTTTCTCCGTTTGAAGGGTATTTTTCTGATGCAACATTTCATTGAATGCATCTAATTCAAAGGTAGACATTATGTCAACTCTCTGAATAACTGTATTCGCACGCTTGTTATTAGTTTCACGAATTAGTGTTCTTCACACGTTTAAATTTTAGTTACTATTAAAAGTTTTAGTTTTTTTTTCTTTTCTCTTTAATAACAACTGTAACAATGATAGTAGCACGTGAGGGAATTATCGATATTCAATCTTTTAAATATGATAATGATATGTACATCATTAAGGAACTTTCAATAACAAGTATCGATGGTGAAATTCAATTTCATAGAATTTACAAGCCTCTATTCGAATGGGATGTATTATCCAATATTAAAAAACAAGAAAACATGAGGATAATTCAAAACTGTCATTCCATTCCGTGGAATGCAGGAGATTACAATTACGAATCTATTGCCGGTGATATAGAAAATGTGTTGGAAGATTTGGAACCATTGAATATTTATGTTAAAGGAAATGAAAAAATTACCACTATATGGATAAAACTATTTGAAACATCACTTTCAAGATTCAAGATGATTAATTTAGAAAAAGAATTCGGTATACCCAATTTAAGGAAATTAAATAATATGTATAAAGGAATATCAAGAGTTGTAAAATGTGATGCACACACGGATAAAAACATACATAGGTGTTCATTGCAGAATGTATATGTGATGATGAAATGGTATGATGTAAATGTTAGACCTATATTATCATTAGTAAAATATTCTACGTACGACTTGATGCAAAATATTACTGCAGAGATATTAATTAATGTATGCCCTCAAAAAATTTGCGATTTTTACAATAAATTACCTGTAGCACTGAAGAATGATCGACATATCAAACGCTTCTTACCGTGTTTTAAACATCATAGCTATGATATTCCAGATTCTTTTCCACTCAGTGCAGTACATCCCACCTTAATCAAAGATTGTCCGCAATGCAACCATGCAAGTTTGTTCGAATTCCAAAATAACCCGATCAAAGGAGCCAATTTGTGAGCATTGTACGAATCATAATCTTGTAATTTTTCCATCTTTAAATTTTTTGTGATATTTATTTATTTTTTAAATTAATTTTCTTTTATTCTTGTTAATCGTTTGTAAATATATTACATGAATTATATATATATTTTACATTTCATAATTTTTTTGTGTGCGAATGGAATAATAAAAATAACTTTTTCTTTTTCCTTTAAATGTAAATATTATCTATATTCAGCTTCAATAATGAGTATAAACACTTTTTTTATTGTAAAATCATATGGGTTCTAATTAGTGATGGGCAACTTCGAAATGATTCATTCGAATTATTTGATTGTTCGATGACTTTGAATGCATTCGATTGTTCCATGGTTGCATTTGAAATGTTATTTTATTCGAATAATTCATTCGTATTCACAACAATCATTCGAAATGCTATTTCTCTCGGAAGAATCTAGTCAATGTTTAACGAATACTTCATTCGTTTGTGTTCGGATAGTTTCGGTTTTTATTCGAATAATTCATTCCTATTTGCAACAATCATTCGAAATGTTATTTCTCTCGAAAGAATCTAGGCGATGTTTAACGAATACTTCATTCGTTTGTGTTTGGATGGTTCCGGTTTTTATTTGAATAATTCATTCGTATTCACAAAAATCATTCGATTGTTTTTTGTTTTTTTTTGACGATTATTGGTTGTTTCGATTGTAAAAACATTTTGAAATCGTACATCACTAGTTCTAATACATGTACATAAGAAAATAATAAAAAAACGAGTAACAAATAAAAAAAATAATAAACAGAGATGATAGCAATATGGTGTATTTAGAATTTGCATCATCTAATACCTCAAGCATTGTATGTAGAATATAAAAATGAGTAAAAGTTAAGAAAAATGGTGAAAAAATAGCTATAATTAGAGAGAGTATGAATAAATTTTTAAAAAATAGCAAAAAAAAACCCATGTTATTTTCCAGCGGTGTTTGAAATGAAAATTTCTACATGTATTTAATGTGATAGTTGACGCAGGTGCGAAAATATGTTTAACTTTTTCAAAATTTAATTCTAAAAAACATTCGTGGAAAAGTAAATAAATTAAGTAAACATAGAAATTAGTAGGTATCATATAAAAAATTAAAACTTATGATGGAACTTAGAATATAGATGAATGAAAAAAAAGTTGTAATTGAATAGATTAATGAAAAAAACATAATAGTCTTTGTGTTTACGTTTCTTCTGTTTTTCTTTTTTTTTTCGTTATGTTTAATGCATCATATTGCTTTTTATGTATAGCCTCTTCACTCTCTTGTTTTCAAAAGTATACTCTTCTGTCAATTACTTCTTTAAAAAAACTTTCCGAATTTTAGCATTTATCATATTATATGACATGTACAATAAATTAACAGATTCCATATTGGAGTGTAAAGAAAACTATTTAAAAAAATTTCTGAAATAAAAAATAATATAAAGAAAAAGAAGATTGTGAATCAAAGAAAAAAAAAAACAGTGATTCTTCATGATATTTTTACTCCCCACCCTGGGGATATTTATTTTTTGTAGAAGTTAAATATTGTTGTAAAAGCAAGTATGATGTTATTTTGTATATTATAGGATGAAAAAAAGAATTAATAATATGTTAATCATTGATTTAAAAATTATATTATCATACATTTCTGGCATCTGATATTTGCATGCGCTTGTATAGAAAGCGTGTATACACATATACACGAATAAAATATAATACATCCATGGTAACTTGCATATTTCTGCTGTTGTCTAAAACCGTTAGAATATTAGGTAAAAGATTGAGTAAGATAAATACGATTTATTTTCCGTAACACATTGTTTAAAGAAACAAAAATAAAAAATAAAATAACATGAGCGATTTAATTTGAATTTAGCAATATTTTTAGAACTAACATGAATTTTTGGTAAAACGCGAAAGAAAAAAAAAGAAAGAAAACAACAGTAAAATTTGTTAGTTTTACGGATAAATCAGTATAGTTGTATTTAGCAATGCCTATGCAGTTAATAATCTTTTGTCATTCATTGAACCATGCGCTCACACACATGCCCACATACACGTATACCGGTCTTAATGGTATGTGTATTATCAACTATCTCATTCATCCAGTTTTAAAGCTAATTTTCGGCTTTTTTTATAAGACTGCCTCGAAAAGGATGCTAACGGATATTTCATGTCTGTCACTGCAGTGCAGTTCTGCAATAATAAAGGTACATAATTTATATCACTCTCACTCTCTTATTCTATAAGCGGATCTCTACCTGTCGTTGCGATTCAACGGTTGTTTCTTATTAGCCATTTCGCACATTTCAAGCATACATACACACACATGTTCACACATATTCACACATATTTACTCACCATTACGCGCATGCAGTGTCGATACATGATCTGCAGGTGCTTCTATAATGACGAAGACTATTCGTAGACGTTCCTGTAGATTTCGAAATATTTTCGTATTGAAAAATTTTAAATATAAAAAATGAAAAATCTTAGAACGAAACATTGTATAAAAATTTTCTTCGTAATCTGTATTCCAAATAATAAGACTCGTACGTTTTCATCAGCCCCTCCCTCACGTGTAAAAATTTAGCTTTTTATTTTCTCTCTCTGTTGTATCAGTCTATTTAAACGATATGAATAATAATGAATTTTTTTTTTTTTTTTAAAGATAATAAGTGTAAACTGAACATTTTACAGAAATTTCCATCAAAGTTTGAAGAAATCTATGTGTGTGTATCAGGTTTTGACCGTTTTTCAAATAAAGTCGTAGATTTACCATTCATATCGAGGAAAAAGTAAAAAAAAAATTTTTTTCATACTTGTATATGTAAGCATATACACGCATGTACATGCTAAGAGATTTAAAAAAGAAAGAAAAAGAAAAAAGATAATTTAAATTCAAATAAACAGTTACATAAATTGATTCGATTTCATCCATACAACATATTAATTGAAATAGAATGAAATAATAAATGATGTATTCGGTACTATAATGTCTGCGGTGTATCTAAATAATTTTGAAGTAATTATATGATCATGAAATAAAATAAAATGTAGGAAATGTATATTATTACATATTAAAATTCCATACATACATACATTATAATTTATGTGAAACAATGTAAAAGATTTTGAAATAATAAAAATAAAAAAATGTGAGCAAAAGAAAAAAATATGGTTTTATTTCACATATTATACATACTGCGACAGCTGACTTTAGTACATTGAAAGGTAATTGTTATGTTCATATTCAACTTCTGTAGGATCTAGACAACTCCAGCTTTCAAATTCCGCGCCTTTTATTGAATTTTTAATCCGTATGAATTGAATGTTGACAGTCGTCGCAATCTTTTACTTTGACACAATTTCGAGTACTCCTGCGTAATGTATCACCGTCGATATAATATTCTTTATCATGTTCGTGATCGTAGCATGGTAGAAATGATTTTATCGTATCATCCTGTTTTAATCTGTCCGGTAAATATATATAAATGTTCCCGATGCAACTTGGAAATAATGTAATTATCATTTCTTTGGTTGCTGTAATGAATAACTGGCTTAAATCATTTATATTGAGATTGTTCATAAGCTTCAGCGGACGGATAACGTGATCGTGCCATGTCCTCATCACCATAACATTTTTCACCGCACATTGAAAAATATCATTCTCATAATGGTGTTTACAAGTTACCAAATTGCTTATACCAGAGTATTCTTGATATAAATCATCGATACTAGGTACTCGAAAGACTTTCTCCATATTAACGAGTTCGTAGTCCAAGTCACGCAACAATTCAGACTTTTCGTTAAGTTCCCATAATATAAGTTTTGCATAAGTGGTTAAAATATATACGCGAGCCTTCGGTTTTTCGGACAATATTGTGAATATATCGCGTGCCATGAATATTTCTTCCCGACAGGGAAATAATGAGGGGTTTTTCAAGTAATGACTCACGGAAGAGCATTGTAAATGAGGCATTTTTGATGCAGACCATGCTCTGCTTGGCTTGTATAGCGTATGTAAATACCTTCCGCCAGACATCTCAATCATCGCTAGTTCGGTTACTAGAAAACCATAATCAGAATCCTTATGGAAGCTGAAATCTACAAAATATTCCGCTATATCCATCTGATCTGACAATAATACTGGACCAACGATTTTATGTGCAAAAGATGTTGATTCTGTTGAAGAATAACCATCATCTGATTGCGGTAATTGAAGTGACGAAGACGTATGCGAGTCGCTATCACTTGCAAATAAATTCTGAATAAATTCAGCGTGCTTAATTGATTTTGAGTTGTTGCTTACGTTAACTATATTAGCGTTCATGATTGAATAATATGTATTTCAAACTTTTCACTAAAAAAAAGACAGAAAAAGAAAGAGAAAAAGAAAAGATAAAAGACAGAAAAAAATGATAGAGAAAAAAAGAGAAAAAACGTAGGAAATTATTTTCTTTAACGTTGACGTAAATTTTTTAATAATGCGTGAACACAGATTCGACAAAATAGACATGTTTAACATAAAACTAATACTGACTGCTTAAATGATTCCGTTCGATAGTCTATCTCATTAGCTACCTTTGAATTATGTGCGGCAGTGGGAATGTTACATCAGAAAATGTTGTTCCGTCGGAGAAAGCTGAATATATTTGTATACGAACAGAGGACTTTGAGTGTATGCGCATATGTATGTGAGGGAGTGTGAAAAATATTCTTGTACCGAATAATGGTAAATAGCGTGCGAGCAATGTACAAGTGGTCTTGAAGGTATGCGAGTCATGCAGGTAATGGTTGTTGCGACGACGAGATGTATACCTGCAGAGTTTATCGATTCTTGGAAAAGAGGGATTGACGTTTGAAACAATAATGTCTTGAAACGATCGAAAAAATTATGTTTGTAGCGAACGATTAATATTAAAAATAATTGTGATGTTGATAAACATTTTTTTATTGGTCGGGGATTTTTCTTTCTCGAAAGGTTAAAATTATTTTGACAATGTTAATTGTATATGATGACATGACTGTGTAGGAAAAAGTAATACAGGTACAAAAAAATAAAGATCGTTAATAAAAAAATAAACATATAGAACTGCATGTGCGTGATAGAAGATATGTGTGTGGGAATGTACGGTACGCTTTCGAGTGAACCATTGATTAATTTTTAGAATCGATAAAATAAATAAAGATTTCGGTAATTTTAGCTGGGAGGGGCGGGGGTAGAAAAAATGAATTTTTAGGATTGAAAAAAAAAAAAAAAAATGAAAAAAATATTCGAATCAATTTTTGAAGAACTCGTAATAGAGTAACGTATAATGTAGAAGATTAGTGTGCTTTCACAACAGTCTGGATGTCTGTTCGGATTAATTTTTAAAACCTTGGAAAACATACAGAAATACTTACGGACTGAAAATAATCGTAATGAGAAAAATAATAAAATATACTTGGACTAATTTTGAAAAAAGTACTAACACGAACGAATGACACGTGCACGAGAATGATGCGTGCGCATTCATTGAGGGGTGAGACATCGATAGATTTATTTTTTAGAACCGGGGAAAACATACATAAATACTTACGGATGGAAAAGTAATCGTAAGTGAGAAAAAATAATAAATATACTTAGATACATGATATTGACTCAACTATTCAACGTAAGGATCAAGAGGCTTTAATACAGACTGGAGTTGGAAATATATTATCAACTATAGTAAAATCTAAAATTTTAAAATAATTTTAAGTTTATGAAATAAGAAATGTAAATATATGAAACTATTTATTATTATTATATATTATATTCTAATAAAGTTTACATGTGTTATATATTTCGAAAGAAAACATTGTAAAAGTTTTTGAAAAATAAAAAATATGTGAAAAAGAAAAAAAATGTACGTCTTTACTTTTTTTAATAGTTTACATACAATGCATGTTACGCCAACTGATCGCATCGCAACGGTGACTGTTGTTATGTTCAAATTCGTCCTTCATCGAATCCAGACATCCCCAGCACGAGAATTTAGCATTTGGCGATTGAATTCGTATGAGTTGATTAAATTTTTTAATCCAGGCAAACTGGAAATTACCATTCGAACCCCAGTACAACATATTTGTATGATTACGATGATTTAAAATACTATGGTTTTTGCGGAATGCATAAACGACTTTAATTTTATATTTGCACATTTCAGCATCGGCGCCATCGGTTTCTATTAATTTGTATAAGTTAATAGATACACCATTCGTTCGTTCGAAGGTTTCAATATCTGCCAGTGAGCGTACAGGTAATCGTATGAAATTGAAATCGTACACATTCTGTAATAAATTATATTGCCACATCGAGAACGGGTTTTTCGTAAACTTCGCCAGAATGGCAAACAGAAAACTATTTTTATTTTCCGTATCGTTCATATCTTTTACATAGATTACAGCGCGTCGATTGATTATTTCTCTCGGAAGTTCAACCTTTGACGGACTGATATCTTCAGATGGAGGTGGTAGCGGAATTTGCGTTAACGGTGGCGAATGTAAATATTGTGCGAACTGAGTCTGTGATGAATTATCTGCCTCTTGTGAATTTGTTGGATTTTGCGAAATTGATGGTGGTGGTGGCGGTGGTGGCATATGTGTATCTGGAAAACCGCTCAGCGCAACATCGTCATTATCATATTCGAAAAAATGTTGAATAAATTCTGCGGTATTTACTGGTTTCGAATTGTTCGCGGCAACAGTATCGGTATTCATGATGATTGTAATGAAATAATTTTTATGAAAACGAAAAATTAAAAAAGTTATTAAAATCTTAAAAACTCGTGATGAACACTGCTTAGAGAACGTGTATGTGTTTGACGAGAAATTAATAGTGAACGATCGAATGAATCCGTTCAATGGTCTACCTCATTAACTACCTTTGAATCGGGTGTGGCAGTGGAAATGTTGCGTCAGAAAAATGTCGTTCCATCGGAGAAAGTCGGTTACATATGTGTATACGAACAAAGTATTCAAGGATATGGGTATAAGTGTGTTTATGTTAGTGTGTACATGTGGGGCGTGGTTCCGTAATAATGTATCGACTGGAATAGAAATTATAAGAATATTAAGATCCTGTTTCAACAGTTTTGAAAGTGTTTGCATGCAACGTCACATATAGTGATGGTTGAAGCGAGTGTGTAGAAATAAAAAAATAAAAAAAAATCTTAGGCTAATTTTATAATACTTACGCCCTGAAAAATAAAAAATACGTACGAATGGAAAAAGAGGAAGAAGGGGGGTTTAGGTTAGTTTCTGGCTTTAAATATTACACTTGGGTTAATTTCGGAATTTTTATACTTACACGTAGAATTTTGGAAAATCGCGGTATCGCGAACGATCGACAAGTGTGCGGGAACGGCGCGTGCACCTTCTAAGTATGCTAGGAGGGCGAGCGGGGCTTAGGTTACTTTCCTGCTTTAAATATTATATTGAGGTTAATTTTTAAACGCATCGAATTATCGGAAATGCGCGGGAACGGCGCGTGCGCTTTAGAGATATGCCAGGAGGGCGAGCAGTGGTTTGGTTAGTTTTCAGCTTTAAATATTACACTTGGGTTAATTTCGGAATTTTTATACTTACACGTAGAATTTTGAAAAATCGCGGTATCGCTGTGGGCGGGAGGGAAGAGTGGGGACTTGGGTTAGTTTCGGGCTTTAAACATTATACTTGGGTTAATTTATAATCGGTTCGGTTTATCGGAAACGAGCGGGACCTGTGGGGTGAAATTTGGAGGAAATTTGCAAAAAATGTGGAAAAATTTGAGGAAAATTGGGGAAAATTGGGGGAAATCGGGGGAAACTCGGGTGAATTTTCAGCGTCGGAATAAAAAATTGGGTGAATTTTTGCCTCCCGAATAAAATACTTAGGTGACTTTTCGCCTCCGGGACAGGAATTGGGGTTGTGACGTCAGACTTCCTAGAGTCGCCATTTATTCACTACTAATGTAGCCGTCGACCTCCTTGCTAAAGCTGCAGCTTCCGATGGAGATTTTATTAGAAGGGTTCCACAGCACACAATATTCTTCTTCCAACTAAATTCTGCCATCTTAGGCATTCTGTTTATGTTTTTCTTTTCGCTAATCCTAATTCCTTTTATCTCTTGATTAATCCTGTTCCTCCTCCGCGTCCTTGGTTCTATGAGTTTCCCAGTTTGCGTCGGTCCATAATTACTAAATTATCTCGCCTCCGTTTCTCGCATACTCTCCTTCCTTCTTCACTAAATCGCTTTTCTTTAGCTGCATCTCATAATTATCCATTGGATCCTGAAGGTTCTCCCAGTGTATGTTTGTGATGCGAATCACGTGCTCTTCGAGTGCTCCGGTTTATCTCGCGAGCGTGAGTTACTTTATTAGCATCTTTTAAAGCTTGGTCTTCCTGCTCCTTTCAACGCTTCTTACGTTCTTTCTCTACCTACTATCTCTGTTGTTCCTGTCCTAGGGGTGTTCCTTGATTCCATTGTCGACAGAATAAAAATATAATTTCTATTCTATTCCATGTATCTATTCCTTTTTGCTGGGCTAATGCTCTTTGCTAGCAAACCCAAGAGGGGTAAAAAAAAAAAAAAAAAAAAAAAAAAAGGATAGCTCAAAAACTACCGGTCAGATCTTGATCAAATTTAAATGGGACCACATGAGAAGTACTAGCTTTCAAACAAAAGAAGAATCATCAAAATCGGTTCATCTAGAACACGTTCTGAGGTAACACACATAAAAGAAAAAAAATAATAATAAATAAAAATACAGTCGAATTGAATACCTCCTCCCTTTTTTGAAGTCGGTTAAAAATGACAAATAAAAATCAATACCTCGCGAAACTTTCCTATCGGGGGGTAATTATTTTTTACTTTTTAGCGTATTTTTAATAAATTGTTATAATATATCTCGAAGCCGGTGATATTTAAAAAAAAAACAACATTTTATTAATATCTATATTTTTCGATAAAGTCTAATTATTGTTTGTTCAAAGTTTATTATCTGTTTTATTTTAAAAATGGGGAGACGAATTTTGATTATTAATAGTTATTATCGAAGCGCGATTGGAACAAAAAAAAACAAACAAAAAAAAAAAAAAGGTATGATACTGATTTTAACGAGCGCTAAATTAACCGCATTCATTACTAATTGTTTTAATTTTTCATACTATTCTGAACTGAAATAAACACTAATTGCCGAATGAAGCATCCGCGAAGGGTTGGTAATGCTCCATCTCTGTCGACTCTATAATCTTACTGTGGTGGTGTCACATTTGAATTGACTCAATAATGTACTACTTTTTTCTTCTTCGTCGTGTCTCTCACTTCACTTCAATTGATCCAATAACGGAAATTTTCGAACAACTCGCTATCGTAAATTTATACACTCTTGGGAAAATTGTTAATCTTTTCAAAATCCGGTTTTGCGGTAATGAAAAGTTCCAATCATAACTAACCGGTACTCGAAGGTTGTACACAATATTCAAAGGCTAGCGGTGTTTTACGCGATTCGGCGCAGTGTTCAGTCGAATTTTTATTGGCGCATGTATCGGTTACCGTTCGGTATTGTTCAAAGATTTTATTAAGCGCGTAATTTATTAATAGAACGCGTGAAATTCGTATTTATCACGATAAATTGCAAAGAAACGGCGAGTTTGAAAAATCTTCATCGACGACAGCACTGCTTAATGTAAGTTAAACTGTTTCATACTGTCGATTGTTCCGGACTAAATCGTCTTTACATTTCACCGAATTGAACCGGTTATTTTCAGTTTCGGTGAAGAATATCGTAAAACTACGCGCTAGTTTTTATAATGAATACCTTTTTGGTTTTTGAAATTTCGTGCAAACTGAAATTACAAACCCAAAGTGGTGTACGCGTGTCAGTGAAATTACGATTTATTTATTTATTTTTTTACATTATTCAACTTGTGTGTGTGTGTGTGCTCGCCGGGTCACTTATTTATCGCGAAGTATCGGACAGAATAATACTTTTTAAATCTACGTTAAATTTCGATTTTAATTGCGTTTGTCTCGTTTCTAATATTGTATAAAGTTTAGAAATAAAGTGCAAATTGAAAAAAATCATTCGGAATCCATTGAAACGGCCGAAAAAAGGAAAGCTCTGTTCGTTTCGTTCTTGCCGCTTGAGACACGGATATTCAAGGTCATGGTATATATATTCGAACGAGTTCTTTGTTCTCTCAATTCTTAGACGCAACCCGTTTGGCAGCGATGCTGATAACGAAAGAAGAAATTCCGCTGCACTTTTTTTTTCTCTTTTGCAATCAAAAAACGTTTATGAATTTCAAAAAAAAAAAAAACAAAAAAAACACAAAAAAAACAAAAAAAACACAAAAAAACACAAAAAAAACACAAAAAAAACCGAACAATTTGTAATCCCATCGCCTTTTCCAGCGACTATTAAGTTTTACCGGTTGGAATCGATTTTAAGCCATCGATCCGTAAATAAAATTACTGTAATTTAAATACAACGTGTCTATTAAATACGAGATCATCTGATATTAAAACTGATTAGATCGTTAGTGGTAAAAATGGGCCTTAAACTAGCCGAGTCTTGAGCAACTCGTTGAAATGCCGATGTGTCCGAACGCACATATATCAAACGGAGTAGCTTTGTTTTTGCACGATTGTAAGAGATGTCGCCAAGCTAGACATCTCTTTATCAACAGCTGTCTACTTAAAAGGAAAAGTTACATGTTAAAAATTTGATTAAGTCTGTGCCCTTGAACTATTCGTGATTTTTCTGGTTGCGGACACTTACCCCTGAAGTAGTGGACATTTCGGCGTTTTGTTAAAACTGTAACGATTACGTTAAAATTTCGACAAAACAGCAAAATCGTTCAGACGAAAATATATATGTATGTACACATACGTTCTCGGAACGTGTCTTGAAGTTTGTGACCGGTTCGTTACTCGGACATGCAATGAAAAACTTCTTTGCCGAGATCAAAAATAACGTTTAAATTCGGCCTAATTGAACACGCTTTTGCGCATCAGCGGAAACCTCTTAGTGTCTAGAATATTTACCCTAGATTAAAAAAAAAAAAAAACAAACTTATCCAGTACGTGTCAAACGAAGATTATTGAAGAAAATGTTACTAGTGAATTTCATTGCTTTATTTTCCCACTTTTTTCATTTTTTCTTAATCAATAACATGTTTTTCTGACAGTGATAACGATTTACCGCGTAATTTTATACGATTCGCGAGGAAAAGAACCCAATGCATTTTGGCAGCTTTTTAATTTGCCTACTTTTTAAGGAATTGAGAATTATCGTCGTTGAACAGGGTGTTTTCGTTTTGTTTTTTTTTTTTTTTGATATTCGTGCATTTTTACTCATCTTACGAACGAACCTAGAGATAACCGAGATTGGTAAAGTCCGATCGTTGCGGAGTATAATTATTACTTTTACAATAGAGGTACAAAATTGATTACACAATCGCCTCGTGTGAGGAACATTTTGCGACTACTTCTTTTTTGTTTGCCGTTTTTTTGTTATTTCCTACTTTTTAAAAGCGAATATATCTATATACGCGCGCATTTATTATTTCTGATTAATTCGGCAATATATTTTGCGTCGAAAATGCAACAAATACCGACACGCACCTGTGGAATATTCAAAAATGGAGCAGCTAATAACATTTTAATACGGACATATATATATTTCACCTTCGTTAAATTATAAATTAAATTTCACTTACCGTTCCTCTTGCTATCCCGGTCAACGTAAGACCAACAAACAGTCGCGCCGCCGTTCATTTAGGATAATATTTATAGCAAATATTTCACAGGAATAGTGAAAATTATGTAATAATAGTAATATTAGTAATAATAGTAATAATAGTGATAATAGGAACGACACTTGTAACTTTGTTAGCCGTAAAACATGTAAATCAGTACGCTACAAAGTCGAGATGGACTGCGGTTTATCTGCTGAAACTTGTTACCGAAATTTAATCCGGTATTTCCGGATGAACTGGTTGTTCTTCCAGTTATAGAGTTTGCCGTTCCGAGAACTCTGAAGTCCAAACTGCGTAATTAATTCGTTTTTCGAATTTTTTCTTGACTGTATAAAGAGACGCATTGTAAAATTCCTGCATTGCGTTTTATTTTCGTTCCACATGGCTCACCCGACAGATGATCGTATTGTATTTCTAAGATTAAACAGATCTGCTCTGAGATGAACCTTTCATGTCTGGTTTTACAATTCTGCCAGTAAGTAAGCGCTATTGCGTAGGCTCGGTAAAAAACGCGATATCTCGTACACCCATGCCGCACCGATTTTAATGTGACTACGTAAAATTTGGGTAAATTACCGTTACACGATTCTCATCGTGGCGCTGCTTAGGTTCACAATTTTCCAGGGGCAATTAACTATGACGGCCGACTAAAAAAAAAGTACGTTCGTATTTTGTGCCTAGTGAATTAGTGTGAACCTATTTTTGCTTCCCCCCTGATCCCCGTCCTGGAAATAGCGATGACGGTTAAAATAGGAACGAACGTGGATTCTGTTTATATCGCTAAAAATATCATCGACCATCATGATTCGAAAACTCTGAAAGCGATGAAAGAACAAAAACGTGATTCGTTAGATTTTGTTTTTTTTTTACATCTGAAAAATATGTATTTTATACAATCTTTGCGCATATTATGACACAAAATCCCCTCTTCCGCCCGGGGTGTTAAAAGAGGAGATACCGGGCCAATCACAGGAATTAATGTATATATGTATTTTTTCGTTTAATACGTATTATTTTGCAATTTTTTGCGAGTTACGAGCGAAATTAATAACTGCGTCTATATTTTCCGGTTTTTTTTTTTTTCGGCCCCCTAGAGTCTTGTATAAATGTCTACGGTTTTACAAGATGATGCGCAGTAGAATAACCTGGTCTGAAACCAAATGGCTCCACCGGAAGTGTAAAAAATTTGCTCACAAAAAAGCCGGGAAATGTAATATTTGAATTTTATTATCGGACGGACGAAATTCATCTCCATCAAATTCCCTACGAAGCCTATGTTAACTTTTCCCGCTATTTTGCTGAAGTTGCTAAGCTAATACGTCGTATATTATTCACTTGGGAAGAGTCTTTGCCTAGTTTACACGATAGTACTACTAATAACAGTGTTTCATAGTAGTAGTGCCGTTTTTGATAAATCTGTAAATTTTCTACTGAAAATGCAAATATTTATACCGTAATAAATGCGGTGTCAGCTATTATCTGCACAATTCTAACGAGTCAGTACACGCCTGCCGTCGAACTTAAATATATTTCATCGGAACATCTTTTACGCTAAGCCAGGGGGTCTATGACCCGCGGGTCACCGAGTGACCCATTTGATAATTTAAAGTGACCCACTTTAGTTCCGAAAATAAAGTATAATATACAAAAAATAAATTATAAAACATAAAAAACAAATAATTGAAGGAATCAAAGAAATGCCATTGTCAGCTGGAATAGTCCAGCGTGTCGCGTTGAAGATATGGCCAAAAATATTGACGAACATGTCAAAAGTGATTTGTTATCTTGTGACATAATTAGCATTATAAATAGTATTAGGTTGGCTTGCAATAATTATTAGATTTATATCACAAAATAAATAGCTCGAATGTCAATGAAGAACTATGCGTTCTTGCTTCAATGAATGACGCGACTAAAGGCACTGATATTTTTCGTCAAGTATAAGAATTTACAAATTTCAAAAATGGGCAAGTATTGGATTTAAAAAGAGTAAATTGTTTTCCGTAACAACTGATGATGCTCCAAGTATGAGAGGAAAAACTGTTTGATTTGTAAAACTAATGGAAAATAAACTTGGCTGCTCACTTTTAGCGTTTCATTGTATCATACATAAAGAAAATGTATTTGCAAAGGCGTCTACGAAACCACTTATAAGGATGTAATGGAAAAGGTTGTTAAGATCGTAAACATGATAATAGCGCGATCAGCATTAATACACAGATGCTTTAAAACTTTTTTAGAGGAAATTGAATCGAAATACGGATATTTGTCGTTACATTCTGAAATACGATGGTGTTAAGTCGAGGTAAAGTTCTTAATAAATTTGTAGAGTGTTTTGATGATATACAAATATTTCTTCAAGAAATCGGTGAAAATGATCTCGAACCCAACGATAAACAATGGTTTTTAAGAGACTTTTCTTCTTAATAGACATAATGAACCATTATAATGATTTCAACGTACGACTCCAAGGAAATAATCACACAATTTTGAAAATGTATGAGGAATGAAAGAGTTTTACTTCAAAATTGATATTATTTGGAACTGGCGCAAAAACTAAAAAATTTCATTTCTTTCCCGTGTTTAATTAAAAAGGGAACATGAAAAAGAAAATATCGATGAAAGCGATCGAAATATATTCGAAAGTTGGATTATTTTCGTCATTAAAAGCGAATATGAAAGTCGACTTCAAAGTTTTAAGAATAGAAGAAAATGTTTTAAATTTGCACTATTTTCAGTATCTAAAATTTAAAAGAATTTTAGTTTAGAAATGATTGATTTTAAAAGTTCAACGTTATGGACGGATAAATTTAAGAAATTGCCGAATGATTTTTGGGGAAAAACAGAAGATAATCATCTTCTCATGATATCAACATGTTAGGCATCACTTCCTACGAAGTTTTCATCTTTGAAAAAAATTGGACATTTTGTTCACATTCGGTTCAAGTTATAAATGTGAGATTCCAATCTGCTGTCACTCAAACTCCCTACTCCTTATTGTGCCTCGTATATCTTATCGTTTCCGTCGATCTCAGTTGTTCCTATCCACAGTTCCTTTATCTTATCAATAGCTGACCGAATCTACATTTAACTGATCCTTCTCCTTCCTTTCGTTTCTGGGCGAAGATCCTTTGTTGATATGCCCAAAGGGGGGTTAAAAAAAATAAAAAAAATATAAATGTGAGAAAATATTTTCACAAATGAAATTTATATATTAAGCAAGAATATAGGAACAAATTAACTACCGAAAATTCAGATGCTTGCATTCGTCTTAAAACGATCAACTATAAACCAGATTTGACTAAATTGACGTCACAAGTTCAAGCCATTGATATCGAAGAGAACGTTTATACGAGTAAATAAAGTTCATTCAACTATGTTTGCAATTATTTTCTTAATAAAATTCATCTTCTTTTTTTTTCTTTTGTTTTTTTCCATTTCAGCCTCTAACGCTAAACAACTAAGTTTTCATTTTACATCTTTTATCCTTTTTCCTTCCTTAACATCTTTCCAGTATTTCTTGAGACCCTCCATCAAGGCATTTTTATGGCTTATCGAAAGCGACCTCTTCCGGTTAACTTGTTCTATTTTAAAGATTGACGTCGCAACTGTTTTATGAAACCATTCCCCTTATTAAACACATTTGTGTGTTTCAGTAACATCCATTAATTCCATATCCTTTTCACATTCATTGAACCATGCAGGTCTTATTTTCTTCGTTTTCATGAATTCATAAATTCTCTTGGTTAACCTGTCGTCCTCTTGCATTCTGGTAATATGCCCGTAAAATAATAATCTTTTTTTCCTTATTGATATGGACTTAAATTTTGCTATATAGTTTATAGTTCGAAACCCATTTGAACTGTCCATCAGTCCATTTAACTCCTATAATCTTTCTCAGGATTCTCCGTTCCCTTATTTCTAATTGATTTGTTAATATTTTCTTCTTTAGATTTAACGTTTCTGATGCATATTTCTGGTTTTACAACTGTAGCATAATGTCTTAGTTTGGCTCCTATGCTCATTGCTTTTATTATCGTAAACATTCTTCACTAAGTGATATGCCCGACCTAATTTAAATATTCTACTATTCATTGCTTCTTCTTCTAGTCCATTTTGTTGTATAAGTTCCCCTAGATATTTGAACTTTTTAACTCGCGTTATTTTTCCAGCAGATGTATTAAAATAGTCTGGGCTGTTTTTAATATTTGTCGTGTACTTGGTTTTTTCAACGGATATTTGAAGGCCTACACATTCCGAGACTTTTATTAGTTGGTTTATCTTATTCGTTGCTGACGTTAAATCATTAGCAAAGATAGTTAAATCATCCGCGAACGCCAAACAGTCGATATGTATTCCTTTATTCTTAGTACCAAGTCTGAATTTATGGTTGTTATCCTCTTCATCTATCAGAATTCTCCATTCTCTGATAATTTTTTTTTCAAAATACAATTAAAAAGGATTGATGATAAGCTATCTCCTTGTCTTACACCCGTAACAATCTCAAATGGATCCGAGATTTCTCCTCTAAATTTAACCCTGCACCTTGTGTTGATTAAAGTTTGCTTTATTATATTTCTGGACGTATCGTCTAACCCAAATTCTTCTAAAACGTCAAACACCGTACTCCTATCGACTGAATCATATGCCTTCTTGAAATCGATAAATACGGCTACATAATCATTATTTCTAATTGATTTAAACTTAATAATATTCTTCACATTAAGAATTTGTTCCGGGCATGATCTTCCTTTCCTAAAACCGGCCTATTTACTAGAAGATTGTTTTAATACGAAAATATCTCTGACCTAAACGTTTCTTTAATACTTACATTTTGGTTGATTTTGACCCGCGGCCAAAAAGGTTGCCGACCCCTGCCGGCTAAGCTGTTATTTCACATTCAAAAGTTTCGGCGTAGTTCGGCTCTACCACCGACCTGTAACGGTGAGCCGTCCCCTCTCGCGTGCATAAACTACGCTTTTAATGTAATTCCACCGAGTATTCGCTGTATACAGAATTTTCGTGATAAAACAATTAAAAAAGCAGTCAATGTTCGATATCCTTTAATTCCTATTAGGCATGGGTAACTCCGGACACAGTTATATCCTCGGAAACATATCCGTGGTCGGACACAGTCGGATATATCTCCGACCACATATCACAACTCCGAAAAACGTCACACAACGAACAAATATTGTCATTATTCCGAACACAGTTGAATTCACTTCTGGCGGAGTGATTTGATATATCTCCACTCCGAAAGGCGATAGCTGCGCGTGCAACTGTCAAAATTTGCCTTATCATTACTGTTTCATGGAATTACATCATGTTCGTAGACTGCTGTATGGAGGGGTAGTAGCGCGATGTGATTTAAAATTTTTAAATCGAATGAGTAATATGATCCACGAATTTAATGCTATGTGTTATTTGACACGATGCGAACTAGCTATTTTATGCTTATTGATAAGAAATATCATATTTATCAGAAAACGCATGTATGTGTGAGAGTTTTTCATCCGCTGTCGGTAAATCGGAACTGCGCGAAGAAAATGCGCACCATGTTCAAAGACATTTTGTTGCTTTGTGCGTTCGGAGTGCTGCGCGGAGTTGGAGTTAAATACGTAACGAAGAGAGCGATTATATATTAGATATGAGATAACTCAGCCGGAGTTGGAGTTGAGAAGCGGATATATATCCGCAGTCGGAACGAACACATATATATCCAACTCCTCCAGCGGAGTTGATTTGCGCATCTCTAAATTTCTTATATCGGAACCTGACGCGCAGTTAGTTATAGCGACAAAAAAAAAAAAAAAAAAAAAGAAAAAAAAGAAAAAGAACAAATCTCTGCCGGCCCGGAAAATGGTTTCTCACAACCAATCATCTCCGGCCGATTCACTGATGGTTAATTTGTATTAAAAAAGAACAGGTTATTCGTTCTGTTGCTCGTCATTCCTTGCTTTAATAACATTTAATCTTAATGTTCTTTTTTTTTTTGTCTTTTTTATGTAAATTTGAACACGGGCATCGTTTATTTTCGGAATAATCATATCGGATTCGTAAAGAATTATGAAATTAATTTTTTTCGAACTTCTCCTGAAACCTACATAAATTGCTTTCATTTACAAGGACATCGTAATCGCATCTCCACTCCACACCGCTTACAGTAATAAATTCTCTATTCCGTTGTCATGATATTCAGAACAGTTTTAATTCGTTGAAACTTTTTTTTTTCGTCTCTCTTTTATGAATCTTTTCTCTTTTTTTCGTAATTCATTATTTTTACCTCCGACTCATAACTAATTCGGTTATCGCTATTAACGATTTGGCTTCGGTATTTTTTATATTATCGTGTAATTATTATTCAATTTTTTTAAATAAATGTTTAAGAAATTTCATTTTTTCGTCCTATTTAAAATTTTGAATTGTTAAAGTGGGGCACATCTGATTAGTACGTAGCGAATAAAATTATTTTTCCGAATTCATAATTTATCACTCAATACCGATCAAATATTTCGAATTGGAGAAACCCTCAGGGCCCTGAAGGTTTCAAAAAAGCCGAACTTGGCCAGAATTTTATCTTTGGTCGGACACTAGTTTATAAGTTTATATTAGAGAACTTGTGTGCATAATGTTGACATCACGATAAATGCAAGCTAACGCGCTGAAACCGATAACTAACGTGTTTTCGGATAGGCGCATCAAAAGAGAAGATCCTAGGGGGGCACCGATTGAGCTGTCGGATACGCAATTTAAAAACCGCGGCTGCGCCTCGTCATCGTTTTACTGATAATAATTATTTCTTAGGCGTGCCGAAAAATGAGCAGCCACTTTCCAAAGCATCCATCTCCTCCCTAAGAAGCTTCGATCTCGTATATATCGATACTATGATTGGTTCGTTTATTTTTATTTTATACGGTATCTGAATAACAAAATAAGTTTTATTTATTTCGAATCAGTTGTTTGGCTCCATTTTAAAGATGAACATGCATTCTGTAAAAAGAATTTGTATATATTTTTTTTTTGTCGAAGAAATTATTTGGAAACTTTTAAAAAGTTTAAAGTTTTACCTTTTTTAATTAGAAATCGCAGAGTTATATTACTACTGGCAACGCACTTATGATGATGCGTTATAATTGTACTATTCATTCACTGCAGTTCGTACTTACTTTGATATGTACCATGTCCGTTATCAACCTTTTTGTAATGCTCTTTTCGTGTGTGTGTAATCATTAAAGACTGAGAATTTCTTTATTAAATAGACTTAAAACACGTATTACAGAGAATAATATTTGTTATCTATATATATATAAAAATCCCGTGTCTTTATGTTTGTGCAGGATAAACTCGGAATTTACTTAACCGATTTTTATAAAATTTTGAAAGTACATGCAATTTAATCCAACTCTTAACAGATAGAATACTTTTTGTTTTAATTATTTACATAAACATTTGTTATATTAAATAATTTAATCAATCAATTACAAAAAACAAATTTAATTGTTGGCTATTACTTTTTGCTTTAATTATTTACATGAATATTTGTTATATTAAATAAAACAAATTTTGACAATTTTATTATTTTTTGAGCACCAACTAATTTTCGTGGCGACTTTTGTGTATCGTGCGATGCTAATCGAAATGCAACCAGGTTTATCGCTGGCGCATGGCGTTTTTATCGATGAATGATTAAATAAACGTTTTTTCGCTCTGTCGTTTACAAAAAAGTTCGTGTTATTACGACGGAGTTGTTGTTTAGGAAAAAAAAAAAATATTGTCCGATGATATTGTGCGACATTTAATTTATTTATATTTCAGTGCATTTAATAAACGTCCTGCCTTGATGAAAAAAAAAAAAAAAATTTATTTTAATATTCCGACAACAATAGTGTGGCAGTGATACAACTCTGTGACATTGTTGGGCATCTAAGTTGCTTTATATTTCAGTATAAGATAATGCCGCGGAGACAATCGAACCTCAACAATGCGCGTAACAGAAATGCACGGCGCATGCGTGTTATGAGAACTACTGAATCGGAAGAAGAAATTGCAAGAATAAACGCATGTTGCCTGCTCACGTGTGGGAACACCATCAAGTGTCTATACGTGTTAGCAAAAGACAAGTTGACCAAGAACATTGTGCACAAATTAGTGCTTAGATAATTTCCAATTTTATAAAATAATATAACTAATAGTTCGAAACCAATGTTATCTGCCTCATTTATAACATTTAATTTTTATGTAACTAATTAATTTAGTATATTGTGTAAATAAGTCATTGATTACAGATTAAAGTTAAAGATTAGATAAATAAAATGTAAATTCAATAAGTGTATATTAGTTGGATAATTTCATTCTCTACATATGATTCAAAATCGGCTAAATAATTTCAGGTTTATTAGTAAAAATTAATTTGGTTGCATCAAAATAATAAGTAAAAAATTAATTTAATCTATTATAACTACTAAGCCACAGCAACGCGTGGCTGGGTCAGCTAGTAAAAATATAAAATACTCTTGTCGTCATGTTTTAACCAAAAAATTAAAATCACCCGACCAACATCTAATTGTTTTTCAAACGTTACCGTGAACTGCCCTTACATTTTTTAGATTTATGTACGTATGTATAAACACGCACATGTATATATATATATGTGTACAATTCGCATAGTAAATTGAATTAGTCGAGCGGAAGAACTAGAAATCGAGAGAAACAGAGGAGCCGAAACAGGGAATTTACGGATAGTGTGATGAACGTTCCTTAAGATGCAGATCTGTGGCTAGCGTGTCTCGTGTGCATAATTAGAACTTCGAGATGTAACAAAATACGGAATAAAAAAAAGAACGGAAAGATTAAGAGGCTAGCGATAAATTTCGATCGAATTGAAAACGAACTGAAATTAAGGAGAATATGAAACGCGGAAGTGGATTGAATGTTCAAAAGAAAACTAGGATTAGGGAAGAGAAGGTATACACGGTGCCTTTCCGGTAAAAGTAATGTTCGGATAAGTAAGCTTCTTCAATTCATGAAGAAAGGGTAACAAAAGCTGATTGATTAGGTAATCGATAATTTTCAACGGATCAAATCGAAGGGGTTTAATTAAATGCAATAAAATTACGTTTATACACTATGAAATTTAAAGCGAAGTTCCTCTTGCAGCCTTGCTATAGTTAAGGTTAAATAAAAGTTTGTTATAGATTTCAGATTAAGGTATGCTTTAAAAAGCAAAAGACTGAAAACCAAAAATCTCTATGAAAGAGATGAAAAAAGAAAAAAATAAGAATATTCCAAGCACAACGAGAATGTTTTTTAATTGAAATAGCAGCATTTTCGGAAATTATTGTAAAGTGTGAATAAATATCGAAAATTTAACATAATGCAAAGAGCAATTAAAATTAACGCGCCACCGCCGCCCATTTGTCGGTAAGTATAAAAAGTCGAAAAATTCGTTAGAAATATATATATATATATATTGAAAAATTTTTATATAAGAAATACTTCTCGCAATAAGTGATGATGGTAATAATATTTTTAATTATGAGAAATAAATAGCTTTTGTCGTTATAATCACTTGATTGGAGAGCTTCTAAATTTTAAGCAGGAGATAGGGGGGGGGGGGGGGGACTTTATCGAGTTTTGTTGCAGTCATTACCATATTTAAAGATGAATCGGTTGGTCTGGTACCATTTCGCCTAATTCCCTAAAAATGGAATGACCGATAAAATAAAAATAATAACAATAGCAATTTGAAAAAATCAACTTGGCAACACGGTTATGTTTGGTAGGCAGAAAAAAAGATTAGCCTGGCGCAGCGGGGGATCCCTCGATTTTTTAACCGAGAAAGCGTCTTTGACAAACAATGCCACGTTTGCCTGCTGCCGAGACCGTCCGAGAAATTGAATGATTGTTACCCAAATTTTATTATTTTTCTAGCTCGGACAGCGTCATTAAAGGTCGTTAGAAATGCCAAAACCGTTTCAATATGCGGAAAATCACCGCATACTGACTGCTTTACGCTATGAAGTCGCAATTTGTTCTGGCTTTGTTATGCGTATTCTGAAGGAAACTCTATTCTTCTATCTTGAATATTATAAGTTGCCGCTTGTGAATAAAACAAAAATTTTGAGTCAGTCTAATATAATCATGGATGTGTATCATTTATAAAAACAAATCGAGCAGGTAAATAATACATATATCTAATATTTGTATATTGAAATATTTATTGCAAATTACGTTTTAAATGAAGTGGTATTCAATTAGATTTCGGCAACAGAGAATAACAAAAATTGTCATCCATTAAAAAAAATTATTTTCGCTTAATTGCCATAAATTTTTGTTTTGTACGTCGGGAGTACATTATAAAACATTTGGTTAATTGAATAGCGTCTTTTTATATTCTTTCTTTTTCCTTTTTGTAATGTTAAATTGTAATCTTTTGGCAATTTATTGAATTAAAGACATTTTAAATAGTAAAATAGAAGGTTTTTTTTCTTTTTCTTCTTTTGGATTTGCCGAAAAATGGCGTCTGAATTAGTAAAATGGTCGATCGGCATAAATATATGAGTTATGCGCGAACAAACATTAAAAAAAGGGAACATACGCAACGAACATACAACCTCTTTCATTTTGTAAGTCGGAAAAAATTAAAAATTAGAGACAAGTTTATTGACTTATAAAAAAATTAAAGTATACTATTAGATTAATAAGTCATTTTTGCTTAATATTAACTTTACTTTTCGTTTATTTTAAGTACACCTTCTTTTTGATGGGTAATCTCGTCCACTGCTGACAAGTCTAACGCAATAAAGAAAAAAACAAATAAACAAATAAATACACTTTCTGCTTCTTTCTTAAGATTTAAAAAGAAATTATTAGAAACGAATTTCTGTCAAAAAAAAAGAATTAAGAAAAAGAAAAAAATTATTCTGTTTGTTTTTTAACGAGGAACTTGGATAAAACTAGCGCATAAATGTGCATTGTTTCCAATTTGTAATAAAGCATTTATCCGTTTACAGCTCTTTATCTAGATTATTTTTCTTTCTTTTTTTCTGCAACTCCGAAAAACTTAATTTTTCATGTCACACTAAATATCAATAAGACTTTCCATATACTGACTGATAAGGCGGGTGGGATTTATATAGCACTGGACTGCGAATGGAATAACTCGCAAATATTAATCGGAATCGTCTTTTCGCGTACATTTACATTAAACATTTTTAGCGGTATTTTTTCACTTCTGATTTTCATATGAACCCTTTTTTGTCGTGTTTTTCGAAAAGAAAAGATTAACAGCGGAATCAAATAGCAAAAAAAAAATGATGCGTTTAGTCTGTTTAAAATTCGACAATGATGACGCGCTGTTGCCAACACGAAATCATTCGTATGTTTGTCTGTTTTTTGTTTTTTTTTTTTTTTTATTACCTGAGTAACCGAAACCTTAAATTTAGGCGAAATGGGAATTAGGCGAAATGAGAAGTCACCAATCTGTTCTACCCTCATCGTTTAGGTAATTAAAAGCACGGGAGAGAGAAAGTGGAGAGGCAAATCAGTCTTAGTAATTTCAGCACATGCAGTTTTCACATCGGTTTAATTTAATTACTTCCCCGCTGTTGTTAACAACGCCTAAAAATGTTACGTCTTTTTTTAGCGTCTTTCATTATTTCAAAGTTCAAATGCGATTCCATCTCTAATCAGACACTTTGAAAGATCGGTAACTTTTTCTTCATAACACATATTGCTCATGTTCTTATGTAATCAGACTTCAGGACCCGGTCTAACGTGAGAGAATGTGCAAAAGTTGAAATTATGTTCAGTACCCCCTCGTATTAAAAAGGCTACAAAGCGGTTTTTATTCTTTTCAACGTTGAAAACCAAAAATTTTGTTGACCCGCATTATAACGCAAAGTGTCCACTTCCGATAGTTTGATTACATAACTTTCAGATAACCTATTTAAAGTGACCTTGATAAAAGCGTAGAAATAATAAAATGCACGAGTATGTCTAAAGCCGGACAGTCCGCGTTATATTTATAATCTCGTGATAGGGGGAGAACTGCATAATAGACGAAATAAGAGAAAGAGAGGAGTGTTAAAATATTTCCAATCCTTTTCTACCGTAACGAATTAATGTGGGTGTGTTCGGAAACGTTCTTGACGACGGCGTCGATCGAACGATCAAAAATAGCTTAATTTTTCTGCAATTAATATTTCAGCCGGTCGGTGCATAGAAATCCGCTTCCTGGAGTGATTCCGTAGTTACTTTTAAGACGAACTAGCGGCAATAACGTACACAAAAACGAACGGCTTCTCCTTCAAGGTTGCTACAAAATTCTGAACAACCGCAGTGTTCCATTGTATAAATATCATCGCTAGCATCGGCAACAATGAATTATGTAACTCGGGGTGACCAGCCATTCCATTATTCCGTATACGTAAATAACGTTACAATTTCGATGATTTCTTTCTTAGTCATTCGCTAATGACTTTTTCAATTTTTGTACTTGCCTATTATATCCTTATTAAATGCTCTAGTTTAATTCCGTTCTTCTCTATTCCTGTCTAAATCAATCTAAAATCTTGCTTTTTTTCTTCTTTTTTTTTTTTTTTTTTTTTGAACTCATTCGTTCAAATTTATAGTTGATTTTTATTATTGATTCCGTTTGCCACGATGGCACATTTTACATAAAGGTGACTCGGATTTTTAAATTACGAGCAATAAAACTACTACCCTTCTATTCTTGTAATATGAATTTTTCAAAAAGCATATTATTTTTTCTGCTCAAAAACCGTTCAGCACACTACTCTTTTTTATTTGTATTATATTACGATGCTAAAAAAAAAAGTAGGGAATAAATTGGCTGAACAATTTTTCGTAAAAAAGTTATTTTATATTAAAATATTAGCGGTATCTGTTTATTCGCGAGAAAAAAAAAAAAGAAACTGATAAACTGAAAGTGAATTAAAGAAATATTTCTTATCATCAATCATATATGATTTTTCATCTTATGTAAATATTTTTAAAAAAAAAGTATCTATTAAATGCGTTAAAAAATAAAACTCTTTTCTCGGCTGATACTTCAAAAGAAGTAGTATGTCGTCAAATTACAAAAGCGCTGAACTTTAGTTTCTTATCACTATTTAGCGCTCTTCGCTTTTGTAAGTTTAGCGACTTCTATATAAATGAAGAAAAATTTCGTGTAACTAAAGTATAAGATGATGCCGAAAGATGGAGCCACAAATTACTACTGTAGTGAACACACGACGAATAGCATAAACAAGACCGCCCCTACGAAAGGGCCAGACATCGTCGGGAAAAACTGACTGGACAAAAACAGCGATAAATCAGGAACAATCGATAAACATGGGTTCCGAATTGTAGGTAGCTAATAAGAAAAAAAATAAACCCCATTTTGAGAATAATAAAATAGGAAAATCAAACTTTACTAGCTACGAGGCGATTACAGTTCTACGAAAGCAAAAATGGAAATACGAACGACAATAGTATATAAATTTTTCTTTTTCTCTATTCAGCCATCTGCCGATGGTTCCTTAACTTTCCTTCTCTTGGACGCTCTTCAATCAATGCAATTTGCAGCCGTCGCTTTAGTCTTCTTCCTGCACCTTATTTTTCTGGTTCCCATCTACATCTACTCCACTTTGTCCTTGTCCCTTCCATTTACGTCCTTCGTGCTGCTGCTGATCGCATTTCGTTTGAATGTGTAGCCTTCTCTGCCGAGCAATCGCTCTTTTTATTCTTCTCTGTTAAAACTTAATATCCCTACACACCTTTTATCGGTGCTTCTTATATACTTTCAATTCCTTCTGCTTCCGTTATTCCTGCGCTTGAATTATTTTTATCCTGTGTCTTTAAACGCGTAATAATATCAATTTATTTCTTCTCCTCTTTCTTATCTCTTGAGCTAATGTTCTTGCTGACAAACCCGTTAAAAAAAGATTTTTTTTTTTTTTTTTAATTTTACGGTATATAAATAATTGCTTAAAATTTGTCCTACAATCTCAACCTCTAAGTCTCAGCCGTAATAGTCTAGTTATTATTCCGCGCACATATCTTGGAACAAAAATAAGAAAAAATATAATGATAATTTTTTTTTTTAATTTTTTAATGGCGGCTAGCCTAGTAGTTCAATTGGAATCACGACGTAAACGAATTTCCGTTTATAAAACCATTTTTAATTAATCAATAAATAAGATTTGACGATATGAAGAACTACTTTAATAAAATTTTTGTTCGAAACACCTTTTTACATCATTTTCTACAGAATCAAATATGATATTTTACATTGTTGCCTTTTTTTTAAAAAAAAAAAGTACAAACGTCTTAGTCCGGGCGGCTGGACATTATTTTAATGCAAAAAATAATTTTACACTCGAAATACTAAAAATCCTTTAAGGAGTTTTTCCTTTGTTTTCAGTTTTTTTTTTTTTTTTTTTTTTTTTTTTTTCGGTAGCCCACATTTTGAGCCAGTCTAATTTATATACACTTCTGGACAGGAATGTCGCGTTTGTATATGAAGTTCAGTTATATTGAAGAAATGGATTTTGTTATTTTTTAACTTGAATACGCGTTAAAAATATCGTAAATCACAAAACAAAAGGAACGGCCATGTTTTAAAACAATGTGAAGTGTTATTTTTCGATGTAGGGAGCTGACGTTTTTTAGGCAAAACGCAAGTTCAACTTTGTTTCGCAATTCGTAATACCATTTAAACCTGTGAGATCTTCAAGTAGGAATCATTTTGGTTAGCGCTGAAAATATTCCGTGAAGGTTCAGCGCTAAATAGGATATCGTTTTCACGAAGGGTTGAGTGTGTTTCCTCACTGATAGATAGGCTGGAATTGTTTTAAATCCGGTAAGTAAAACATTAGGATACCGTTTGAAACGTAGACCAGTGATAACGAAGATAGGCGAAAGAAGGACAAAGAAAATTTCAAAGAGGAATCAGAGATTTATCAGATCGCGCAAGCAGATTAATAATTGTCAACGTAAATATCCGATAACGAGTAGTAGAAACTTTTACACAGAAAAGTAGGAGGTTTTAGGATTTTTTTTTGTTCTTTCAAAGGAAGGCAGTGAGAAAGGAACCGCAACCGAAGAAGGAATCAGCCACCGATAATAGCCAGGAACCTACACGATGAACCGATAAACGCGGACGGAGAGTAATGAAAGAATGATCGGGACAGCAGTGAACAGATTGAACGGCGCTAGTCGAAAATAATCGAAAATTCGGAGAAAACGAGGTTAGAGGAAGCACAAAAATAACGGACCATGCTCTAATGTCGTTAATTCATTTTCTGAGGAATAGAACGGAAAAAAGGAAGATGAAAAGATTCCGGTAAGGACTGTGTCAAAAAGGCGCCAAGAAAGACGGAATCATCGATGAAAATGATTATTCCAGAAAGAAATAGGTAACTCGGTGCTGTAGAATTCTACTTAAAAAGGAAATGCGCGGAGTGAAAAGAAAAAAAAATTCTTTGGAAAGATCGAAAAGAGGTTGGCGAAGTTAAGAATGGAGCAAAATTAAAACGAGAGATTGCGCCGTGTAGTTTTAATACTTTATCAAGAACATTGTTTAAAATGTAATAACAATAATAATTAAAGGTACACAATGTCTGAATACCACATTCCGGTAAGACGTGCACAGTTTCCTCGCGTCGCAAAGAATAAGGTCAGCAGGTTTGTCATCTGTTTCCGTTTCGAAAAAAGCAAGGTCGATACCGCCAAACTGCGCGTCTGGCAGATCGATAAGGCGAGAGATTTTTAGATGCCGATAATAAATTTTGTCGTTATTTCAAAGAGGCCAATTAATCGCGTATCCCAAAAAGTCAACCGAAGCTCATTAACTAAGAAATTACCGACGCCATGTTCCAAAAATGTCGTTCTACTTTCCGATACGGCGGAAACGCGAAACGGCCGTCGTTTTGGTAGTCGTAGCGATGGTCGTAACAGAAAGGTTTCCACGTTAAATTACAAAGTCGACCCTGATCGCGAACGTATCAGGGTAATAACAGACTGATGAGCTAATTCTGCTCCAGCTCCATTCGAACTTCAGGTGAACTACCGTTTAAATTTCGATGCTGCATCGGAGTTGGAACTCTGCCAAAGTCTGCATCTCCTCTTTCCTCTTGGCATGTAAACTGGCGAAAAATTTACGTGAAATAGCGTCTAATTCGAATGCGCCAATATCGCACCTGTAGTCTTTTTCTTCCTTAGTAATCAGCAGGTGAAAATTAGATTTTCTATGAGTGTACGTTGATTGTACGAGACCGTCTATAATAGTAGCGTACGGTATGTATTTTATTTTTCAAATAGTTTCACGGAAAGTAATTATATTCCATTTCCGAGGATAATATAATCTATAATTATTGTAACGACACTGACAAATCTGTAATTATCCTCGTTCTATTTTAATCTTTCGTTTTAAAATTAAGAAATATCAAGTGGGAAGGCTAAGTAAGCGCTTCAATTTATGTTTTTAGAAATATACATATATGCCTGTGTATATTCGAAAGAAAAATAGGAAATTTAAACTATCTTCATTTTGTACAATTTTTGACCGATTATCTCCCGATGATGTAACACGTATATATATAGTAATCTGTGTTTGATAGTTTCGTTTCTGACAACAATTCGAATTTATTTATTCTTTTTGTTAATCAACATTCTGTAACTTTTTTCCTGATAAATAAAAATGGCTTGGGCAAATAAAGGAATATGATGGAAATATTGGTACGTGTAACCTAGCTAATGTTATATCCACAACTGAAGCCCATTTTCCTTGACAGTATCAACGTCTGTTGAGCATCTCTGTTTTATTAAACAGCTTTGATCTTCGAGCATCTTTAATAGCATGCAACGATGGTGCTATTGCAACAACCAACAATTAATAATTACATAAATAATACATTATTAATATTAATGTAAACGAAGAATGGTCTCACGTTTATTTTCAGTGTAAAACCACTTCAAAATCACATAAAATGATTACACCGTCGATCGTCATCACAGAGATAAATAAATAGAAAATGAGCACATGAAAAGTAAACAGGCACCGTGCTGCTCTACAACTGAAATTATATAATATATATATATATATATATGTATAAAATCCAGGTACCATAATGTAGTCGGTTAAACATGGTGTTTTGTTCAGGTAGGACCTTCTATCTCGTTGCAGCACATTGAAACTTCCAAAAATTTTACTTGAGCTAGAATTATTATTAATATATATATATATATATATATATATATATATATATATATATATATATTTATAAACAAATTTCAACGCGCAATGTTGCAATATTCGATATTATCAAGGTAGAGGTACAATAACATGTCGCTAAAATTGGAAGTGTTTAGAATATTTTCTACAAGAGCCGTAAGTTTAACAGAACCGATAAGTCTACCGGCAAAACAACTGAAGTTCTTTAAAATTATTGATAACGATGTAAAAAAAAACAAAAAAAAAACAACATTTACGTTCAAGAGAAACCGTTGTCGACAGACCTTTTTAACGGTCTACAGAATAGGCAGAATTTTAAGGAAATACGTCATTAGACGCGTTTATTTTAGTGTATGCAAAAAAGCAACTAGAAACACGCGAAAAATAGGGAGGCATGATTATTTTGGCGATGCTAAGATCCTAACAAAAATTGAATAATTTCGGTACATTAGGAAATCTCGAATAATCGAAAAAAATCAAAATTTCTAAAGAGCAGACGGTTGCGGTCAAATTTAGGGAATAGTTCGCTAAGGGAAGAAATGTCAGGACAAATCACTTCTAGCTTCGACTGTTCCTCCTCAGATCGTTCACTGCACCCGATGAGTAATGGGGAAAAAAAAACAGATTAAATACAGTTTAAGGCCATCCATACAACTTAGCCGCGGTGATATAAGTTACTCGATCTATTTTTGATGCCATTTTGTTCAGTTTTAGAGAAATACTGTAATTTATATTAATATTAATGGTATTTTGTTAAATTTTTCGTTAGAGGCATCTTCCGATTTCTTTTTTTTTCTTTTTTGGTACCTCAGTGTAGGAATTTTTTCATAATTTTCTTTTCGTGATACAATTGCCATTGGCCATTTATTTTTTCTATCTTTATAGGGAATATGTTTCTTTTTGTTTAGCTATCGTTTACCTTTTTTGTCGCTCCGTTCGTTTTTTGTTTGTTTTTGTTTTTTTTTTCTTTAGGCGTGTCAACTATAGGCATTAACCCAGCGCGAATGAAATTTCCCTACTGCCTAATGTAATAATGAAGAGACTTTTTCGAAACATTTTTTTTTTTTTTTTCTGTTCGCTCTACAGTGAAAATTTTTAGTAATTTATGTCTTTAGTTGTAGAGCGCTAATGCTTTTTCGCTGGCTCCGAATACGTAACCGCGCTACAGCAAACTGCGAATAATATTGCAATATTAAAGCCGAACTACTGTTGGCTAGTCGAGAAAGGTGTAGGTGATCGATTTTTCGGGATGCAGATCAGAGAGTAACAAACGACTGGTGTGCAAATGATTGGCGCAATATTATTCGTAATTTGTACCTATCACGAAGAACGAAAATTTTTGATAAATTTCAAAATCGAATCTTTTACATTGCCACTGAAAGGAAATAGTCGAATTGGACGGCTTTTCGGCGTAATTCGTACGTCATTAGCGTCGGAATGTGCGCTATTTAGGCTTGCAATTTTGTCGTGAACTGCGTAGTAGCGAGTTGTCGTAGAAGCTAACCGCACTTGGCAACTCGGGAGAATAATCGGAGAAAAATCGGCCATAAACGCCTTCGGGCAAATGGCGTCCGCGTATCGCCTTCGTGGTCCTTTCTCTTTCGATGCGAAAACAATCGAGAGGTGCGGAAACAATGCACGAAGACATTTCTGCCAGCAGACGAGGCCGAATGCGATACAAATTAGCGTCAACCAGTCGACCAACGTAAAATCGAGCATTTCGATTGTAGCTGGTCTTTGGGCGCACCGTATGCGCTCGATTGGCACGCTAGGTCGTTGTGTCTAGCCGTATAGCGAAAAATATGTTGAACCGGTTCTGTTTGCAATGAAACTCTTGCACAGTCGGTTAGCGGTATTTTTATTTTTACCGGATATTGATCGCGTCGTCGGCAAACGATTTTCCCACTGGTGTCGGTGACATGAAAGCTGTGCTACCGGTGCCTTGGCGTGAAAAATGTCTCTTTCGCCGCAAATAAAAGCCGTCACAATAGTGACTTTTCCGGACGAAGAAAAGAAGCAAAGCAGTAAATAGCAATCTCTTTAATTCATCCCTGTTTATCGTTCTCGTATTGTTTATTGATCCCTATAACCGGCTTTTCTCGTGCACACTCCTCGTGCGAACATTTGCGAATTTCCACCACACTCTCTGAACAGCCAGAAAATCGCTCATTTTCTCCCGAATTATAGATCCTAGTCCTCTGTCTATTCTTGATACCGTGTTATTCGTCACTTTTATAACTCTCTACATTCGTTTTTTTATAGAACATTTTTTACCTGATCGCCGTTTGGTGGCAGCTCCATCTCCGATCGTTTAATCTTTCGCAGCCTTTTCTTCACTTCCAGATTGTTTTCGTTTACTTCCGCGGTTAGTGTTACTCACTTCCTATAAAACACGTTTCCTTTTTACCCCGCATTATTCCTGCTCTAGTGCCGAACTACGATAAACGCAAACCGACAGTCCCGATTAAAATAGATCTATATAAATCTGATAATAAAAGCCAAAATGCTAGATTTTAATTAGATACTTCCATTCCATAATTTAATTCGTGTTGTTAGCTTGTTTGCTTTGAAATAACGATGATATATTAAAAGACAGAAGTAAATTAGAAAGAAAAAAAAAGTGTTTTTGGTAGCTCTGAAAAAACTAATTTTACGGAGCTAAAATCACGGGAAAAAATCCTATCAGGAACAACTAAACAAAAACCGAAATATTGGACTCGGAATGAAATGTAAACAGACGAAAAAATTGAACGGTAGACTTCAGACGAGGTTCATTAGCAATACATGGCGGAACAAAGACAACACTGAAATTTGAAACTGGTTGTGGCAGTCAAAAGCTGGGTAGATTGCAGCGAAATTGTTTCTTTGTTTCTTTTTTATAATTAAGGAAGAACGCGCTATCGAAAACAGGTAAAAATTAGACAAGGCTATAATAGCGATAGAGTACTACGAAGAGAGTTTTAGTAGCGATAGATGTGTATTATTTTATCGGGAACTGAGAAGAAATTCAGTTATTCGGTGTGAAATTTTTCGTAAAAATTGTGCGTTAACAAAGTTGTTTCATTCTTAGAACTTGGTTAATTTTAATTTGACGTGGTAAAATAACTAAATAAATAAGTAGCGATATATCGGAATTATTAATATTTGTTTCTTTTTAAATTATTCCGCTTCAAAGTTAACAATGGTTTTAAGAGTCAGTTTGTGTTAGCGGAAAGTCTTTCTTGGGAACAAGTTTAAATTTTTTTTCGCAGTTCGACTTGTGCGAAAAAGCAAATAATTCCTTTACCTTTAATAAAGCAAGTTAATTAAGGTATCGTAATCTTTCAAGTTCAATTTTTTTTTTTTTATACGTAATACTATTATCGAAATTAATAACAAGTACACACAAACAGTTTTGTAGTAATGTCGCAACTAGAAATATCAGTTATAAAATTACAATCCCATCGTAGTATAAGGGGTTCTTTTTTTTACAATAAAAAATTTAAAAAAAAAAACAAAAAAAACCTTATGCTACGATGGGATTGTAATTTTATAACTGATATTTCTAGTTGCGGCATTACTAAAAACTGTTTTTGTGTACTTGTTATTATTAATATTAATTTTTGTAATTCGATCTTATCTGTGTCGAAGAATAAATTCTTACAAATTACTTGAAAAAGTCACCTGATTTCCCCTTTACCGTTTTTTATTCTTACTCTTCTTGGTATTTCTGGATTTCTTCGAGTTAGTCTGAATGGAGTCAGCTTAAGTTAAGTTGAAGTCGGATTAAGGTTTAACTATTATTTTATTTTTTTCGGGAACAATTACGTCACAATTTTTTTCTGTTAACGTTTACGCTATTCGAAACGTTAACAGAAAAAAATTGTGACGTGGTTGTTCCCGAAAAAAGTAGAATAATGATTAACAACAATAACCACGGAAATTTAAAATCATTTTTATCGGATTACGGTTATTTACCACACCTGATTAGCATGATTGTCGACATATATGTAGTATCGGCTTATTTGATCACGACTGCGTCGATATTAATTACACGTTCTCAAAACCCAAGCTCCCTACTTCGTCTTTTCTCTTTCCGTTAACTATTAATCCGTCCTTATATGTTCTCAGTATCCGGCCAAATTAGAATTTAACCGATGGTTCTTTCCCTTCCTTTGTTTCCTTCGGCTACAAATCCTTTGCTGACGCGCTCAAGAGAAACTAAAACAAAATATACAAATACGTGAATGTCGGGATGACTTCTGGAAACACGGCCAGACGTCTCATATCGACTAACCCCTATTTAGATATGCGTCATATGTGCACGATGCATCGGCGATTAAAACTAAACAACTACACGGAAGAAGGGTAATTTAGAAATGATTTAAGATAATATTCGTAAAAGTTAACCAAAGCAAACGCATAGTGATGAATAGGTCTTTCATTCTATTTCGTTCGTATTCTGTAGACGAAAGTCTATTGGAGTATAGCATAAGTTAACTGAAATTATTTAACGTAAACCTTAATTTTAGGCACTAAGTGGATTTTGAGAATGTCAAAGTATTTTACAAAAAAATAAAAAAAAAAAAAATAATAATAAGATACCGAATGATAATTTTTTTTATTTACTCTCGTTAAATAAAAATTTAGATTTTTCTTAATTTTAAACCGGTTTTGGATGTGTCCCGTTTGCTGCAGATTATAATGGTGAAGGATGAACAAGAGGGGTGTGCGGGGGAAAAAATTACTCTAAATATGCGCATATTTTAAAGTCGGAGAAAAGCGAAAATGGGGGAGGTGGGAAACGATTTTGTTTGGGAAACAATGTAAAAGCTCATTCAATCTCAACATTTTACTACCCTTCATAGGGGTGGCGCGAAGAAGATTAAAAAGCGATATTTTGACATTAATTTTAAACTACCTATTAAAACAACGATATAAAAGTGACCGATAATTATTCTTCTAGGTAAACGGTAGGTTAGAATAAGCGGTGAAATTTGATTTTCTAATTTTTTTTTGTCATATACCGGATTACGACGAATTGTTTCTCTGTTATGTTGTACCGTTAAATTTCAATTTAAATTCGATTAGTTATTCCTAATTAATAAATACGGACGGGGGCCATTGAATTATGACAATTTCAATAATCCAACAAATTCTGAAAATTTAGCACGAGGCTGCCCGATATGTATCGAGATTTCGTTGTACTGACACTTGCGATATTTTTATTTCTCTTTCCCCCGTTTGTATAAGATTTATAGTTTGAATATTTTATAAAAATTGTTGCATTAAAAAGTCATGGGAAAATTCAATTAATCACAAAAAATATCGACATATTTGGAGTCAGTCTATGGTGATACTCTAATTAAAGTTCAATCATAATAATGCCATGATTATGGAATACGTGACTTCGAATTTTTTCTATTTTTTCTTTATACAATAATTTTTAATATTACTTTACATTTTATTTAATTCGTAATTTTTTTTCATTACGGCTGTTTTTATGTCGCGAGTATTTTATTATTTAGCCAATTAGGTCGGTGCTTTTTCCTTACGTCTCTTGCATTCCGTTTGCGCTCGTATAGTATAAATATTCACCTCCGTTACATTATTTTAAATCGAAACTTTTATTTATTCATTTATAAAACTATTTCCAAAAATATTAACAATATCTTAGAACAAAAAAAAAACAAAAAAAACGTAAACTTTATGCGTTATCTTTTACATTAGTATACATATATAGACACAAAAAAATAAAATATACATGCATTATATGTATATGTGTGTGTATATTAATGTTTTACGACTTAAAGCAGTTCTAGTTGATGGTAAATGTGGCAATACTGTTTTGATATTAATTCGATAGCTTCTTTAGTTATTTTTAATATCATTATATCTTGGCGGTAACATAGGCTCCAACTAGTAGCAGTTGTAACCATACTACTCTCTTACGTTTTTTAATCCTGAAGCATTGTGAACTCTTAGGTATAGCGTTCTAAATTTATTATTTTACTGGATCATTCTCCTTTTTTAGTATCTGTTATTGCTAGTGTTGCTAATGACAGTAATTAGTCTTCCATCGTCCTCTTTTTAAGGCAATTATATTAACGTCAGAGACTGTTTCCTTAAATTATTTTTTCGTATTTCCTTTTATTATAAAAACTGGCGATATTTTTACATATTAATTACAATTTCCTTTCTCCTTAGATTTATTTACTTATTGTGCTTTATGGACCACCCCTTATTGGGGACCCTCTAAAAAAACAAAAAAAAAAAAAAACGTTTAAATTTGCCAGTAGTAAAAAGCTTCTTGAACCCATTATTTTAGAATCTGCGTCACAATGGCGGAAAGAAAAAAACACTTTTTGCCCGCCACCCTGTAAAACGGATTTTCGTCTATCGCTTGTAACGTATTTAGTCCGTAATTGCCTAGAAAGGGCTTTCTTTAAGATACCGCGTCTTTACGCCTGGATTTCTATAGATAACCTAAACAAAGATGATAATTTGATTAGACTAAGTACGTAAATTTCACAGCACTCAATAGACTGTACGATCGGAAAAATTGTTTTTCGGGGGTCTTTCCTTCGTAGACGGAAGCCTAAAAACTTGCTGACAACCAAGTTCGTGCAGGTCGCTAAAAGCTGATTCTTCCCTCAATGGAAAAAACTTCTTCAAATCAACTTATAACGTATGTCCTTCAAGCCCTCCTTCTTTTATGAAACTTACCGTCAACAAGCCGGAACATACATTCCGCATCCCCTTAGTCGCAGTTATCTACATTCAATAAATGCGCTTGCACTTCATCAGAATTGAACGTTCTTAATCCTCAAAAATCTTTCTCTAACTTCGTCACATATACTTTTAAGTATTTTTAACTTCCTCCTACACTTTGGTTATACTTCCAAATCTTGGAATGACTCTATAATTACCCCCATAACTAAAAGAAATCAATTCTCCTTCCATCTTATCTTCCTAGCTTGCCGCCTTCGGAAACTCTTCAAATGTAAGTTAAATAATCGCTTCGACTGGTAGAATAGTGTAGTCGCTTTTAATATCCTCCGTTTCCTCTCCGGGCTAAGTCCGATTGACTGCATACATATTTTTTTTATTAAATATTTACAAATCCTTACTAGCAAAGAAATTTACTATTGTTATTTTTCTTCCACGTTTGATGACTTCCACCGTCCGACCCTTCGCACCGAGTTCCTTTCGCTTAACATTCCTCCTTCCTTCATCACTCTTATTCTTAATCTTTTCCAAAGTAAATTTCTCTTTCTTTCCATTCTTTGCCTCTCCACATTTAGATGTGTCTATCGCGGACTCACCCAGGGATCATGACTCAGTCCTACACTATTTAATATTTATTCCATTGACATCGCTTCTCCCCCTTTAAAATCCTCCTCTCTTCCATATGTAAATGACATTCTTATCTATTCCAACTCAACTGATCTGGCTGCGACCAATGAAGAGATAAATAACTCTTTACCTGTTCTTATCAGGTCCTTTTCTAATATGCACCTTTTTCTTTCTCCCTCCAAATCATCTAATATCATCTCCTTTCTCCGTCTTTATAACGGTTCTCTGGTAAATGTTAATTCATCTAATATCCTTGTTTCCGTTATAAATTCCTTCGTCTACCTTAGTTTTTTCTTTTCACGAGCATATCAACTATCTTTACAATTTCACCCGCAAATGAATTAACCTTCTAAAAGCTTTATCTCCTCAAAAATATGGAGGGAACCATACGATTTTTTTACTATATTTACCTGCAGCGTAAAAATAGGGTAGTAGTTATTAATACATATATAATATATATACATATATATATATATATATATATATATATCAATTGAGTTTATTTTGTTTTCAGGTAAAAGCAGCTTTTGGCGAATTTCAGTTTTTGTAGATAATTTTACGCATAATGAGTAAAAGATTTCCAGAAGGTTTTCTGCTAGGAGCGTCTACTGCCGCCTATCAGATAGAAGGAGCTTGGAATGAAGACGGTAAGTTTAAAATTTGACCAATAGTAATAAAATGTGCCGATTTGGTGTCCGACGAACGACTCGTTGTTTTTTTTTTGATATATATTTCTGCACGCAACGGAGTAAATACCATCAACGTGTTAGAATGCAATTGGATCTACAAAAACAAGAGAACTGTGTGGTTTGATTACGAATTCCAAATAAAATATTACTCTACAACATGGTAGTGAAACTGTCGAATCGCGGCGATGCGCACATCGAAAAACAATGTTGGCGGAGAATACAGCATTTTTCAAAACAAGATTTCCAATAAGTGCATCACAACGTGAAATACATGCCCTCGCAATAAGCGTACTAAAATAGCGAACGGGTTCCGGGGGTTGAAGGATTAGTGAAAAAAATATGAGATTTCATCGACGGACAAACTGTTTAAGTTAATAATCAAGAGAAAAAAGCAACGACTGTAGTTAATTTTGAAGAAAAAAACGAAATGGGAAAACGCAAGAAAAATCAAAATCTATTAATTCTGTTTAGCAACACAATTAAAAAATAAATAATATGATACTTATCCTAGTAACATCTTCAGCTAGAAAGAAAAAGAAAACGAAAATAAGAATAGACCGAGCATCATGTGTAATGGAATCTGAAAACGTTACACTCCTCCATCTGTTCATATTTGCGTTTTCATTTTGTTTCTACCTGTGAAGGTGTATTCGAAAACGTTACTAAGAGAAGTATAATATTATCTATTTTTTAATTGTGTTACTAAACCGAATTAATAGATTTTTATTTTTCTAGGTATTTATAAACGGGAATGTTAAAGAACCAAAAAAATAGACGGCGCAAATTACAATCGCAGATTTGTATTGGCATAAGTTGATTACTGTTTTGTTTTTGTTTTTTTTTTTTTTTGGTTCTTGTTAACTAGAAATCTTTACCTAAAAAACAATTAAGGGACGAAAGGATCGGTTATATCTTAATACGATACCAAATTTCGTTAATAAGAAGGAAGAAACAGCAGAAATAGGAAGGAACGGACCGCTATAAGGAGCAGAAAGTGTCTCAGCAAACTAGAATACGGAGTAGAGCGCTTAGCCGAAAGAGATGAGCACTCTTTTTTTCTTTTTTTTTTTTTCTTTCAATTAGGTTCGTCAGCAAGGACATTTGCCCAAGGAACAAGGAGGAGAAATACATTTATGTTCTTATGTGGTTAAGGAGAGACGATAAAAATACCTCAAGGAGGCAGGAATAGCCGAAACAGAAGAGAATAAGAGAATACAAACAACACCGATAGGGAGTAGGGGTATCTAGTCTTTTAATAGATAAAAATAGAAGGACGATTTTTCAGCAGAGAAGGTCACGCATACTTAACAAACACATGATCTATCGCAAACAAATTCATCATTTGAATGGAGAGGACATTGGAAAGAGGAAAGAAATAAATAGTAAAAATGAGAGGAAGATTGTATGGCCAAAAACGCGGGTTAATATTAGAGACAATAACTATTTTTCCGAATTATTTCAAATTAGAATTCAGCATTCTTATTATTTGTAGTTAGCTTCTTTTTCATATTAATTCTGTTATGTTTTGAATATTGCAGTAATCTTCGTTGATGATGAAAAACGCGCATCATCATTATGTCATCGCGAGATAGATCAGATTTTTCATTTCAGCCGTGATATACGGGTTTTCATTTTCATTTCAATAAAACATTCTTAATATGTTAAGAAAATGTTACATCACTAAAACGAATCTGTTAATCATGTTGTTCTCGAAAAATCAATGATAATTTTACACGGTAATTGTCTATATCTTCAACGGAATGCCGCAATTATCTGACCGTTTGCTTTTAAGAGAGAGATGAATCGATATAAAAAGAGTAGAAAAACAAAATTAAATGATGCCAAAAAAAAAAAAAAAAAAATTATTTTACGTCGCTAATGATAAACATTATATTAGTAAAAACATTTTAATTAGTTGTGTTATTTAATCATTTAAAATTCACCTTGTTTATTTTAATATTGGGTTCCTTGTATCGCAGTGATCGGATTTATTTTCATGCTGAATGCAGTTTTTTACAAATTCGCCATGGACATAAAAAATGTATGTATTTAATTCAGTCCTCTTCGTTTTAAATTCCGAAATACATTCTCCGTGTCCAATTCATTTTTGGTTAAAAAAAGTTTTAATTCTTCTTCGGCAGCTTATTCAATTTTTCATTAAAGTATAATAAAGAAAAAAACTTTAATTATAGTTCGCATCCTCGCCAAAAATATAAACGTAGATAACATTTTGGAGAAAGTTTTTCCTCATTTCGTTTACTTAAACATGGTTCAAAACTTTTCTATACGAAAATACGCGGGGTAAGATATACGTGGGGTCCACCCTGTTTTATCAGGCAGAGATGAACTATCTCGATAAAACTTTGATCGGAGATTGGCCAACTTCTATTCTGAGTTATAACGAACATGTGCAAATTTCAGTGTCAAAATTATTGCAAAATATTTCATCGCGGTTAACCAGTTCAATATTTACGCTCGTAAAAAAGTCACCGAAAAGCCCAATAAAAAACTTTTATTAAATGTATAATACGATATTGCTGGAACGAGAAATAATGAACTAGTTCGTCTAGAGTTGCTCTGTCGCTACTCCGATATTCGACACATTTTCACAATCGCAATTTAACCGTGCACATTATACGTTCGATGATACATTTTCGACGAAATTTAAGAGTTAATGAATTGCACAAAAATGCTTAAAAATTCAACGAGAACGAGACTGTTTCCGCTCCCCCTTCATTTCGGTACATTAACTGAGCAGCATTTGACATTCGTCTAAATCGATCGTTGCATCTGGTCACGCTCCAAATGGGAGCGCTCTTGTCGTTAGGCAAATTTTCGTAAACATGGAGGAGTTTTCGGGTATAAAAACCATACACGAAAGCGAAAATTTTACTTGCGAGATAACATGTTTATTTAGTATTTTATAAAATGGAAATTCGAATTCGATTCAATTTTTATTGCGTCAGCTTTAATTACATTCAGGAAAAGGAGAGAATATATGGGACCGACTGTGTCATACAAATCCGGGAGCCATTATTAATCAAGCCAACGGAGATGTTGCCTGCGATTCGTATCATAAATACAAGGAAGACATCGAAATAATGAACAATTTGGGAGTAAGTATTTTGAACTATATAATATCTTCCTAAAAACGAAATGAAAAATATCGATTGCATTTTTAAACGATTTTCACGATTGAAATCCGGAAACTATTGCTTCCGTATTCACAAACTGACATGTAAATTCGCTAATAGCGACTGTGTTTATTACTTTTTTACTCAGCTTGAGAAACCGATCTTGGTAACTGTTCATAATAAAATGAACTTCGACTTACTACCTATATTTAACCTTTAATAGTACGATTTCGGGAACATCTAGGACATTCCACATATTCATAGAGATCAAAAGATGAAGTATAAACTCAAAAGCTAAATACAAGAAGCGATTCCGGATATGAATTTTTAACAACTGATCGAAAGAATATAATATATAATTTAATATTAAAAATGATGTATGCGTGTGTATATCGAAAATTTAACAGAATTTCTGATACATCAATGCTGCTCTCATGTTATCGTATAATTTAGAAGTACATCGGAAAAATTTAATTAGGAAAATTATGAATTTGGCCAATTTTAAACTTTTTTTGTACATATATTTCCAAAAGATTTAAATCATTACGAGGGCGTCGCGGAATAAAAAAAAAAAAAAAAAAAGTGCACAATACATTCCTAATGTTTAAAGCTCATTTAAACAAGTGGCACTGACTTCTGATACCATTCGGTACACTTGATTAATATTGCATAAGGTACATTGTAAAGTTTTAAATTATTTTACTATTTTAAAGAATCATAACGGTTTAGAAGACTGAAAATTCAATTTTAATAATATCTACTATAAAAGATAATTTTTTTAAAAAATATACCAGTGGTTAGACACGCTGTTTAATTATCATAAATTATTTTGGTTTAGATCTAAGTAAGTATGATCAAAATACTTATAATTAAGATGAGTAATTAATCAAAGCTGAAGCTTCATTTGCAAATTATTGAACAATAACATCTTATTATTCTTTCGTATTTAATAATGAGACATATTTCTGTTAATGTAGTGGAAGTTAAAGAAATAATACTGAACGTTGAATATGATACACATTCTCACACACAAATCAAATTCGGAGTAAATTTTATATTTACACATTTTTGGGCCTGGAATTTATCCATCATTGTCAATTACTTGGATTAGTTTTACATGTACTCGAACTTCATATTTATTTTTTACGCTTTTTATTTGGTCCTGTTTTTTTTATTATTGAACTTGTTAGAAAGGATAATTACCCCAACAACTTATGAAAATTAGCATTAGAATACGTAAAACCTAAAATGGTTCTCATTTTCTTCTAAATTATATTAGTTACTTCAACTTCATTAAATTTATTCCTCTATATTGTTTGCCTTTTTCCGAAAGGACTTTGGCCACTTCGGACGTTTGATAAATACGTTGGCTTAACCTGAAAATTGTATACAAAATTAGTTACTTAATATGGTTAGTGATACCGTGTCATTTCTTAAACAGAACGGGCAATGGATTTTAAATAAAGATAATACGAAATAAGGAACAAAATCTAAAGTTCCCTTTTTCCTTTTCTTTTAAATTTTGCCAACAGAGAGCATTGTGGTCCAACAACAAGTATGAAATAGATGAAACAAGTTGAAAATAACTTTTTCTTCACTTGATGTGGAACTAATGAAAACTTCTAAAATACAAACAACTGAGATGATAGGTAAAGAAAGACCATCAAAGGCATTCTATAGAGCAGGAAGATCAAGTCTTGAAAGTTTGGGAACTAAATAAATCACGTTCAAGGGATAGACCGAAACATGCAAAAAATATGTAATCCCAGTCACAAACGTAATAGGAATTATCAGGATACAGACGTAGTCAAAACAAAATTGACTACAGAAGAATGAAGAAGATTGATGAGAGAGATGAAGGCAAGGTAGTTTAGAATATCTATAGATCGACAGGCGAGAGAAATGACAAAATTACGTGCCCAGCGGCAGTGCGGTAACCAATAAAGTTCAGTTGCGATAATTGTTAATTAAAATAGGTTCTGATATACCGGGTCTCACAACGATCTGGGCAGCAATATAATATATATATATATATATATATATATATATATATATATATATATATATATATATATATATATATATATAAACTCGGCCACTTTGGCCTCGCAAGGAGCTGTGCCCCTTGACCCCTCTTGCTTTTATTTATGTCTCTTTCTCTTCTATACTTTGTATAAAATGATCAAAATTTACAACGTAATTCTTACTGGCATCAAAAGAAAAAGCAAAACATAATCACAAAAATCCTATCCTAACATTTAACTTTCATTACATAAAATTAAGATATTATTTCATTACATTTTTCGTTACATATTTCGTTACATAAAATTGTGACATTTTTTAAATAACAATAACAAAAATCCTATAAAATATAACAAACGTTACATAAAATTGGGACATTTTGCGTTACATAAAATTGGGACATTTTTTCGAATGTGGGGTAGTCTAAGAATTACGTTGCAATTAATATATATTGTAATGTGTCCATTACATGGGTATTAAAAAATAATAATAAATAAAATAATAATAAAAAAAAAATAATAATAAAAATAATGTGGAATGTGTGGTGCGGGTGCGGATGTGAGCGCGCATGAAACTGTTGTCGGTGAGGGGTGGCCAATCGCCGTTCAGAAAAAAAACAATAAGATCTACCTGATTCGGCCAACACGGACCGGAAGGCGGTCGGAATAGAAATGACGACAAAAAAGAAGATTTTTTAGACGGAAGTGAGTGGTCTTTTGGCTGGATGAAGTTAGTCTCTAGTTTTCGCACTTTTGAATCGGGTCGTTTGCCAACGTTCGTTAGTTTTGGGTTTACCAGCAATCTGCGGAGGAGTCCTGTGGGACCTGCTAAGAGAAGTAGTTAGTTTTAGCAGAAGTTTCGCGTTCGGTCAAGTTGAAAAAGACAGTTATTTGTTCGAAAAGTAAAACTCCGAAATTCGCGACCTTATTAAAGAATAGTTGGAAACGATCGAACGTCCGTTAAAAGAATCAACGACGAATCCAATTGTTCCGTGACAACCGACCGCCGCATCGTCAACCTACGGATCACCCCGGATATCCACCGACAACAGTGATACGTAGAATTTTGTATTATATTTGTATATATCGGTTTATATTAAATTTTATCCGTATTATCCGAATTAATCATTGTTTTTCAGCGGTCGACCGATAACGAAAGATAGGTGTGATCCAGTTTATTTTAATATATTGTTTATGCTTCAAAATTTCAAAAAACTTAAATTATTCTTAACTTAATAAAATCTAAATAAATAAAATCCACGAGCGTAAAACCTCGTGGTCGGCATCCCTGGATTTAAATTAAAAGCGGTGACTAGTTGAATAGTACCGTTTCAATATATATTTATGTGTGTTGTACAAAATCAGTAAGAATGAAGTGTCTCTCATATTTATTGCTCCACACGCACAAGATTTGGAATGTTTGAAATACTTCCCCAGTGCGAAAATGTGGTAGGTGCAAAATTATTTTAACCCTTATGTAATATAATGATTAAAAAGTATTCGATTTAATTTTTAATTCGTTCTTCGTCAATTATTAATTTTATGAATTCCTCGTTTAATGATTTCCGAACGTCTACCAAGTCAATCTCGACGAGTTGTTATTAAATTTCAGTGTAACTGTATTTTAATGGAAACGATTAAAATCATGTCCACTATTATTTTACTATAGTCTTCTTTTTCTTTTTTCTGCTAGAACTATATAAATAATACAAACAACATTATTCTTACGTTTCGGTTCACATCAAAAAAACTAATTAGCTAATATTTACAACGTTTTCAATCGCAGAAGAATGAAAAGTAACTTGTGCGTGTCAGGTTTTTAAAGAAAATGCTGAATTTCGTCAAACCGGTATGACACCGGATATGTCTGTGATGGGACGACAGTATTTCTCCTCATTAAACTTATCGGTCACATATTAATACTATGCTCATACCGCGTAGTAGTAATTACCCACTGACCTCATTTAGCTCATTATTCAACGTACATTACGAGTAAGAAGGTTACACTTTTAGATTTATATTTTTAGTCAATGCCCATTTATTGTGTTTTTTGTCGTTTTTTTGGGGGGGGGGGTTCCCCCTTTAATTCGCCAAGAGACAGCGCTAAACGAATAGAGTACTTCCGATGTTGATCGCGATAGTAAATTACGCTTATTATCGTTTACGGTTTATTAGGAAAGAGCTTAAATTTATCTGCTCGTCAAATTAGAGTTTATATAACGCAGGGAACATCAGTAAATGGTATTAAAGAAATTACACGACACTGATGACTAAAAATTGTCTCGCCTCTTCGGCCAGGTTAAGTACTGTAGGGAATTTTTTAATTTGCTTTGGTACTTCGTCGCAGGACTAGAAGTAGCGCAGGATTCGCCACTGATGTAATGCGTGTTTTAAATACATATATTAACTTTTACTCTGAAGTAAAAAATTCGTCAAAAAGAAATCGGTAAAGCCACTGGACTGGATTGTTTTGTACATTTTTCGTTAACAGAGAACAGCGTATTACGCGTATAGGAAATTAATTATGTTTTAATTTGGATAGTTCGTTGTGGCGGGAAAGAGGATACCCTAGATTTTTCTATAACTGACTTTTATAACTTACTTTTGGTGCAGTAAAATAATACTTTTTGGCCGCAATTAACAACTTTTAAAAAAGGAGCAACCTTTCAATTAAACTGCTTTTCGAATACCATTCACGTTATTAACATGTATATTCTAAATACTGGAGCGCTATTGTGATTTTCCATCTTTAAAAGAGCTACCGGAGGGCAAAGGTACAAAAAATTATTCACCATGCTAAACATGGAAAAGTGTCTGCATTTCGTTCGCATAGTGAGAACTGGTTCGTAATAAAAATGTTACCGTTCTACCGTTAAAATTAATTCTTCTCACGTCACGTAAGAAACGCGCTTTTTGTTAAACATTCTACATTCTACATATTGTTGGCGTATACTATTTTTCGCAAATCTGCAGATCCTCGATGTAATTTAACGAAAATTTGTCGTTAGTTTATAACATTGTTATGCAGACGGTTGCGTGTTAATAATACACCCGTCTGAAAAACGGAAACAAATTTGGTTTGGGAAGAACGGTGTTTTTGAAAGTCGGTTAGGGAAAGAGATGTTTCACGCGGTGTTGCATAATATCAATAAATGCGAATTAAATGCGCGTAGCAATGATGCCACTTTTTTTACGAGCCAGTTGTTTTATAACACTTCTTACACGGGTTTTTTTTTATTGCTTTCGCTACTTCAAAATTTGGCCGCTCGACTGATTGCCGAAGTATTATACATGTCGCATTCTTCACCTACCGTGTCTAAATGTGAGTAGTTATTCTCTGTAGTACAGGCAACAGCAGTTCCGCTAATGACTAGTAACTGAAGGGAGTTTCTGTTTGTGCGAAAATATTTTTGACTGATAATACGTCTTAGTGCTTTCCAATGAGAGGTCAGTTAAAAGAGTATATTCCATTTGAGATTTCTTCCTGGTATTTGAGCCTTGATTTTGTGATTTGTTTAGATTAATGCGAAGGTTCTTAATTTGTTTAGATTAATGCGAAGGTTCTTAATTTGTTTTTGTTCTCGGGTCGAAATGTTTGGCTTAATTTTCGACAAAAGTTGGTTAACTTTATTGTCAGTTTTGTATTATTTGCATACGTGTTGCGATATTTTCGGAGTTTGAACAGTAGTCAATAAAATATTGGATCTACATAATTGGTCTTTTTTTTTGTTTCTATACTATCGTTATAAATCTAAGGCCACGGGTTCGAAACTTGTTTCGTCCATGAATCCGAATCGCTCCTAAGTTTACCCGGCTTTAAATAATTGGGTACCAGAGAAATCTGAGAAAGTAAAGACAGCCGAGAGAAAGGAACTTCTCATCAGATCCATTAGGCTTGGTACATTATGAAAAGCTTAATTTCGCAATCCATGATAATCAACGGTATAAGGATTACTTTACTTACTTTTTAGTATTGTTATAAATTGCTGGTTCATTTATTTCAAATATTATTAGAACGATCAGAGGACGTAATATTGAATTTTGTATTCGCAAAAGTTTTTTTTTTTTTTTCGTAAATAATTGCACTCCTAAAACACCTCTCTACTTTTGCCCAACTTATCCTTTAAATCGTCCTCCATCTGCTCCATTTCCTTTTCCGATTTTTTATTTATTTTTTTTTTTTTGTGCAATCATCTATTTCTTCTACCCTTCTCCTACCAAGTTCTTCATAGTTCCCGATTGTAACAATATTCTACGCCTGGGTATATCTATTTTTACTTTCCACCACTCCAATGTGCCCCTTATTCGTGCTCTGTTGTATTCGAGCTTTCTCAATATCTGTTCATACTGATTTCCTACAGATGTCCAGGGTAATGAAATTGTCGACATATTTTAGCCTGTTCAGTTGCTATCAAGGCACGTAAATTCGACTCTTCCTTCCGTTCTGCAAACGATTCCTTTTAAAAATTCAGCTCGATAATCCCGTTTGTTCTACATGCCAATTCAGCTCCGCCTTTCGCCATCATTCTCCATGTGTCCCCCTTTTCTCGATTTAGAAAATTTGTCTTACCCTCTGTATATTGTTTGTGTCTGAATTATAGTTTTTTCGAGGTTTTCATTCTCTCCTTCAATTTTTCACCGTAATACCAGTTCGAAACGATCCAGATTCTTTATTTCTTTATTATGCCCACCAGATCCTTTTCAAATGCTCTACTCTTTCTTCGAAGCGCTATATTCTTTGTTCCAGTTTGCTTTCAATAGACCTTCAGACCTCCCTTCTGGTTTTTTTTCTTTATATACTCCATTTCCGTTCTATAGAAATCTCTAATTTTATACGCATTTACTTTCGTGGGACAAATATTTTTCTTTAGTTCGCTTAAAAAAAAACATAACACAAATAGACAAATTTACAGAAACAATTTTTTCAGTTTTCTTTTTTTAAATTAAATCTATTTCTCACTTTCTTTTTTCTCGCATAGATATGAGATTAATTGAATAACTAAATATTAAAATTTTTTACATTTTCCTAAAAAACTTGGACTGAAAGTCTGACAACTGAGACTTCGAACGACATAAAACGAGCAACACCACTTATTCCAGTGCAATTATGTGTACATATTTCTGACAACGGCCTATACCCGTATGTATACACGAGCGCGCGCACACAAAGGAGAACATTAAAGGAATGTTCTTTACTGCAGACTCCACACTTGAAAACGTATATATATATATGTATATTTTGGAATTTCCAATTTCAATTTTTGTGGTGATTATAATGAAAACCAGTTGCGAAGTTTAAAAAGTTTAATCTAATAATTTTATGCCGAACTAAAAACAAGTTGAATAAAGTCCCCTTTGAGAAAGAAAACAGGAACAGAAGGTGAGGTAATTAGTAATTACTGGAAGCAGTAGTAGCAACAGTGTCATATACAACGAAAAAAAAGTTACTATAACTGACATTGACAGGGTGTTTCAATGGAAAAATTAATGACCTAAATTTATTACCGTAAGCAAATATCGTCATGTTCAGTGAATAAACTGTTATGAACGTTCTATAAAAAAAGAAAGTAAAATAAACATTAATTAGCCTCGCGTAAGTTAAATATTCCTAGTGCATGTTTACATTTTATAAAGAAATTTATTTCCCTAATTCTACGTTGCGTATCATCATCGACACTATAAGACAAAAAAGGCCTTTTTTAATCCTATACTATTAACCTATTATTCCCACAATCACTGTTAATACATAGTAGATGCAAGTAATAACGTCACCATAAGCTTTTTGAATTTTTTTAAAGAAGAGGGAGAGGTTTAAAGAAGGGGGTTCATCACACTTTAAGGTTGAAAAACCTACCTCTTCAACCCTTCTCCCCAGAAACGATTGAAGAAAATACTATGATGTGGCGTAATTACTTGCATAGTGCAGGTAATTACACCACATCAATTTATTGCGTGTTTTGATGTATATACGTCGCATGAACCAGGGAAACTAGTCTTCCCCTTAAAGTACATCATCCACGTTGTAGATTGCTTGTGGCTTATCGAAAAGATGATTTCACTTTACTTAAAGGTACAAATGAGTACCGCTCGATTTAACTTCTGTACTCTAGCAGGATTCAAATTTTGACTTTTTCGTAAAGAAATTTGATTTTGACGCCTGCGCATAAAATTTTCAAACCAATATCGAGCCGCTACTTCTTCCGATTCTTCTCGAAATGGATTTGGAATGCTGTTTTCTTTTTGCAATATTACCGATAAACACTAGTTCGTGTAAAGTTTTCGATGTCAACGGATATCCTATTTCGGGCAATCGTTCGATTCTTTCGCATAATTAATTTTCTTTAACTATTTGTTTTTGCAGCGATGTAGTCCCGCAAAGTTCGTCACAGAATTTTTAGATACTGTACTCGTATTTGCTTTGCTTATTTACGGGCATCACAATATCCTTTACACTTTAAGCGTTTTTTAAAGATTATCTTCTATCTATTTCTCATCAAAACAGTTGTAATTCGACTAGCAATTATTTTAATATTATCTAAAGTAGTCTCGAAGTTTCAAAATATTTACGAAAACTCTCGTAAAACACAAACACTGGAAAAACAAAAATTTTAAAATTGACGCTATTACCTACATTTAATTTTTTACACAAAAAAAAATATTTTTTTAGGTAATTACACGAAATAAAATTAAGAACCGACCAAAAATTCAAAATCTACATTAAAAATTCTTTTTAAAAATCGATCTGTTTTAAATCCAACATATACACATGTATATTCTGTGTTCATCGCTCGTTCGTTAAAGTGCTTGTCTGTAAAACATACGGTATCGTGCTATGCTGTGGTTTCTCGGCGACGACCGTTTAGTATAAACATTTCTCGCAGCGGCGATTGCTTATTATAAACATTTATGTTCTCGCGGTTTTTAGAAAGGCCGAGTAATGTAACTGAGGCTAATCGGATTTTTCGTTGGGACTCTGTTCCGGTCGGTGAGGATATTTTCATTTTTTTTTTCTTCTTCATCTTCTTCTACTTTTTTTTTTTTCTTCTCTTTACATCACCGTTCGAAAAACGATAAGGGGGTTATAGCGCATTGGCTTAACGGTGTTACCATATATTCAATAAGAATATATCGCACACAAAATATTTCCGCTCAAGAAAACTTATACGATGGCGGGAAATAATAAAACAGTTTCATCATTAAAATTAAAACTTAATGACAAGCCGAAACGGCAAATCAGTGACAATGATATTAACACTGTTAATGGAAAAAAGGAAAACAAAAGGAAAAAAATAGAAACACGAGAAACTTCTACTCTGACACGGTACGAAGAATTAATTGCCAGCAAGGATAACCAAATAGCTCAACTGCAAAAGCAGGTAAATGAGCTTATCGAAAGGTTAAACTGCATTGATCAGTCACATTGTGTGGAATTGCAAACTCCGACACGTGACGGTACTCCCTCTAAATCAGTAGATATTTCAACTATGCCTGACATAACAAATGAGAATCAGCTGGTAAATAAATTTACTCCACTTCCGCCACCTGTATTTGTGAGTAACGTTAAAAACTTCAACTTACTTAAAAATAAAGTAATCACACAAACAAAAAAAGAACCTACCTTTAAGGGACTTCCTAGTGGAGATATTAAAATATCTGTCCGTGATAGTGACGATTACCGCTCGGTTACAGCCTTTTTAAAAGATCTGAATAGTAATTCAGCAAGTACGTCAAATGAGTTACTACGTGGAATTACATATCACACGTTTCAACCGAAATCTGAACGTCCTTTTGCGTTTGTGATCCGTGGTTTACCGCCATCAATCGACCATGAGGACATAAAGAATGACTTAAGAAAAACTGGTCATGAAATTATTCGGATAAGCCCTATAGTGAAAGTATATAGGGATACAGAAGGAAGACGGCAAATCAAGAATTTTCCACTGTTCAAAATCGAAATCTCCCCAAAAGCGAACAATAAAAACGTATACGAAATAACTAATCTTGCACATTGTAAAGTCTCTATCGAACCCCCTCATAAAAACAATAAAATCAAACAGTGTCATCACTGTCAACGAATAGGGCATACCAAAAATTACTGCACTCATCCTCCTCGATGTGTAAAATGTGCCGGTAACCATCTCACCAAAGAGTGCAAGAAACTTAAAAAAGACCAACCAAAACGTGTCTTATGCGGTATGATAGGACATACAGCTAACTACGCTGGTTGCGAAGTCCATCAAAAGTCGAAAACGCAGTCCCAGCCTATAAAAAAAGTGGTAGATCGTGTTAGAGAGGAACGAATCAGACCTGCAGAAAAAGTGCAAGCAGGAAAAACATTTGCGCATGCAACCAAATTGAATTTAAAATCACAGGAACAAATACAAATTCCTCCACAACAAAAAGATCCAACCATTAACGACGTTATGGCTATACTTCACAGTATCCAAACTAGTATTAACCAGCTAAATATACGTGTTACTCAATTAGAAACTAAACCATTGAGCCAACACACAAAAAGCCAAGGAAAAATAGTGAAATGACTGACTCCTCGTTTCGAATACTAACCTGGAATGCCAATGGCTTGAGTCAGAGAGCTCAAGAACTCGAGGCTTTTCTTAACACACATGTTGTTGACGTCGCATTAATCTCAGAAACACATTTTACAACAAAAAGTTTTATCAGAATTCACGGCTACACTACATATTGGACTAACCACCCAAGTGGCAGAGGACGAGGAGGAACAGCAGTGATAATTAAACAGAATATCAAACACTATTTACAGGAAGAAATACAATTGAATTTCCTACAAGCCACAGTAGTAGCAATAAACTATAATGGCGCAGGCCTCAATCTAGCTGCAGCATACCGTCCGCCCAATAGTAATTTTGAAAAAAGTCAATTTATTGATATCTTCAATCAACTCGGTCCTCGTTTTATACTTGCAGGTGACTTTAATGTAAAACACACCATATGGGGGTCACGTTTGACGACACCAAAAAAAGGTGCTGAACTTCTCAACGCTATCAACATATGTTCGTGTAAGTTCTTTTCATCGCGGAAACCTACTTACTGGCCAACAGATTGCGCGAAGAATCCTGATCTCCTTGACTTTTTCATTACTAAAGGAATCGCTGCCAATTATGTGCAAGTAGAAGGAATTACGGACTTATCGTCAGATCATACTCCGGTACTTATGACACTAAGTTCTGTAGTGATTAAAAAAAGAATTCCGCAAAATCTCACCAATAAATATACTAATTGGAATCAATTTAGAGAAAGCCTTGACTCTTCAATTGAACTTAAAATCAGGCTTAAAACTATTAGTGATTTAGAACAGCAAGCCCAGCACTTTATCAACTTGTTGCGAAAAGCTGCTAGCCAGGCTACTCCAGCTCTTAAAGAAAACGTTCCAAATGAAGTACTGTATCCTATCGAAGTTAGGAAACTAATAAATAATAATAATAATAATAATAATAATAATAATAAATAAATATATTTCATTTTCATTTTTTCATTAAACTAATTTACATAAACCGCAAATGCGCTTAGTTAGCGCGAGCAGCGGAACTATTGGTCATTATACCTGGACTATAAATATGTGCAATTATTATTGAGACAGGGAAACAACAATTTTGTAGTCCAGGTTTACATAGTAATAACGTACGGTTACAACAATTATTCTTCACTAAAAGTAAAATCAACAATCATTAAAAATAAACAACTGCGAAGCTTACAAAGGCTAGTGTTTAGTGTAAGAATCAACACAACAGTTAACCAAATGAGATAAACAAGAAAATTTGAACAGGCGATGTTTACACGTTTCTACTAGCCCATGTTTACATATATATATATACTTAAACGTTAATTTCAATCTAAGTAATACTTAAGATTTTAAAATTAAAAACTACATTTACACTGAAACACACACACTCCCCGTTCCCTTGAAATTGATGGCAACCTCAAAAGTAATATGTGAACGAGAAAATCTATGTAGGTATATAACATTAAATAAAAACAATAAGCATAACTGGTGTGTAAGAAAGTAATAATAATATAGGTATTATATTAATCATAAAAGTGGCAATACCATATACAATAGTGAAATGAATCTATTGGTTACATTAATAATAGAATAATAAAAAGATTATAGTAGTAGTATTATAATAGTAATTATAGTAATAGTGTGTTATAAAATATTCATTATAGTCATAAGATAACGCTAGTAGTAAAAATATCCTAATCGAAATGAACTACAAATGAAACTAATTAATGTATAGGTTTAAGTTAAATTAAATTAAATTTAGATACCGTTTAATTTCGAAGTAAATGAAGTGATATATTTCGAATAAGTCGATTTTATCGCACATAAATGCTTGGAAAAACAGTTGCCCTGAACCCTACTGGTATATGATAGTTTTTCTGTAGCAAAATTTGTAATGTAAATAAGGCGAAATCTAGATTCTAATTTTTTATAGTACCTAAACGCTTTAATGTATTTTTACATTGCGAATTACGAGTGGTATTTACTACGGCAGATAATAACTTTGCAATTGTTCCAGGGGTGTAATGCCGTATTAGTGGATTAATAGTTATTTTGAACATTTATTAATTAAGAAACTACTAAACTATATTAATAGAAGTGTATCGGGTTGTGTTATACATTAGTAATAAATTTGATTTATATTTTTGTACATCGTGATAGTATGAACAGACGTGTATTTATTTTGTTTCTATCATTAAGGTTTTTTAACTATGTGAGATACTGTAACAATTAATTTGTTAATATTAAGCTGTTGACATACGCTGTATATAATATTAGATATTCTTGAGGTAAGAGGTTATGTGTATACGAATAAAGACCTATTTTTAAACTAAAATTGTACTTGTTCTCAAATCGACATTGTAATATGAGAATTTCATTAACGTATACTATTTTCATTAGATTTAGTAGTGATATAATGTATTAAAATTTTTCGCTTATATTTGTAATTTTTAAGCTTATTTTTTAGCGTTTCTGGTAGTGTATTAAAAAGCTTAGCCCCAATGTATCTCGCTTGCGTTCTACTGTGAAATTTAATGTAAAAAGGTAGTTCTGCTTTCTCTTGCTGTGATGCCCTAGTTATTCCGGACTTGAATTGTATATTGAACTTTTCTTTATTTTTTAGCACATACAATAATAAGTTCGTAATATAAAGATCCTCGACATTTACTAAACTGCTATTAGTGATGGAGTGTATTCCAGAACTAATCGTTTTACTTAAAGATTTTTGTAAAGAAATTATCGGCGTAAGATGATATTTAGCCGCACCACCCCAATGTATAATACCGTAAGCTAATGCCGATTGATAAAGTGCAAGATATATCGTACGGAGTTGTTTCTTACTGAAATGTTGTTTTAAATAATAAAATAGGTAGTTCAATTTCCTTAATTTTGCCGATAGGTAATGTAGATGTCTATTCCATAATAATTTGCAATCTAAGTATACCCCCAAATATTTTACATCATACACTCGGTCTATAAAAATATTATCCTCCCATTCTATTTTTATTTGGTCCCATCTGTGCTGTGGAAGATTGCTGTATATTAAATATTTTGTTTTTTTAACATTTAACTGTAACTTATTGTTATACATCCAATTACGTACTCTGCTTACATCGTTCTGAATTTGACATTGTAGTAAATTTACAAATCGTGAACTTGCAATCAAGACAGTATCATCCGCATAGGTGTATATTTTCCCTGATATATTTAAATTACATAAGTCATTTATATATATTAAAAATAAAATGGGTCCCAAAATGCTACCCTGTGGTACGCCGTATTCTTGTATTAAACTATCGCTAAGAGTTTTATTTATTTTTGTGACAATTTTCCTATTTGTTAAGTAAGAATGGAACCAACTATACATAAAACCGCGGAAACCGCAAGCGTGTAATTTCTTTAAAAGTATATTGTGCTCAACTGTGTCGAACGCTTTGCATAAGTCTAAATATACGGCAGCAACGGAACACCCATACTCTAATTTTTCGGAAATTGTTGTTATGTGATTAAACAAGGCGTCGTCAGTGCATTTGTTTTGTAAGAAACCGTATTGATTTTCACTGAAATAATCTTGTTTATTTAGATATTCTAAAATCTTTATTTTTATGCACTTTTCGAAAATTTTTGAGAAAGATGATAATAAACATATCGGTCTATAATTAGCGATGTCAGTAACATTGCCGCTTTTAAATACCGGTGTTATTATTCCGATTTTTAAAATGTCAGGAAAAGTACCCATCATAATGGATTCATTAAATAAATACATTAAAGGTTTAATGAAGAATTCTATATTTTCTTTTATAAGTATTATTGAGATTTCATCAAAGCCATATGAATTCTTATTCGGGAGTGACAATATAGCAGTTCTAATGTCGTGCATAGTGAAATTTATAAACCCAAACGAGCTACTACAATAATTAGGCGTGAAGAAACTGTTCGGATCGGAAACCAAACTAGTTTTAATAGATTTAATTATATTTACGAAGTAGTTGTTAAAATGGTTAGCTGTAATATACTCGTTTTCGCGTACTGTTATTAATTCGCTATTGACAGAAATTTCTTGTAAGATTGGTTTTTTGTTACCTATTACCTTTTTGATAAGAGCCCAGTATTGTTTAGGATTATTACTGTAGTGATGTAATTTATTTGAGTAATATTCTTTTTTCGCAACTCTAGCTAATTTTTGCAATTTTTTAGAAACAAATTTAAATTGACGTAGTATATTGTCATTTGTGGGATACTGCTTGACTTGTTTATATAATGAGTTTTTTTCCCATGATAACTCCATTACCTCGTTAGTGACCCATTCTGTTCTTTTCCGGCAAGATTTATTGTGTTTACATATCCTTTTAGAACGACCTAACGCACTTTTAACCATTGATATAAATGTCGCGAACTTCTCGTCTATAGACTGTGATTCAGTGTAAAGTACTTGCAATTTGCACTGCTTTAGGTTGTTTTTCAGCAACAACTTATCAACAACAGTATATGCTTGCTCATTACCATTTAGATGAGGGTTGAAAACTGTATTAATGTTAATATGTAGCATAGAGTGGTCGGAGAAATTGCAGGGTAAAATTTGGACACTGGCATTCAACGGCGTATTGTGATTTATAATACCACGGACAAAAACGTGATCCAAACAAGATGAATACCTATCTTTTTCCCTGCTATATGTAGGATGGTTATGCATACTTTTAAATCCGTGCGAACTGAGCAAGTTTAGATAATTCGTACTTTTAAAATTATCAAGTAGATTTATATTTATGTCTCCTGTAATTAGTGCAACTCGATTTAACGTACCTATAACCTCATTGAGCTCTAAGAGAAATTCTGATTGTTGCGAATCGCAAAAACGGTAAATTCCTACGACCGAGAGAATACAACTATTGTATAATTTAATGTTTACACATACTATGTTTCCAGTGGAAATTTTTTTACATTCAATATTTGAAATTTTTAAGCTCTTTTTAATGTAAATTGATATACTCCCCGAGCGTTTATGTATTCTACAATCTGCACGAACTGTGTATCCCGGAATATCATAGCGAGTAACCTCCTCATCGGTTAACCAGGTTTCGGATAAGATTAACAGATCGTATTCCCGATCACACTCATTCAACAGTAATATCAGTTCGTTGAAATGAGCTCTTAAGCTTCGTACATTAAGTGATAAAATATTTAAACTGTTTGAAGTCATATGAGTGTTTTTGAGTTATATGTAATGGTAAAATTTAGCTAGTTGATTATTATATCCATTACGGCAAACTATAATGGAGGGAAAAATTCTTAAATTACTTAATATGCCGTAAATTGTAAAATCGTATTTTATGATTCATCATTTTTGAGTAGTTTAGATCATTATCTTATTTATTTTTGTTAAAGACAAGTGACCGGGAAAAGATTTTTTTTTTTTTTTTTTTTTTTGAGGAGCAGCGATATTTAATGTTGTATAGATATCGTTTTCGGATAATGTACTAGCGAAATTATTAGTTATAATATATTAATCTAAAATAGAATATGATAATCGTAGTATATAAATGTGCATATGCATGGTTATAGCTATCGTGCCGTGGGATAACTATTGCACGGGTATTATTTAAAAGTTTAATTAAAAACCTAATTATTATTGAGAAGGTAAATAACTTTATACAGTAATACAATAATTTAAATAGTTGATATAAGGTATTTGATATCGAGATGAGTGGAAGTAACAGAAAAGAACAGTAAAGGAAAAATAGAATAAGTAATATAGGAATTTAAAATATAATGATTGACAGAATATGAATATGAGGATAAAATATTAGAAATCTAAAATTAAGCTGATGTATAAACCTAAGTATTACCTTTGAAGTCGCCAGCTTTTCAACCCCGATAAAGTTAAAACTACTAGCCGTAGAACCAAATTTAGCTTGTAGGCAGAATTGAGGTATATAGATAAAGAAGAGAGAAGACGTGCACGGAAAATATGGCAACGCTCCCGTCATCCATCGGATAAAACAAAATTTAATCGAATTAGCAATAAAGTTAATAGGCTAATCAAGGATTTCAAACAGAAAAGCGTCACAAACTACTTAGAAAATTTAAGCCCTGCAGCGGACACAAATTATTCATTGTGGCGTGCAACGCGACGCTTCAAACGTCCACTACTTCATATTCCTCCTCTCAAGGATGAACAAGGGCAGTGGATTCGCGACGACAACAGTAAAGCTGAACTATTCGCTTCGCATTTAGCTTCAGTCTTTACAACACATAATATAAACTCCCAGATCGATACAACGAAAAATTACCAACCTTTCCAGCAAATAAAACCAGTAACTCCTCTTGAAGTTGCACAAGAGTTAGATAATAATATGAATCCCAAAAAGGCTCCTGGAATCGATGAAATTTCACCTGGAGCGCTTAGAGAATTACCACGTAAAGGAATTATCATGCTGACATATCTCTTTAATGCCTGTTTCAGAATGAGATACGTACCAAAATGTTTCAAAATCGCTCAAATCATCATGTTACCGAAACCTGGGAAACCAACAGAAGTAGTAACTTCGTATCGACCAATCTCTTTGTTACCTTCCATATCAAAATTATTTGAAAAACTACTCCTTAAGCGACTCAAGCCCTTATTAAAGATACCAGATCATCAGTTTGGCTTCCGCAATCAGCACTCTACGATTGACCAAGTGCATCGTATAACTAAGCTAATTGAAACAGCCTTTGAAGAAAAAAAATACTGTCCGGCGGTTTTTCTAGACATATCGCAAGCTTTTGATCGAGTCTGGCACGAAGGGCTGATCTATAAAATGAGCAACCTGCTATCGGAAAATATGTGCCAACTTCTTGAATCATATATCTCTGATAGATCCTTCAGAGTTTCTTATGAAGAAGCAAAGTCCAAATTTCATCCAATACAGGCTGGTGTTCCACAGGGTAGTGTCTTAGGACCTTCTCTGTATTTATTGTATACAGCTGACATTCCAACAACAGCCAAGACGACTACTGCTACCTTTGCAGATGACACAGCCATCTTGTCAGTTGGCAATTCCCCAGAATTGGCTACGACTAACTTGCAACATGCAGTAGAAAAAATTAGCAAATGGACATGTGATTGGAAGATCAAGATTAATCAAGAAAAATCAGTGCATGTTATGTTTACGCTTCGTAAATCTAAGACCTGTCCTATATATCTTGATCGTCTTCCTATTCCGAGATCGGACTCTGCTAAATACCTGGGTATGCATTTAGATTCCAGGCTGAATTGGAAGACGCATGTCAAAATGAAAAAGGAACAAACCATGCATAAATTAAGACAGATTAGTTGGCTGATTGGGCGTTATTCTAAACTCAATCTGTCTAATAAGCGTTTGATTTATTGTCAAATCATCAGACCGATATGGATGTATGGTATTCAACTCTGGGGCTGTGCAAAGACATCCAATCGATTGATTATTCAGCGCGCTCAAAATAAGTGTCTCCGAAACATCACTGGAGCTTTTTGGTATCAACGAAACGAAGAAATACATTCCGATTTAAATATTCCATGGATCGATGAAGTCATACGTTATATTGCAGAAGCGCACGAATACCGACTTCACAGTCACCCAAATCTAGAGGCTTTAGAACTGCTACTTTCCGATGATGACTTAAGGCGCCTTAAGCGCACAAAGTCTTATGAACTAGTCACCTAATTTATTCTGTAATATATTCGTATGTATGTATTTTGTGGATATGGGCATATACTTGGTGTGCGTGCGTGTGAGTATTTATATGCGCGTATGATTATGTATATATCTGTATATTAGGAGTTATGTAATTGTACATAGTTTCTACTCTGCTCATGTTACAAATTAGTTAGATTAAGTTGTAACACTGTTTAAAAGTAGTGCTAATTTATTTACTATAATAAGATTGTACTGAAATATACGTGTAAAAAAAAAAAAAAAAAAAAAAAATCGGTAAATTAAAAAATTTTTATTGACGCTATCAGTTGACACAATCATCGATGCAGAAACGAAGTAAAATTAGGTCGCGGAATTTTTGGTCATTTTCGTTCAAATGATTACCATAGGAGGTCGGTAAATTTTTAATTGAACAAGCTTACGTTTGAAAATGTCACAGTATCGATGACGTAACATATAGGAAAGGTCATATAGCGAAATTTATCTCATTATAATTGAAGTATTGGGGAAGGGGGCGTAATTAGCTCCTATGGCGTTATTCCCTGCAAACACCTTATTTCACCAATTTGCATTATTTGTCGATTTACTTTCTCATTACTATTTAAATTTAAATCATTATCCGCTAGTATAGGTAATATATTTCATTAATTACTCATTAAAACATACTTAGTATATAATTCGAAACGCGTCGAAATTATATACCAAATATTTTACTTTAATTTATTTGCTGTGATTTCGGAGCTTCAATATTCAAAGACTCGTTTATACGCAACATTTAAGTAACATCGTCTTTACATAATTATAAAAGCAAAACAACGAAAAGAATGAAAATCTTAAGACAATATCGTCGTTTCTATCATTTTCCGCTCTTTCGTCGATCGATTAGATTACGTATGAAACATCGATAAGCCCTTTTAGAGGCACTTTACATTTCCCAATGACCGAAAAATCCGGAACCTTGAATATCCTATGTAAAAAGTAAAATGCAATTTACTGTATTTAAAAATAATCGCCCTGTTAAATGCAGTTGCAGCCATTTCCATTGCACTACAAAAACTAGCTAATTTCTAAAAAACAAATTAGTTAATAAAAAGTAATGTATTTTACAATTAAAGCGAACGTTTAAAAATTTCGTTCGAAGTAATTAATAAGTGACAACATTTCTGGGAATTCATTTAAATTAGAAATACGAGAAGGAATAAATTTATTAAATCCGATTTTTTTTCCACTTAATTTTTTATTTGATCCGAACTTCAACGGTTCTCCAGCATCATCTTGACCATGTTGTGCTGTGGATGCAGAATTGGAAGATAAAGCTCAATGAGCAGAAAGTAGTCCATATTACATATACACTTCGCCCAGTCGACTTACAGCATCAAATTAATATTAATGGCATCCAAATACCACAGTCTAGATTAGCAAAGTATCTTGGATTGAATCTCGATTCACGACTTACGTGGAAAACATATATCGAACACAAAAATTTGTTTCAACTAAAGCGCGAGCTTAGTCAGATGTACCGGCTAATTGGCAGAAAATCACCGCTTAGTCAATTCTATTAAACGACTTTTGTATCAAGCGACCCCGCGTCCAATTTGGACATATGGACTTCAGTTATGGGGATGTACTTCTCAATCAAACAGAAGTATCATCCAACGTCGACAGAATATTACTCTTCGTGCAATAACGAACGCTTGTTGGTTTCAGCGTAACGAGGATATCCGTCGTGATCTCGATGTGACACGATGGTTGACGATGTCATTCATGACTTTGCCATCCAACACGAAAAGCGGCTGCATGGTCCCATAAATATAGAGGTCATTCAACTACTTAACACCGGTGTAATGATATTAGGCGCCTCAAGCGCACATATCCTCTAGATTTAGTTATATAATTATTTGTAAATCGCCTAATTAATAGTAATATATATTTTTCTAAATACTAGTGAGAATTTTGGACTAATTCCACAACGTGTTATGTTTTAGTAGTTTATAAGTATTGATTATTTAAGTAGAAACTTAAGATTTCAATAACACTCCCTTAAGAGGTGGTCTAACAAAAATAAATAAATAAATAAAAAAATTTAATCCGAACTTGTAAAAATTCTTACTTTTAAACCATCCCCTGGTGGAATATTTCATTAACATTTACATCACCTACCTGCAATAGAAGATTTAATTTAACAATTTTACGAACCATACCTTCTCTGAAATTTAACATAGACGTATGGAACAGTGCTCCACTTCTTCATAACTCTTCATTAACCCCCATTATCAGAAATATCTGAATTAGAAATATTGCCGTCAACACAGTCTCTTCGAAAGTTGCCATTCTATACTCCCGAGACTTTAAGTATTCTATTAAAGTTTACGTTCAAATTACTTATACAGTTTCCGCGGCAAAAAGTATATTAATGACATTCTTCCTTCCGATATGTTTAACAATTAATCAAAATATGTTTTTTCTTTTTCTTTTTTAACTCAAAAAATTTCAAAGCAACTGAAACACCTTTCCTGTTTGTTTTGTTTCCTATGCGTATTGTAAGATTCTGATAAATTGAAACTTGAAAAATGTTTCAATAAAATATAATACTGGTACGAAATCTGTAAAAATATTTCAAAATTTTTCGGGACACAAAAGATAGTCAACGACATTGAATCGATTAAATAGATTAGGATTAGATTTTAAACATTTAGAGAAAGTTTTACGTACTTTTTCAAACGTATTAAATTCAAGAGAGAAAAAATCAGTGTCCAGGAATATGTTGCACAAATAATGACGAAACCGGTCGGACTATTTTATTGTATTTATTGTGTTTTTTTATTGGTCGTTCATTTTTAATGTGTTTTGAACAATTAATGTTCTATACTTTTTGTGAATTGTGAGTGTCGTTCGAATAATACAAAAAATATAATAACATTAGTAACCGAATGTTAAATTTTCATTGTTTACATTTATAGTATGAAATTTTCTATTTTGCAGTTGGATCTGTACAGATTTTCTATAAGTTGGGCTAGAATTTTACCGACTGGGGAAATAACGGAAATCAATCAGAAAGGAGTGGATTTCTACCGTGACGTAATTGATGAATTATTGAAAAAGGGTATCGAGCCCATGGTAAGTTTATAGATTAGGAACGTCCTATTTGACGAACACGCGCATTCGTGCTGTACAACACACTTAGGCTGTGACTTCCGAGGTTTTTGTGATTTCATACATTTTTTATTTTTTTTATTTTTTTTTTATTTTAAACATCTAAAAAACCGATACCGTGCTTAATGTTTCTGAAATGCTACAATTGTCTAAGGATTTAATTAATAAGTAAATTACTTAACATAATTATAACGTCTATAAAGTTAAGGACTTTACTAAAATAACAATAATAATCAATCATCACGATCACTGCTGGTAATTGATTCACTCAACGAAATAAAAATAATCGATGGAAGATGTATTCCGTTAAAAAGAAAATATTACTTGAATTTTAAAAATCCAAACTTTTTTCGTGTATTATTGATGGCGCATTTGTAATTTTTTGTTTCTATAAGAAGTAAATAAATAAATATGGATTCTAGGGAATACGAAAGTCTTAACATTACCCATTCGAATAGTAAAAATGATTATCCAACAATCAAACAAGTAATTGTAATTCCGTATAAAAATGTAAAATATTTCAAAAGAGTTTCGGGAAATATTTGGAACCCCTACAGGGGCGTATACGCCTGATCAAAATAATATTCCAGGTTTCCGTTACCCGAATTTTTTCGAATTTATTTTTTTTGTTTATTTCCGCTATTAAAGGTCGATATTCAGCTTTCTTTTAAATAAATGTAAATTAAAACGGCTCTGGTTATAGTATAATTAAATTAAAGAAAATGCGACTGAACACACAACCTTCCGGGCGGAGGAGGCGAGCAAAACAAGCTTAGCGGAATGTATCATCGGATAATTATTCAACAACACGTGGTTTATACAATCGATTTCGTTTCCTCTCTAGCCTCAATTCAATATGTACCGGAGATATTGCTATCGAAGATAAACACGTCACTTGGCAAGAAAGAGCGACAAAAATCTATCTCGATTCCTATATATAATAACCCGATATATATAATGATCCGAAGATCGGTTCTTTAAAACGCATTTACACACGTGTCACGCGTTCTTCAATTGTTAATCTAAACAGGTAGCTAACCGTTTAGCAAGCCTGCCAATTTGATTCTAATTATTTTAGTTGCAAAGGGTGAAAATAAATTTTTAAACTGAGAAGTTTTTCTACCAACTATGATTATGAGGTGTATTTCTTCTTCCATTGTTTTCCATTCTAACCGCATATCCGTTGTTCTTTTATAACCGGAATAAAGCTTTTTCCTAATATTCTTTCCAGTAATTGTCATCTCAAACTAAGGTAATAAAATATCTGTTCTCTCTCATTTTTCAGAGTCCTTTTATCGTACTATTCAATCCGACCTTCCATCCCGTCCTTGTTATTACAACTTTCTTCATCTCTTTCGTTTTGATCCTGCTTCTTACTTTCCCGTTTTCTATATCTCACTCAGCTTTTTGTTCTGACGATCTTGATGATTCCAATTAACTTTGCGATACAAAATGTTCTTCGAATGTTCGTCTATCTAAGCGCTCTCTCTTCCATTTATAGAACTCTTGAACCTTAACCTAAGTTCATCTACGTCTTATAGGCTTCATTTATTCTTTTATTTCCATCACCGACTATTTATAATATCATCTTTCATTTCTTCCATTTCCCAAAATATTCAGTTCTAACTTTGTTTTTCTTCTGCCTTTATCTTAATATGACGTTGAATAATGCCTTCGGTCAGCGAGCCCAAAAAATACGAACAATTTCGTAAAGTTTAAAGTGGTAAAGGTAATAAAAAAAAATCGCATCCATTTGTGCCACTCGTGTATATATATTCTCCGTCAAAAAAGTTTATGAATAACGAAATTCTTTTCGATACCCCTTATAAGTCAGGTTTGTCAGCAATTTGGCTGCTCATAAATCATTGTAATCGGTAAGAAATTAAATGCTAAGAAATATTTTATCCCCAAGTGAAGAAAATATAAACCTACTATTGCTTCTTACGACATTTCGAACGCCACACTCAATTTTAACATTACCACTAAAATAATCGTAGCACTTTTTGAGCCGTTTCAGAGTAAGAATTTGAACATGAAATTTCAAAAATGCAGTGTACGACTAATTTATTAGGCGCTTAAAATTGCAAACGCTAAAATAAATTTTGTTTCAGATGAGGTTATTTGTAGCATCAAATGAAATGTAATCGGGAGATATTTCTCAATATCGACCTCAAAAATTCGAAAAATTTAATAAGAAATAAAAAAGCGTCCAGCGATAAATACAAAATCAGCAATCTAGAAGTAATTATTTCGATTTTAGTATTTATTGTTTCTCCGATATTTAATGCTCTGAAATTACGACGACGTTAGGGGCTCGTGGGAAGCGAGGGCCTCAGAGGCGACCCGCCCCCCCTCTAGTTATTATATGTAACGAATAACTTGTTATTTCTTCTAGTACCAGAATTTAAAAAGAGAGAAAACGAAGAAAAAGTACTTATTATTCAGAGTGTTATTTAAATTAAGATTAAGATTAAGATTAATTCATTTTGAAACTACTTACGGAACACAGTAGTAGCCCAGAAATTCTTGAATCAATTGGTATGATTAAAAATTTCGGGTTTTCATGTAATAGAGAACTGCTCAAGACGCACAATTTTAACATATGTATCTCGAATTCAAGCAACAGAGATAACACAAGCTGATGAGTATTTATTAATTCACAAAATCGCTTGAGTTTTATATGTTTTTTCCAAATTTCACATCCTTTTGCAAAATTAACGTCGTAAGCTTTATATTTCGGAGTTGACATTACGGACATTCGGGTAGCATTTGGGGGGAATTTTCATTTTTAAAAGTTTTCTTTTGCTCATTTCTGATTCGAGTTAACGCACCCCGATGATTAAACCCGTGTTTAGTATTTAATACTTTTTTTTCAATTTTTATTGTCTTATTATTATGTATCACCAACTGCATGTTAGAAAAGAAGAATAATATATTAAGTATTTCTGTTTAGACTCTATTCGCTTGTGTTTTTGTAAGTGTACTCGTAAAATAACTAACGATATTGTATACGTGTAATTTATTTAAAATTAACGTTTTTTAAAAATTATAATAAATATTGCGTATAATTGTACTTTATTTTTGTACACTTAGGTTACGCTCTATCATTGGGATTTACCACAAAAGTTACAAGACATCGGTGGTTGGCTAAATCCGTTAATAGTAGATTACTTCGAAGATTATGCGAGACTTTTATTTCAACTTTACGGTGATAAGGTATGCTTTCCGTATAGAACACAACACTTTTTAAATGTTATTAGCGCCTACAATATGTGAGTATTTTAAGAATTTCGAAAAGTAAACGATTTCGGAGGAGAAAAATCGAACCGACTCGTATTTTCTCCACCAATCTACTAATAACTGTTAAATTTGCACTTTTTAAAATCTTGTTCTGTACTTTAATATTCAACAGCGTGAAATGTTAAAGTTGTGATTAAGATTCTTAATAACTAGAGAACAAAAATTTCCTATCTTTATTACATATATTTCTCACACCGCAGTGCGATTACGGTGTCTTTCGCGGAATATGGATACCTATCCTGCCGATACATTGCCCACATTACGCGACCACCACACGAATAAAAGAACCGCAATACTTCTCGGCACTATATCGATTGAAAAATGTTTCCTATAAATAGTTTACATAAAAAAAACTTACAAAAATTTTACGACGAAGACCAGATGTCTACGGGATGACTCACTGCTCACCAAAAGACTCTTGTATTATTATTATTATTACACGAAGATTAACTTAAACATTACACACCGCCGCAGTAGTACGCGCGTAAAGCTATCGACCAACTCGAAAAATCCGTCAAAGGTAAAATTACTGTTCGGAACAATGACAAAAATATTATTCTCTTGATCCTGCTTCGAAAATGAATTCCTTACTTTGCTCTACAGTATTCAGCCTAAGCGAATCTCTTTTGGCAGAATATCGACTGCTTCTGAATTATACATGTCTAGACACACACATATATATCCACTATCCCTGAGTATTATCGGGATTCCCAGATTTTACCGAATTATCACGATGAATTTTTACGTACGAAATAAGCTAAATCTCCTCGCGATATTCGTCACGTGCTCAATTCTCTCGTAATAAGGTAACGCTAAAAGTACGATCTCTCCTAACAAAACAATTCAAAATTTTAATGAAGCTCCATTCTGTGCATCAATGTGAAAATACGAAACACCCTGGAACCGAAGTGAGATGAAGGTAATATTATTTTTCAGTTGAAAATTAATAAAATTATCCTTCCCTTAGAAGATTCTCTTGGAACACTTTTTAAAAATAACTGGAGAAAATATTCATTCTTAGTTTATTATATTTTTCTAGTAATTTTTTTAAAAAATTGAGGAAAATTCCCTTTTTTTTTTCCTCTGATTATACTCCATTCGGTGTAATTACAGAAATCTGTGTACAACTATAAGAACGAAATACGTATGTGTTCACAAATGAAATATTCTTTAAGATAAACCAGTTTAATATTGTTTATTGATTATAAAGTTCATCGTAAGTATACACTTCGATTGTAACGAGAAATTTCGATTACGATATGTGCTGAATTATTTAAGAGCGGGCTATTTAAGAGTAGTATCGCATTATCTATTGTACTTTTTTTGAATTCAGCGTTGTTAAAAGTACGTGACAAAATCATTGTTACTTGCTTTTACGTTTTTTTTTTTTAATATTTATTTATTTATCGTAACGAAAATCCGGATAAGATGAGGCTTCAGATCAGATAGTATAAGCATTTATCTCATAGGCGCAATAATAAAACACGCTATCTAGCGGTCATTTATATAATTATTTTGAATGGTGTATAATAATTAAGGTTCGGATTCTACACTTTCGGCTTCTAATTAACGCTTTGATATTTCGTGTCTTGGCGTTTCAAGGGTTGCAGATTCCAGTACACTAATTTAATAGTGCATATAAATGTTTATTTTGCATATTTTGAAGATTTTTACATATTTTTGATAATTACGGATAAAGAAAACACACACATAGGTACGCATATATATATAATATGAGATGTTTATCTTTACTAAAAAAAAAAAAAAAAAAAACTTATTTCCCCTTGTCGATCGTGTGACTCTACCAATTGGTTTTTAGAGGATGCTTTTCTGCAAATAAAAATTCTTTGTCTTCTTTGTAAATTAATTTAAAATGGTGTATTTACTTTCGGATCCTTTAAGACTTTTATATTTATATTTTGCCAACTGCCTATGTGCCGAACAACAATAGTGTCGGCAAACAAAAACAAATATTGTTGACCGACCAGTATATTGATCGACCGCTGGTTAACAATGCTACATTATCTTCGTTCTTGTGATGGCGCTTTAAGAAGTTGCCTTATTTTAATCCTGGATGGAATTTGTTACAAGTAATAGTGAAAATTTTAGGTGTGCAGTATTAGATGAAAACAATATCTCGTACACTCTATCTGAAGTGACCGCATTTAAGTATTTACCGGCAGTTGTGTCTTGCGATATAGAGAGGTTGTTTTCCGCACTAAAAGCTTAACAAACATAAGACATAATTATCGTGTAGAAAATTTAGAAAAAATCGTTATTACTAAATGTAATAATTTTTTATATTTAGAAATTTAATGTTTCTTTAATATAAATTTAATAGAAGAAACAGCTAGGCGTGTTAATGAAAATTTAATGGGAAAAACAAGATTTTATTTTATTTTTTTAACATACACTATCTATTACGAAACTTTTAGTGCATATAAAACCGAACCTTAATAGCGATCAGAATACGTTATATGTTACCATATTTTTTCCGATGTCATCTGTAGTAGCACTGTTGTATTTTAACCGCGAACGAGCAAATGGTAATAATAATATACTGCGATTAAAGTATTAACATTTTTGAAATGAAAAGGAATAATGCAAAAAAAAAAAAAAAAATTATTTTTTTGCAACCATATATTATATTGAAATATTCATTAACAGAGAAGCTGGATTCGGACGTTACGCCTTATATTTTCACATTAAAATCTACGGAACACTGTTGTAGTTTACGGGGAGTACTGAATATTACGGACAAACTACATATTTTTTTATGTAGTAAGTAAAGCAAGTCCTATACCCTTAGCAGGGTGTCGGGGATTGTGAAATTAAGGTTCAAAGTGTACTAAGCCCAACGGCACTACTAATGAGAATAGGGGGGGCAGTTCCTTTTCTTTCAGGCTGGGTAAACCTGGGAGATTAAATTACCTTTTTAAATCCACGCTAAATGAAATTTGTTAAGGTTTTATCTTCATGCCGTTTTCTAACTTAATACTCTTTATTAAATTAATTTTACATTGCTACTCCATTTGCAACATCGACTATGCATCATTTGTAAACGAAGAAATAAAGTAAGTTTTGTAATAATTTCGATTTTAATTAAAAATATTCGTAAAAGTAGTTTAAACTAATTTCCATCATTATTTGTCTCCCAAAGAAAGTAGCGTTAATTCTTACACCGCATTTATCACTTTAACATTAAAATTTGGTACATCTCTGAAAATCTTTTTCACGTCCAACTCTGATGCAGTTACCTGTAGGACTGAAATTTTCTGTTTAAATGTACCTCTTCTGTAATACATGATTTTACGGTTTATTTACGCTTGTAAAAGTAACTTTACAACGAAAATAAGTGGACTTCTTCTTTTTAGAGATGAACATTTAAAAAAGAAACAGATAATCTATTTCAGTAATGAGCTTTCTTCAAAATAATTTTACGAACTCCAAATAAGAATATAACTGATGATTAGCGTGTTTTAATTTTGAAGGCCTGTTTAAATTATCGGAAATGTAATATCGTGAATATCAATCATTTCCAAAAAAAAACCCAATATAAAACACCTAATGAAAAGTACCAAGTTAATCAAAGGAGAAGAAGAAAGGCACTAGTGGTGTTATCGTGCATAGGAGAAAGCTGTCAAGTTTAAAATTGAATTGCTGATATTTTAATTATATTTCGTTTCATTAAAGCTGATTTAATTTTCGCTTTTATCTGTATTATTTCCGTATTTACATTTTATTGGTTTCTTTTTCTGTTTCTACCGTTTGTAATGAAAAAATTGATTATCGGTTTAAATTAAATTTGTTATATTGTTTACTGAAGATTAATTTATTTTAGGTAAAATGGTGGAATACAATAAATGAACCGCTAGAAATTGTTCACGGATATAGTGTAGGGAGATATGCTCCTTATATGGATTTAGATTCAATGGGTGTAGAATACATCGCCGGTCATAATCTACTTCGAGCACATGCCAGGGCTTATCACTTATACGATAATGAGTTTAGATCGGAGCAGAATGGTATATTCCAATTTCATTATTTTATTATACGAAGCATAACACTTCGCGGGAGTGATGCAAAACTTTTGTAAAAGCTGCTTGCCATCTTTTGCAGATTTTTCTTATAAAATCCCAATCTCGGGAAATGTTTTTAAAATCTGATAACAAAAAAAAAAATAATAAAAAAAAAGGCAAATAAAGACTTTAAAGCCTATACGAAATTATTACTGCAACGAATATAGCGCGTTACCTTTTAAGTTAAAATCTCATAAATTTCCTAATTCAATTTTTGTCCCTTCTCCATTCATGGCACAACGCTTTTAGATATAACGAAAAAAAACAAACTTGTACGAATATCCGTATAGATGGCAGTAGCATCGTAGGTGTACTTCTTCCGGTTCTATTGTTTACAAATGGTCCAATTTTAAATTTAAAAACGATTATGCGTACAGTATAAACACAAAATTCCGACTAATTGATTCATGTTTCGGAAAAATTTTGTGATTTATGTAAACTGTGTTTCTTCGCACGTAAGAAAACTGCTTTAATTCTAACATCGAATAAAAATATTTTATCTTATTTAATCCAAAAAAAAAAAATAATAGTACCAAATACCTAAATCGAAATTGCCCAAAAAAAAAAAAAAATGAATATCGATTATTTAAATATTACATTGTCACAGTTATTTTTACTACATCCTCGTCGGAACTAGATGATATTCTGTATATCATCAAGGGGGAATTTGTAATACATTTTCTTAAAAACGAATGTTGCATAATTTCTTTTAGCATGTTTTTCTCTCTACAGCTGAAATTCACTTGCAAATTATATGTTTATTTTATACGGGTAGTAGGGATCATTGTTCCATTTTTTAAGGAATTAAGTTATCCTTAGACACAACAAAGATCAAATTCGGTTGTTCGCTTAAACAGGTATAGCCTTTTTTTCGGCCATCACAGAGATATCTTCTGAAAATTTCCCAAACTACTTTTACAAATCCCCCAGATGAAGAAAAAAGTGAGTCTTATTTACACTGGCGCACCCAGGATTTATCCAAAGGGAGGGGGGGGGGTTAAAAAAGCAGCATATGGGAAAATGTAAAGGCGGAGGTCGAACATGTTTGGTATATCTCGTTCTCTTCTCTCATTTATATATTTATTTTTGTGTAAAATTTATTACTTAAAAACACTATATTTTTATCAAATATTAATTATTACCGTCAAAAATTTTGCCATTATTAACAGTGTCCGTTTATTCTCCCTGGGGAGAATAACGTTTCCGTAGCACCCCCTTGGGTGCGCCAGTGCTTATATAAGAGCGCAAGTGTAGTATATAAATTTGTTTTAGTAATCGCAGTTCGTAAAGCATTGCAAATACTTGAAATGGGAAATTGATATTGTATCTACAAGTGACTTTTTCCCATATTTTTTTCTTGTTTTTATTATTTCTGTTTTAACTACTGTTTAACTACGCGTCATTTCTCAGCCTGTAAATTTTCCCACACACAAGTGCTTTAATCTATAGATTATATAACGATCGAACATTAAAAATAGCATATAGATTGTAGTACAGGTGATTTTTTCGTTTTAAACTGAGACCTGTAATCTGCAGGTATATTTTAGCACTACTCATTAGTCAGTTTTATGTTGCCTAAATTCTCCTAATTTGAAGCTAATATTTACCTATTTATTCGAAAAGGTAATTTTTTTATACAACAAAGTTTACCGTGAGAACCACTGCTACAAGCGGGTTTTTTAACGTATAATAATACATAGTTTATACGATATCTATTGAAAAAATACTTCAACACTTAACTTCCAAAAAAATGAAAACACGTTTAAATTATAATAATTAAAATAAGTATACAAATTCGTAAACACAATTAATTATAAATTATTCCCGAGACTATGATTGGTTACACGGAACCAATCATTTACAAAAAAAAAAAAACAAAAAAAATTAATTTAATTTACAGATTAGTGTTATAAAAACTGACGTGTTGCACAGTACCCCTCCAATGATGAATAAGTTACTTTAAAACATTCGGCTTTTATAAAGTCAATTTTAGTAAATATAATACATTTTTGTCTGGTGTTTTTAAAAATTAAATTATCAAACTAACTACATAAATGGCAATTGTCAATGTTAATTTTAAAATATTTATCACCCATTTATGAAATCGTAAACTATAATATCTTAAGTATACAGAATATATGAAATAAATTTTGCATCTACTTACATATTTTAATGTCGACGATCGGAACTTGTTTAACAGATAGTTCTCCATATTTCCAATTTTTTTAAAGAGTGGAATCAAGGCCGGACCTGAGGGGGGCTATGCCCCAGCCTCCAGGGAGTCCCCGCTCTTGAACAGAAATTTAATTTTCCACGTGCAGAATTTAAGTTCCCACCCCCCTCCCCAAAATACACAATACTGTAAATATAAATGATTTTAAATTTGCGTTTTTTATTTTGAAAAGAATTCAGTTCATTTTTATATTAAAAAAAATTTATATCTATATATATATATATATATAAGTTTATTAATAAAATTATACACTTTTCCTCTATAAAATTTTCTCTTTTTTCACGGATAAACTAAATACTACCTAAAATGAATATTTTATAGAAATTTTCTACGATAAATCTGATTTATTGTGTTAAAAAAAATTAAATCAGTCCTCTAATGTGCGTACTGAATAATAAATAAACATTCTACAAATCGATTAATAACAATTCTCTATTCAAATATTGATACCTATGCAATTGTTGTAAATGTTTCTATGTTTAAAACCGATCTGTGAAAAAAGTTTTAGTTGAAAGAAAGGAATTGTTTTACTTTTTTAATTTTACTGCGAACATGTGAAAAAATGATACTTATAAATAATATTAGCCAAAAGTGAAGATTCAAGGTTTTAGAAAATTGTTATTATAAGTAACCTATAAATTTAGAAAAAATGATATATTAAATTTGTAACTTTTTTTTTTGTTAATCTAGGAAAATTGAGTATAACATTAAGCGGATTTTATTACGAACCGAAATCAGACAGCGAGGAAGATAAGCAAGCTGCAGAAAGAGCTTTGCGTTTCGATGTATGTAAATATCGATAATTTAAATTGATAATTGATAATTATAGAGAAATATTTACGGATAAAGTAAATGGAACTATTCACTGTTTTTAAAATTCCGGATTTTTGGGAAAGTTACTGAAATAAAAGTAAAATGAATAATTTCTACTACAAAATGATAAAAAATCAACACTAAACAAGTGCTTCTTAGCACTAACGTAGGTTATTTTCTTTCTTTTTTTTCTACATACCGACATGAATTTCGCAAAAAAAAATCGTGGTAATCTGGCCGCTTTCGGTTAATGAATATTAAATTTAAATTTTCTAAATACTTTTAATCGTTTGTAATTGGGGCTTTCGCTTTTTTGTTCGTTTTCGTATTTACAATCAGTAGCGTTGTTGGGAGCAGGAATGAAGAATTGTTTGGACACTCCTAAGGCAATTTTTTCAGTCCGTTTAATAGTTCTTATTTTTAAATTGCTGAAACAATACTTTGGAGATGCCAAAGTGAAATAGAATTGTACATTCGTGCCAGTTTGTGCTATCTTTCTGCTGAGCAAAATGCATTTGCCGAGAGCAATTTTGTATCATAAATAAAATTAAAATTTTAACTGCGCTATTGATTAAATCTCTCTCAGAGAAAAATTCCGGTTACCCCGCTCTGATTACCATCGAGTGAAAGTTTAAAACCTTTTAACGGTTTCGTTACGGATGATATCTACGTGAAAAAATAATTTATCAGCAGATCCTTTGGTACTTCCAGTTATGCAGCGATGTATCGAAGCAAATTGAAAAAGAAAGAAATCTGAGAGTACTGGCAGCAGAGATTAACTTGGCTAAAGTAAGAAAATAATTTTTAGATTGCCGAGATGCCGCTATTCGAGCATTCAGAGAAAAATGTTTAGTATGCGAGACGCTAATTGCTTTAAACAGTGTGGAGATGAATTCCGATTGGATGATCTACTCGCTTTCCTGTTGTGTTAGTCAGGTGCTATGATTACTTCTCCGATATTAGTGGGCCACTAAAAACGCGTTGAAAAGTATACACACATATACAACAACAGCATAAACAATCAGATCAAACGTTTAACTAAGTACTTTACTTTGGCAAAGCGACTAATTGTGTACGCTGTTTTGTTTTTTTTCTTTTTATCCTCGGGGATAACATCCTCTTATATATGACGTTCACATGTCCCTATCAATTTTTCTATCATAGTGTTGATCCGTAGCTATAAAAATTACAAAATTAATAAAAAACTGGCCTATGTCAAATTCCATTTTAACAAATTTTTTATTTTAGTGCTGGAAAAATCGAGAGATTCATCACTGATTGTTAAAATTACATTTTGGTTAAATTATAATCAGCAATAAGCATGTCACTATTAAAATACGATAATTTATAGTATAGGATTATTACTAGTGTAAAGTAGACCCATACGTTTAACGGGGTGTTAAGAATTGTAAAGTTAAGTCTGACAACTGGAAGAAGGTTTAAATACTATTAAGAATATATATATATATATATATATATACCAAGAACGAACGCAATTTGATCGAATTACTAAGGATAACGAATATATTTTAATATTTTCAAAGTAAATCCGCTTATTTTTCGAAACAGTTCGATTGGTTTGCTCATCCGATATATAGTAAAGAGGGTGATTATTCCGATATACTTAAGAAAACCGTTCATAAGAAAAGCATCGAAGAAGGCAGACGAAGGTCTCGATTGCCAGTGTTCACTGAAGAAGAAAAGAAGTACATTCAAGGTAATTATCTTCTATCTGCTGGCCAAACGGAGAATAACTTTCGAGGTCACAACAGACCAATTTTATTGTCCGTTTAACGCCATTAACTGTTGGAATTTTATTTCATCATTAACGTTAATATTAATTGAAAATTTTAATACGCGTATATGCGCTGACCAAACGGTGAAGTAAGCTTTTTCAACTGAATGAAACGTTTCCGTCATTTTAGAGCAAATGAAGTTTCTAATATTTGTTGTTATAAATAAATAATTGCCATTTATTTTTCAGATTTTAGGCAGTAATAAGTTTTTTAATTATTTAAAAAAATTAAATTAATTTTTATTTTCTTCGAAGGAACTTTCGATTACTTGGCAATCAATTATTATACCACCAGAGTTTGTACGCCCGGAATAAATGTTGATGAAAATCTTAGATTTAGAGATGGCGAATTTGTTTCCCATATAGATGAGAAGTGGCCTTCGTGTAATTCATGTTGGTTAAAGGTAACACTATTTTATGTACATTTATAGATAAATTAACTTCAATTTTATTCATAATTGGCCGGTTTTGATTTTTAATATAATACCGGTATAAACATGTATACATATATAGAAAAGTAAATTTTGACTATGACATTCTTAAAAAGAACAATAATTTTTTTCCCCCTATAAGTTTCTATTGCAACTCTAGTTATATATTCCATAACATATTGTTTTTTTTCCTTTTCATATCGTATTTTGTGTTAATATGTAGATCTTAATATTTTCCTTTGATTTTACGGCAGATTTAGAATTTCCCTAAAAGACTTGTTTTAATTTTTGTGGAAGAATGGTTTAATGAACCTTTTCTTTTTCCACCTTTTAGAGATCTTTATATTTTTATCAAAAAAACAGGATTATAGATTATAGATTTGTCACATATGTTTTTTGTGCTTTTTTTTTTTTTTTTTTATGTTCGTCCCTGCATAACTTTTAATTAGTGGATTTTACAGATTCTTTGTTAACTCGAAATTGTACCGGTCAGTATTCGTATATATTCAGCAGACATAAAATAATGTGAAAAAAGGGAGTCTCTTTAGGGAAATTTTTATTAATATAACAAAAATGTTATCAATATTACGAGTATTTATTTTGGGAACGTAAATTAGGAAGGAAACTAATTTTTAATCCAACTAGACAAAAAACTTGTGAAATTTTATCAACGTTAATTAGCACGGATAAATGTATATTTAAGAAAAAAACAGATTTAAGACTCCCATAACGTCATTTCCAAGCTCATCGCTGATTGCGTTTAACTTCTGATCAACTGGACTAATTTAAATGATGCGTTTTATCTCCTAGAAATTGTATCGCGGTCAGTTAGGTCTCAAATGAGTGCCGCTGAGTGTCGGTAAGTACTGACTTTAAAGGAGTCTCTCTTTAGAGATATACTTTACTTAATATAGCCGGACGAAAATTAAGCAAAAAAAATTTTCACTAGATTATGGGAAAAATGTGAACCAATAAAATTTTAAAATTAAACAGGCGATAAACGCGAGTGACTTATATTTTAAGTATATTAACGCTAGTTTATACAAATTTGTAGATTTAAGTCAAGATGATGAATTTGAAACCCTCAAAGCGGGATTTATACAAGTTCATCATTAATGTAAATATGTTACGTTCGAACGTGTTACTGATCGATATCCAACTTTGCAAAGTACAGAAAGTAACAGTATTTTTGGTTGGTCTATCTGCAATATCACTGAAAAGTACAGTAAAATTGTTTCTAAAAAATGTGTATCGACTTCAAGATTTATGTTAAAAATTTAATAAAAACATACTCTTCTTCCTAGTCATTAGCGCTCATGGCAATTGTTTATATACAGTACGAATGTGTACATATGCAAGACTACTAACTAGTGTGCATATGATAGCGTATGTGGTGGTTCCCCATTGCCTTCCACTAACAAATAATTATTTGATAAAAAAAGTAATTCAGAGTAATATACCTCTTGAATTACTACGATTGTCTTTAAACAATATTAACACTTACTGGAGTTGGCACCATGGGCGTTGCCAGCAGGGGGCAGGGGGCAGCTGCCCCCCCTGGAGCCTTGAAACTTTTTAAGCAACTGGCGATGATGAATATTCGTAGGCGCGTAATCATTAACAATTTTCCAGAAACCCACGAAAATTATGTTTTAATTAAGCTTTCATTCTTGTTTAATGAAATATTAAACGTTTACAACTTATAAATTTTATTTTTCCTGTAACTCATATCCTCTTTTTATCATCTTGCCCCCCCCCAGCGGCTGGCAACTTCTTCTTGCGCCCCCTGGCTCATCGGCTAACAACTCTTCTTGCGCCCCCGGGCTCATCGGCCGGCGACGCCCTTGGTTGGCACCAAATTCAAATTGCAACAACCATTAGAAACCACATTAAGTATTTCTGATGTTTTCGATACTTGGCTCATAGAAAACGAGTGATTGGGTTTTGTTATACTTTGTGCGGTTGTATAAACGTTTCAGTTTTAGTTCCGACACTAGTAGGCATTAATGTTATTTAAAAATTACTACAGTATCCTTAAGTACATTTTACGGTAAACTATTTTATCTTTTCTTGAGTGCAATTATTTTCATCTTTAGAATAAATCTTAAGTCTGAACTTTTTTTTAACGATTTTAAATAAATGCAGAAGCACAAATGTATATGTTACATGTAAACGTAATCGTTACAAATTGCAGGTTACACCGTGGGGATTTAAAGGTCTATTGAGATGGTTAAGTGAACAGTACGACAATGTACCAATATACATAACGGAAAATGGATACTCAGATTATGGTAGCACTAATGACATCGAGAGAGTCAACTATTATAAGGTAAAGTATATCTTTTGTACTATTTTAGCTCTGAAATCGGAAATTTCGAAATAAAAGAGAAATAATTCATCTTTATACACAATAAATATTGAAGAGTAATATTACTGATGAATTCCTTTTGCGTAATTATCGAATTTTTACTTTTAACCGTTATTTCTAAGCGAAAATAAAAACGTAATCTTGAATAATTAAAGAGGTCACTGTATACTAAATTTATCTTTAAGAGAACAAATATCACCCCCTTATTACGATTCGTTCTGTTCTTAATTGTACCGTAGTGACACATAGGAGCCGAACTAGGGCAAAAACAAAAAACTTTGCAGTATAAAATGATGAAATTTGTAATCGTCATTTTACATTTATTTTATCAGTGGGCGAAGTACTAAAGTAGATTTAAAATGAAAAAATTCGTTGGTATTTCTCTATCAGCAGAGACTGAATTAGCTTAGGAGATAGTTTTCAGCTTCCAATAGAAATCTGAGAAGTTGCCATTTGAGCGCGAGAAGAAAAATGTTTAATGTGTAAGTACCGCTCTGTATCTGTCAGTGTCCAATAGTAGTCGAATTCCGATTTAATGATCGGCTCGCTTCCCTGTTTTGTTCATCAAGCACTGTGAGTACTTCTCCGACATTAGCGAGTAGTCACTAAGAGCGCATTTAGAAACATATACATAAAACGACAGTGTAAACAGCCAATCAGATCGACCGTTTAGTTTTCTCTACTTTGACAGAGTGACCAGCGCGTTGAAATATAGTACCACTGTTTTATCTCAGTGAGATAACCATTCATGCGGCTAATATATACATAAATGCGCTTAGCGAAAAGAAGCCGCTTTTAGTCAAAAGAGGCAATATATACATTCCATATTGTACAGCTCTTATTCCTACGCTGCCATCTGGTTATTTTAATCTACCGTATATAGTATTAATTTACGTAATATTGATGTAAATATAAATCTTTTCAGCGACTTAAGTAGAGATCATCTTCGAAACCAAACAACCAACTCCTACTTTTTTTGTAAACAACAGAATCGCAATATCCTTCCTTTGTAAAAATAGTCATAGACGGCGCTAAGTTCGGAGGTGCGAACAGTAGAGTGGGTGCTGCATTTATTCCGGATGATAATTTAATATTTAAATTTAAACTCTCTCCTGAGGCGTCTATTTTTACAGTTGGGCTGCTTGCTATTGATAAAGCCGGTGACTTTATACTGAAGTCTTTAGATGTTAAGAGAAAAATTTTACAGACAGTTTTAGTAGCCTCTTGGCGCTCAGCTACGGCAATTTTAATTATCGCTGTCACCCACTAATCTACGATATTAAGTTTAAATGCACAGAAATTATAGATAAAGGAAATACTCTAAAGTTCTGTTGGGTTCCTAGTCATCGCGTAATCATTTTCAATGATGTAGCTGATCAAGCGGCTAAAGAAGCAGCCTTAAACGGGTGTCTGTGTGCCCCTTTATACCATCTAAGGATATTTTAAACATGATTAAGAGGAACAACTGTACTGATTGGAAGAATTTCATTCATAGTTCACCTAGTTTAGGCAAGACATACGAAATTGTCCAATCGTTTTTATCGAGTATGCCTTGGTATAATAATATCATCACTTCTGTCTCGGTTAATTTAATTCGACGTTTCGTTACTACTATCTGCAGGCTTCGTACACGTCATACTAGAGTGCATCTTAACTTTTTTCGATGGAAGCCTATTTACATTCAAATTGTAGCGATCATGTAAGCGTAGTTTATCGCGAGGATATTAACCAGACCAATTTTGAGTGATGTCTAATAAAACATAAAGGTCCCCTTACCTAGCATATTTATGCAACGTGTGAACGAAATTAACAGAACGTATCGGTATATGATATTAATGACTCTATATTTTATACTGAAATTTTATTAAATCGAAAAAAAGCGTTATTCGGGGGGAGTTCTAACTTCCAAAAACTCCACTTGAGTACGCCGCCAATTTCTCATACGGTTTCAGCTCTTCTGTTGACCCATTTCCATATATTATCCAGATATCACATTTTCCAGGTACACCTTACATACCACTAATTGCGCAAATTAACTTGTCTTCTTAATTATGCGGACCGATTTTAGTTAGGCCATTTATATAATATAATAAATATAATCTCATTCAAATGCTTAAAATTGTCTTATAAAAAATGCAGAATAATGTGCTGCTCACGATAAATAAAAATTAAGATATGCGAAACTTTACGAATCTTCTATTTTATTAGAAATATTATCAAAAAACATGCGTACTACAGAAAATTATAGTTTGAAAAATATTAAAAATGGCCGACATGTTTCGCAGTTACGTACTCCACAATCATGGCGTTAAAATTTTTACATTTTAAATCTGTAAATATATTTACCAAACACTAATGAATCTGCTATAGTTTAGAACAGCTTTCCTAGTTGTTTCGTTTTTCCCCGTTTTTGGTTATATTCAAGCACGCTGAAAAAAACCGATTATCATAGTCATTAGTAAAAATTTGTAATTTTTGGTTACATATTAATTAATAATGACTGTTGGGTGATTCTCAGAAAATTCTGTAACGTTTTTGCGTTATTTAGAAATCCTGTCACGAAATCTGTTATGTTTTTGCATCATTGAAGGCATCATCGACCGATGTTTAGATTCCAGTTCTGCTACTTCTTCCGTTAGAAATCAATATGCGTAATATAGAGAAGAACTTTCGGAAAATGGTGAAAATAATTTTCTTCCTTCGTCAAAAAGACTCTTAGTCTACTAAAATCGACTTTTCTATAAGTATTACAGAAGAAATTCGGAATTTTCCCATTAGTAAGGTTCAAGGGATCGATTTATATTGCTGTTATTGTTTAGGATGTATTTGGGATTTTAATAAAATTTAACGAAAGAAAATATGCCTAAATGTGTCGTGATATTTCTTCTTGATTCTTTTCGAAGAATTCGCTATTTATAAAATCAAACAAATTTTTGCCATTTATAACATAAAACGACAGATCTGAATTATGCAATCAATGAGAAAAGTGGCCGACAACATAAAGAACATATTACATCACGCGATAATTAATAAATAAAAAAGCGATATAAAAATACAAATAGTACAAATATAGCGTAAATTTCATTGCAGTACTGACAAAATTCTTATTATTACTAAAAGTTTTTCTTCAATTTTGGTGTTTTTTTTTTTTTTTTTTTGAATAATTTATTACTTTTTTCATGTACACTTATTTAACATCAATATTATTGTACTGTTTTCGTAATTACCCGTATACATACACCTCTTGTAGGACCCGCAGCTATTTTAATGAATGAAAATAAAAAAAAAGTATCATTATGCAAATAGTATTTTTTTTTTTCGTTTTTAAGAACTACAACATAGTCGCTAATTTATACCCTGGATGAAATGATAAGCGAAATATCCCGTTGCGCAACTCTCAGTGTATCTATTTGTAACAAACCAGTAACATGAAACGCGATATACGCAGCTAATGTTTTCATTTAATCAAAAAACCTACTATTTATAATATTTCTTGATTCTTTTATCGCCTTTTTAGGATCATGTAAAGTAATTCTATGTGCAAACCTTTTTCTACTCTGTGGACTGACTGACAATGAGATGCGCTAGTATTCTTTATAGATTTTCGAATAGGGTAAAATATTTTCGTATTTCTCTATTGAGCCACTTTTGGTGGTGAATGAGGATAACGATTATTCCCAAAATTGGACGCCGCTAACGACCGAATTGGATAAGACAATCTTTTAAAGTCTTCCACTTTGAAAAAATCGTCATTTCCATAGGTTGTTGTAGGTCGCGTACTTAGTCTGCAACTTCTTCTTCTTCTCGTGCCACCCGATTCGGGTATTGCTTAATCATCATGTATGGATTGGATTATCTGTTGGAATTGATTACGATCTTTTGCTATTCTGACTAGATCTTCTGTTTTCTTAATTCCGGTCCATTTTTTTATATTATCTATCCAAGCGGTCTTTCTTCTTCCTTCTATCATGCCCATTATTATTGTCTGTAGTAATTTGTATTTTTCACCTCTCATGAAGTGTCCGAAAAATTTTATCTTCCTTCTTTTTACTATTGTCATTAATATTCGGTCAGTTCTCATTAGTTCCAGTACTTTCTCATTTTTTAACTTTTTTGTCCACGGTATTTTCCACATTCTTCTGTAGCACCACATTTCGAATGATGATATACGCTTCCTCATATTTTCCTTTATGGTCCATGTCTCGCTTCCATACAGTAGCACTGACCATACGTAACATTGCAATATCTTGTTCTTGATCCTTAAACTTCCTATCGCAAAGGGTGTTTTTTAATTTCATAAATGTGTTTCTGGCCATCTCTATACGAGTACGTATTTCCATATCAGAATCATTACTTTGTGTTATTCAGCTACCTAAATATTTATATTTTTCCGTTCGTTCAATTTCTTCGCTACCTAAAAATAATTTTTCATTTAGATTAGGCTGTCTTGCAACTACCATGAAGTTTGTTTTTTCAGTATTTATACTGACTCCTTTCTTCCCGCTTTCTACTGCAACTATGTCTAGTAGCCTTTGTAGGTTTTATATTATATTAATTCATCAGATGTGGTTGGATTATTCAATTTTTACACTGCGATGTCTTAAAAATTTAATATACATCAGTTAGCGTTAATTTTGATTCTTATAGTAGTCTAAATCCGTGTCATGAGAGATTCGTTTTGCGATATTATCCGTTAACCGTATTTAACTATATCAGCGAACAAGATGAGAATAAGAAGACGAAAATTTTTCCTGACGGCATGGCGCTCGTAAAATAAAATTCACCAAGTTTGGAGGGAGAAAAATATATTTAAGCGGAGAAAACGAATAGTATCGCGACACCACCAAGAAACGAGATGTTTACATTCTACGATAGGAAATAAATTTACATGGTCCATAAAGAATTTTACGATCCGTAATATGCGTCTTCAAGAAGGAACATTCAGGTTTTCTTAGTCAAGAAAACGACTGATTTTCGAATGTGTTTTTGTTAAATTTTTTATCGGGTGAAAAATCGAATTAGATGTAATATTGCGCAAATAAAATTTTAACCGTAAAGTATTAGAACAAGCGATATAATATAATTAACGTGAGTTGAAATGAATTTAACCTTCAGGTGTCTAACAAGTACAGAATACCATTCTCTATTCGTGATATTACAAAATCATACTAAACTGTATAAAAAGAATACGGTAATTTTTTTGTTTTTTTCAAGTTTTATGCGAGAGATGTATTAAGTGGGAGCTCTATTCGTCGAAATGGAAAAAAATGTTTTTTGACCCGAAAATGTGATTTAAAAACATTACTTTATTTGCCGGATGTCTAGCGAAATAGTAAACAGCATCCTTCAAAATCGTGATATTATTTCTGGAAATATCGGTAAAAATGTTATAAAAAAAAAAAAAAGAAGAAAACACAGAAAGAAAAGTGACTAAACAAAACGGAAAAGAGGCAACTTCTGAGATTGGTAGGAAATATATTTAAATATTCGAAAATAAACGCGAAAGACATTTTAAAAGTGGAACGGACGGGAAGGAGGCGGAAAAAATGTTTCACAGTTTTGGTTTTTGATAGTTTGCTCGAATATTATCGTTGAAAGATTACTCTTTAAGGAATAGTAAGTTTTCGGTACTTTGAATATCGAAGAAACCCTCTAGGATGAAAAAGTATCCCGCGAAAATATTTATCTTTGTGACGTATTTTTTGGAAATAAATTTCAAGTTTCAGTTCCCAACGAATTAGCGACATACCAGTGGGGCCGGGTGAAGACGATAAAACCATTAACGGAAGAAAATTAAGTAGTTTTCAGATTTTTACAGAACTGCAGATATTTCGAATCTTTTTACGTGCGAAGCATTTTGAATGAAGTACACTTATACATAATTACGACGAATTGAGGCATAGCAAAAAAAGGTAAAAATAAAAAACGAGCTATTATTTTCTCCGCTGCATCATGGCCACGTTTTTTGTTTTCTGACTTCTACTATTGTCGCTTTAATTTTTAGATTTCAACTTTTATTATCGATTCCTAGCTTTCATTATTTGAACTTAACCACCTTTCAACCTTTTTTCGGAAAAGCCGGGAAAATGATAAAAATGAAATTATGAAAAATCAAAAATTAAAAAATAAAATTTGTTTGTTATTTTTTTCTTTTTTATATACATATATATTTTTAAAGGATATACTAATTGTGCGAAGATTTCTTTTTTTCGTTAAATAAACGAATAAAATGTGTCTTTTTTTTCAAAAGAAAAATTGGTTGCCTGTAAAGTCGGTATACGGGCGAAAGTTTTACGTGACAACGACTTTGAGTGGTAAAATAATTTTAATGTGAATATTCATTCGTATAGTAGGAAGAAGGATGAAATAATAGTAACAATTTAAAACATTTATTTATACAAAGAATTATATTTAAAACATTAATTTATACAAAGAATCTCGCACTAATTTGTACATCTGGCTCCATTGTACTAAAATTGAACAAATTAGAAATTATTGTTTCTCATATTTTTTTCTCATATTTTTAAAATGTCTGTCTCTCTCCCTCTTAGGCGGGCTAACCATGCCCGAGTGGAAGGGACGCGTGCCTCTCAGTCGCTCTCATTGTGAGCGCATAACGTGAGCGGAGCGTAACGCAGTTTCTTCAAGTGTCACCCGGCAAACCAATTTATAAGACGTTGTCACGTCAAAAAAATACCGACTTCGAGATTTATTATAAAAATTAAATAAAAATGCGCTAAAAAATGAAACATAATAATTTTAAAAAATAAGCATTAAAAAGTAAAACTTACGTTCGATGAAAAATATATTTCAGAGTGATATACCTTAAGTGGTTATATTATCGTAATTCTTATACAACGTAAATAAGAGTCCGCATCAAATTCATATTACAATATCTAGGAATAGTTTAATGAATATTTGATACAGTTTTTAATTATTATTTTAATATGTAATATGAATCCTACTCTAATTATAAGGTATCAGTGTTGTATAGGAATTACGATAATATACCATCACTTAAAATCACTCTGAAATATTTACTTTTTATCGAATAATTATTTTTTACTTTTTAGCGCATTGTTATTAAATTTTTATAATAAATCTTGAAGTCGGTGTTTTATTTTTTTTTCCAAAAAAAAAAACATTTCATTTTACAATTTTTAGCATTATACTCGAATTTTTTTCTTGCTAAAAATCAATTTTCTTGTCACATTATTCTCCATATTTTATACTTAAAAAAAGAAAAAGCGATTGCTCTTTATTTTGAACTGCACTTCCAGGGTGAAAACATCGAAAGCTACATTTCCATAGTAATTCGGCAAACTGATAAGTCAACCGCTTCTGTTATACTAAAAAGAAATATAAAGAAAAAAAAAAAATGATCTAAAGGGGGGCGGCTACATTTTTTAACAAATACACAGTTTATATTCACCCATTTTAATCAGGATCCATATGGTCTGTGTGGTACACTATCTAATAGACAAAGAATTATTAAAACCGGTCCATATAAATATAACTTCATAAAAAGAAAAAAAAAAAAAACAAAAAATAAGTGACGAACGTGTCTTCTTTTTCGAAGTCAGTAACAAAGCTACATCTCTTCCATGGTAATTTGGCAAACTGATAGTATTTTATTCATTTTTTTTCCTACTCTGGGCGCGTCAGCGGCCTTGACCCAACAACATGAAAAATCAAAAGATAGAACTAAATAGCCAGGCGGTCAGAAATGGAAAAGACAAAGGACATTTTAAGTCAACCGTTTCTGTTATATTAAAAAAAATACGTTTGTATAAACTAGCGTCGATAATAAAGTTATTCGCGTTTATTGTCTCTTTAGTTTTTTTTATCAATTCTAGTTGTTTATACTTTCTCCATATTCTAATGAAAACTTTTTGACTAATTTTTGTCGCCTTATATTATAAGCAGAGAAAGGATATCTTTAGGAGAATTCTTTTTTTAACGTTATTCGATGTTTACTTCATCGGTACTTAAATGGAACCACTGCTGACCGATAAAGTTTTAAATAAACGAAAAATGCACGTGGTCATGCGCAGTTGAAAATATCGCTATGGACTTTCAAATTCGTTTCCTTTTTTTTTTTTTTTTTAATAAAATGTTGAATTTATCAAAAAAATACATCAAAATGGTGAGAGACGAATATTGATAATATTTTGATCTTTTTGTTTGGTTACGTTAACGACTAGTTTTCTTTCTAATCTACTTTATCGGTGGTAAATAACACGGATAATTTTAAATGTATCAATCACGTCTGTGTTGTTATATTATTGAGAACTTTTCTGAAGAGACCTGTTTTTTTCACATTATTTGATGATCGCTGAGTACCTGTGTTGACTGATCCTTATCGCGATATTTACTTACGTGGTATCATCACTGACTGGTACAGTTTCGGATGAATAGTGAATCAATAAAATTATGTGATAAGGTACGTTAAAAAATTAAAAAGAAGCATACTCGACCAACGCATAATATTCTCTCCTTGAAGCGGCTTTCAAAAAGATACGTTACAAATAAAATATACGTAAACCGAAAAATGTTGGTAAGGTTCGTGTTAATTAATTGTGATACACGGCACATTTCGGTAACTGTACTTAATTAGTTGGAGTTCATAATTCAGTTATGGCAAAAAAGTCATAGAACCGTTATTTTCTTTTTAGTTTCTGTTCGGGATCGGTTAAAAAAAACATTTTGGTTCAGCATAGGTTCATGATTCAACAAAAATAATGGATTTGTTCTTGATTATTAAAACTTAATTTTTCAAGAAAAAAATATCGAATATCATTAGCATGTACTATTCTAAAACATTTTGAAAATAATAAAAAAAGTGACCAAACATTTCTTTTTTTTTAAAAAATGAAGAATTCGCGTTTGAACTACATTTCTTTTCTTCACTCCGTATGAAATTAAAGCAATTCGCAAAGATTCAATTTATGTCTTATTATTTTATTCGACTTCTAAAAAGAACAATGTTATACGTTCGTTGCGTAAGTTTTTTTTTTTGTTTTTTTTTTTTTTTTTTATGTTTGCTCACGCATAACTCATATTTATATAGGGCGATTTTACTGATTCTTTGTTCATTAGAAAGAGTACAGTTAAACTTAGGAACACCATGTGAGTAATAATGAAAATCGATTAACATAAATTGAGTATTTGTCAGATATCCTGAAAAAATGGGGTCCCTTTGAATAATTTTTTTTTCTTATTATTTTTTATTAGTATAACAGAGGAGACTAACTTAAAATACTATCAATTTGCCAAATTACCTTGGAAATGTATCTTTGTTACCGACTTCCAAAAAGAAGGAGGTTACACGTTCGTCGCATTTTTTTTTCATGGTTTTTATGTTTGTTCACGCACAACTTACAATTTTTACGGACCGATTTGACTGATTCTTTGTCTATTAGAAAGTCTCAGACCATGTGAGTCCTGATGAAAATCGGTGAATATAAACTGAGTATTTGTCAAAAAACGTGAACAAATGTAGCCCCTTTAGGTACTTTTTTCTTCTTCATATTTTATATTAGTATAACACGAGGCGATTGACTTAAAATACTATCAATTTGCTAAATTACCATGGAAATATAGCTTTCGATGTTTTTACTGTGGAAATACAGTTCAAAATAAGGAAATCGTTTTTTTTTTTTTTTAAGCATAAAAAACGGAGAATAATGCGACGAAAAATTTTAATTTTTATCAAGAAAAAAATTCAAGTATAATGCTAAAAATTGTAAAATAGAATGTTTTTTTTTTTTTTTGGGGAAAAAAAACAAAAAACGCCGACTTCAAGATTTATTAGAAAAATTTAATTTAATAAAAATACACTAAAAAGTAAAATATTCGATAAAAAATATATTTCAGAGTGATATTACGTAATTTTTATACCACATTAACTTTTTTGAGTCGACATAAAATTCATATTAAAATAATGATCAAAAACAGCATTAAAAGTATTCATTAAATTGTTTCTAGGTATTATAATATGAATTTGATGCCGACTCTAATGCGCATTAATGTTGTATATTACTATATCACCTTAAGGTACATCACTCTGAAATATATTTTTTATCGAATATTTTACTTTTCAGTGCATTTTTATTCTATTTTTATAATAAATTTTGAAGTCATTATTTTTTTTTTGTAAAAAATCATTTTATTTATTCCTTTTCGATCCATTTTGTAGTACTCGTATTCGACCGAAGATATCCTTTTTTTTACATCATTATCTTTATTAACGAAAAACATAAAAATATAAACACCTTGAAACTTATCACTTAAATATGTTCAGCCATATACGTTAAGGCCACTCTGTACATTTATGGTCCTTAAAATATTCATGAAATTACTTTCCTACCTTATCTATTTATTCCCTTCGATTAGATTGAACACAGCTGTATGACAGTAACAAATGAAATGAGCGTCGAAGGAATTTTTGTTGAATGAATAATCAGCGAAGTAAGTACTCGTAATTTCAATACCAATGCAGCAGTGTCGTGAATGTATTAACTAATGTATCTGAAAAAACGGGTATAGCTGTATAATTATTTCTTTTTTCAACCTATAAATAGCCGGAATTAAAGAGAGAGGGAGAGGAAAAAAACATAATGCCAGATCGCCAACAACAAGCGCTTAAATGTCATTTTCAAACTACTCACAGTGTAATACGAGTTTTTCATGCCAATGCGGATCTTTAACGGGTACGTCGGTAAAGGACCTCCATCCAGCAGCGATAAAGAGAAAGGAGGAAGAGAATCAGTTAAATACCAATTCGATCAAAAGTTGGCAGGACGAAAGAACCAATAACTAGAATAATGGACCAGGAGGGAAGTGATAGAACGTATGACATACAATAAGAACCAGAAAACCCATGAGATAACAAATTACAGTAAAAAATGGTACGTTCAGTAGGGCGGGATAAATATTCAGAAAAGATACGGCTGAATCAGCGACAGTTTCGTGATTAGGATGAAGTTAACTGGTGGGAAATGGTGTTAAATAAAAATGAAACTGTGAAGTAACACAATATGATTTAGACGCAAAAACACGAGATTACAACGGCATTCTATGGAATAGAAACGTCATAGAACCAGGGATGGTAGGGAGATTCGGCTAGACGGGCAGATAGAAAAAATTTTTCTAAGGAAAGGTAGAAGCATATTTAATCAGAATCTAATGTGAAATTTAAATAATTTCTTAAGAACCAGAAGTCAGGGAAACAGAAAACAGAAACAATTTCCTTACGAAGACAGTGACAATGACAAACAAGTTCCAGGAGGAGGTGTAACATCTTTGGAAAGAAAGGAGTTAAATATATTAAGAAGAATTCGAAGAGATTAGCCAAACAGATTCTTGAGGACAACGGAATACTATCAAAATCTGGGGGGTAAGGCTGGATGATTTTTCAAGAATGAGTTTTAATTCATTAATATCGAAGGCGGAAGTAAAGAAATTATAAGTAGAGTCTTCTGGAAACGGACAAAGATATAATTCGTCAACGTCGGGAACATAGGCGGTAACGACGGAATCGATAAAGGGTAGTAGTCAATTCATGGAGATGTTAGTTGGAATTTAAATGATCTGGCTATTTTCCAAATATGGACTAGTGAAGTAGTTCTTAAAAAGGAAGAGGTTCTCTAAGAGCACTTGTTAAAGAATTTCAGAATATATCTAGCTCTCTAGCATTAGCCTGTTTATGAGCCAAAAAGAGCTCAAGAATAGGATTAAAACGGAATGCTCTATGGCTAGCACAACTATGATCGAATGCAGAGTCACATTCCCTGTTCCGACAGAGAGACGAGCGTGTTCTGCGACGATTAGATATCGAAGGATGGCAAGAAAGCGGGGGGAAAGCGAAAGAGCGTTAGTAATAGAATCGAGAGTTGTGTATTGAGATATAAAGTAAGAAACATGTGGAAGGATGGAAAGCGCAGGATCAACTAAGGAATGGGAAAGATCTTAATTTATTTTGTACGAATTTCACCGAGGATAATAGGGAAATTTGAAATAAGGAGAAGGGAGATTCTGAAGAGTGATTGGATCAGAAATATGGCCACTACCGAAGAAGCCCGTGAAGGTCGACTAACTATGGTTAAAACCGGTAAAGAGAGATGAAAATATAAAATAAAGAGAACCAAAGCCAGAAGGGTTCTTTTGATAGGTAAAAAGATCATTGAGAAGAATTATATTAGGAGAGAAGATAAGATTTTTAAGAACATGATCTGCCGAGTATTCTAGTCACCACTAATGAGGGAATGGATGAGGACTGGAATTGAGAAATTGAGTGAAGGGCAAATGACAAAGATCGCAGCTGGGAGAAACATAAGTGGAAATAATGTTAAGTGGACATGTGTGTGATTGGAAGGGAACGTGTACCATATGAGGTTGATGCTGTTCTTAAAAAATGCGGACAACCACTGTAATCATCCTCGCAGACGGATCGAATAAGTTTTTGTCCTCGTTCAATGAATTTTGGCTATGACAATTCTATTGTAAAATGTTGAGAGAAACAGATATGAATTATAGAAATTTAAGGAGGGAGCGTTAGAGACAGCGGAAATGTAAAGAATAAAGGGGAATAGAGAATAGATAAAGAAAAAGAATAAACACATAAATAAATAATAAAAGCAAAAAAATTCATTAAAAAAAAGAAAAATGGAAAAAGAAATGGGGGGTACTAAGCTAAAAGGAAAAAGATATCGAAAAATTTACAAGTATTGTACGAAACGAAACCAAATAGTAAGGCGGCGACAGAAGTCCACCTAACATGAGAAAATTTTGAGACTGAAGTTGTAGAAATCAATGGTAAAAACGATGGTGAGAGGAATGGATTTTAAAAATATCGGATTTACCGCAGTAGTCTCGTAGTTGTTAAAGCAATATACATCTTATTGTAGCACAAAGTAATAACAATGTATTTCAGTGATAAAAAATATCGCGACATAAGTACACTGGTGAAAAACAACGTTAAAATAAATTTATCTAGGCTGGTCAATAGAGTTGGCTGTTTTAGCGTACATTGACCAAGAAAACAATTACTGCAATCAGTCCCGTCTGAATATTTCAAAATGCAATATAAAAGAGAAGCTACAATAAAAATAGAAAAGAAAGGAGAGATATGATGAAAAGGAAGAAATAGAGTAAATAAATAAATATAAAGTAGCATAAAGTAAATAAAAAAGTATAAAATAACATACGACATAAGAAAACGGAAAATACAAATAAAAGGAATGGACGGGTAAAATGTCCCCCAGTTTCTTTTCTCTTGCTGTTTATTGTTGGTAAGAAGAGTAATTAATTAAAGTTCATGTAACTAGATAGGAAAAGTGATCGAGAGACGGCAAGAGAAGGAGAAGATACAATGTTCTTAAATGCAAGAAGCTCTATGAAATCTTCCAGCTTAAACGGATTTAATATATTTGTCGAGCTTTCGTACGCTGAAATTGACGAATTTTAATCGTATCGAGTGGAAAAAATTTCGCCTGTTGTGTTAGCAATGCTGAAAAGTTGGTAAATAGCGTGCCCTCGCTTACAAGAAAGCAACAAAGTCTGCTTGAATTGGATGATGGTTGCGCTTGAGAATAAGCGGCGGACCGTGTTCGTGCGGATTAGTATTTATAAGTCGGAACGGGTCGGGGGGAGTAAAAGGCGAGAGAAAAACGGAAGAAGAAAACTATCGATTGAACCGAGCGAGTCCTCGCGCAGCGGTACGTCATTGGGACGATACATCGCGTCATTGTATCTAGGTATCGCGGCACTGGGCACACGAAACAGGTTACGATAAAATAATGACGACGATAATAACGGGAACATCTGATGACGTAGTAGCATTATCTGGCCGTGTCAGAAAAACGTGAAGCGAGACAGGAAATGTTCGATACCCCTCCAGCCGGACACATCGCTGGTGGAAGTGATTCTGGTTACGTTCGTTACACGGAATGGCGGGTAGCGCGCGGCAGACGTGAACCAAAGCGACGAATTAGCGGTCGCGGCTGTAGTTATCGATCGTGTTCGGGTTCGGGAAGACGTGGGTTTACCTGTACGTTGTTTCTATCAAGTTGTCGTCCACTTTAGCAGCGCGTTCTCTTTACATTGTCGCGTACGTCGGCGCGGCCGTATTATGGAGTCCGAGTGCTTTCGCGATAATTCGATTGACGGATGTGGTGCCATTGACGGTAGTTGCTCGACATGCTAATCACGACGGGAACAGCGGTCGTTTTAATTGTTTCGGTCTCGTTAATCGTATTTCGCTACGCGGATGCGTACAAAGTCGAACGCTATGAACTGTTTATGCCGGACGCGCGGCCGTCCAAACCGGAGACCTACCTGTGCACTCCGGTGAAAGTGGACGTCGACAAATCATACTACATAATCGGTTTCGAGCCGAAGGCGAGCATGCACGTCGCCCATCACATGTTGCTGTACGGATGCCTGGAGCCGGGCAGCTCCCGTTCCATATGGAACTGCGGAGAGATGTCCTCGATGGCCGGCGACAGCAACGACATCGACGAGGAAGAGCCGACGGTGCCCTGCAAAACTAATTCATCCATCATCTACGCTTGGGCGAAGGACGCGCCCATGCTGAAGTTGCCGAAAGACGTCGGATTCAAAGTGGGCCTCGGAAGTTCGATTAAGTACTTGGTGCTTCAGATCCATTACGCGCACGTGGAACCGTTCGTCCGGGACAGTCGTGCGGACACCTCCGGAGTCTACCTATACTACACCGAACGGCCGATGGATAAACTGGCCGGCGTCCTTCTGCTCGGCTCGGCCGGTTGGATACCGCCGATGTCTACTGAAAGTTTGGAAACCGCTTGCAACGTTTCCGAGCGTAAGGTCTTGCATCCGTTCGCCTTCCGAGTTCATACTCACGCTCTGGGCGTCGAAGTAGCCGGCTATCGGGTGCGCAACGTGGACGGCTTGGATCATTGGACGTTGTTAGGCAGACGGGATCCGCAGCTGCCGCAAATGTTCTACCCGATCAAGAACGACGTGCAACTCGAGTACGGAGATTACGTGGCGGCCAGTTGCAAAATGGCCAGTCGTCGAAATCGGCGCACCTACATTGGATCGACGGCCGATGATGAAATGTGTAATTTTTACCTGATGTATTGGACGGACGACGATTCACCTTTGCAGACGAAGTACTGCTTTACCCCAGGATCACCGTTCTACTATTGGCGACAACAGTTCAACAATTTACCGTTGCGTGAAGAAATCGGAGGTGACAATTTGAAATATTAAATTTCCACCGCAGGCAAAAAATGTGTACACTTATTCCAGTTTTAATAAATACGTCTTTATCACACACTGTCTTTTTCTTATTTACTTCAACCTGAGTGAAATTAGTAATAATCTCCTACACCGTTTAAGTTGGTTCGCTCGATGATTTTCGCGATTTCTCTCTGTAAAGAAATAAAAAATTGTTTTTGCCTACCGAAACTTGGAATAAACGAAAAGGTAATGTGTTCTTCTATCAGTAGCAGGGCGAACAGCATTTATATAACATTAGAAGTGAATTTTTTTAAAAAGAGCATTACTATTTTCGCACGACTACTATTTTGAGATAGAACTGATAAACCGTTAGAAAATTTTCTTCTTTTTTTTTCACCGATTTAATTAATTCTCAACGATGTGCGAACATTGAAAAAATAAAACTGGCGAAAATCTAAATATGTTTTTAAATATTTTCAATAAATATTTCGCAATAAAATTACCAGCAATATCGATGACAAGATTAAAGAAAACCGATTAATATCTTTCAGAATGTCTTGGTTTCGTTTAATTTAGGTAATTTCTACTTTCGATCAGAAACAAAGTCAGTAAATTTCTAATCGCGTCTATATACTACGATAATAATTGTAGTAATCGGAGGTTGGCTTTTTTACAACAACTCCTATTACGAATTACGATTTTCAAAAAAGTAAATGCTATTTTTAATCGTCTTCAAATATAGTTTGATGTAGGTACACACAGAGTTGTAGGTACTTTTGTTTTTTCATTTTTCTTTTAAATAATTTGTGGGTCCCACATAGCCCGTCTGTAGTTCGCAGCATAATTATAATATTTATGCAGTATCATTAGTGCACCAGTGTTGTTTTGTGAATTACATACAGACAAGCCGCTAAATATGCTAGAAAAGCGTTGTTGCATTTTGTCTCATTACGACTAAATTCAATTCCTGGTTGCAGCTTGTTTTTCTACTCAGCGTTCGCAAACGTTTTGTTTAGCATCGAAATGCATATAGTGCAAGCGACGAAGCCTTCTTTTCAAAACTTGCCACCGGTGTTTGCTTCTTGTATAATGCGTGCGATAAAAAAAAATCGAAAAAAAATCATCCTATAAGATTTCCTTTCCGAATTATTATAGAAGCATTGAAAACTCAAAGATTTCAAATAATTATTGTCGAATTACAGGGGTGAGGCATAGTGGGGTACTTAAGATATTACGAATACTTTTTTTACCTATCAACGGCATTAGGTTGACTATCGAAGCTTTTTTTTTAGTTTTACAGTATGTTTATCATGATTTGGCATGTTATTTTCTATTGACGAAACGAAATACATTCAGAGCGAAGTTTATCCTACTTTGTCCAAAGTGGGGTACCGGATGCAGCATTGTGGACCATTTTTATAGAAATTATGTTAACAGCTTCTTGTAATCAAAATATAAACTTTTAATCGTTAGAAGTTTCTTAAAACAAAATTAATCATTTTTGCTCACTTTATGCATCGTATCCAACCCTTCGTAGACTGTGGCCATAAATAACCGCAGTAAATGCATTCAGCATCTTCATCATCTACGATCCTTTTTTTTTTTTTTTTGTTTTTTTACTATTTCGTTCCTCTTGTTATTTGGTTTATTAGCGCTTAAATCGATAGTTTTGATAGAAGGTTATATGACAACTAAACACGAATCACAGAGCGTCATTTGAATCGTCGTTTGACTGTTTCTTTACAGAGTTTTATCACTACCCCGCTATAGCCCGCTGCACCGCTATGCTCCCTTCATTAAAATTTCGTATATTACAGCTTAAGTTCATGACAGCTGCTCCACTTCTGAGAATTTGAAAAAGAATCAAAACGAAAACTCCGGAGTATTTTCATTTAGTGATAAAACCTACATATCACAGAAATTTGGAGAAAATTTACCTTTTTATTTTTTTGTAATTACCTTATAAAACAAAACAAAAAAAAGGAGTGTTGACTTTCGGTGTAAATAAAATTATTCGTAATTTCGCGTACATTTTTAATATTGGTATTAAAAATTTTGCGCTAAAAATTCTTTAAACACGAATCCTAAACTGAATATTAATTCCAATTTTAACGTATTTTTTTCTATAACTAAACTATCTTTTTAATCTCTGCCGGCACCCGCCTACTTTAGTTTTGCGCGGGCATTTTGATTTTATCCAAATGGGAATTAAAAAATACATTATTGTAATATTCGACATTAAAATTTTTGTTGTTTTACTTAAATAATGAATTCGCTAGTTCTGCTGAAAATGTTTTTCATTAGAAAAGAATGAGTTTACATAAAAGTATAAAAATATACTGTGGACAATTGTTTAAATACATTTTCAATCAAAGGAATGCGATAGATATAATGGCGCCGAGATGGAATTTTTTTTTAGAAAACATCTCACGAAGAAAATGTCCTTATTTCAAAAAAAAAAAATTTTCTTAACCCGTAATTTAATATAAAAAAAAAAAAATGGTATCGCGTATCTGTAAATCCGTATAATGGATTTTGAAGGTAATGTTTTCATTCGTAGGTTTGCGAGCGTACAAACCACAATTCTCATTTTCGAATAATTGCAGTGCCTAAAAGTTTTATTAATTTCGACTATTTCAAAGGATGGGAAGCATTACAAATTTCTTTATATATATATTTAAATGTTTAAATAGGATTAAAAATTACAATTAAACTATATATCAATATATTTTTTTTCAAGATGAGTTTTTAATATAGCACGCCGCAAATTATTAACGTTGTAATTATTTCATCGTAATTATACTAATTAATAATAATGTAGAAAGAAACTTTAAATTTTGAATAGTGCCTCATCGACACATATACTCAACGAGAAATACGATTTAAAAAAAAAAGAATATCTTTCTTAAAATACTCAATATCGAATTCCATTATTATTATTATTTTTTTTTTTCATTTATGAATAACAACAACAGCTGAAAATATTCTCAAGCGAAACATATTTAGCTTTGAAAGAAAGGCCGATTCTGACACATAGTACACTAAGACCGTTGTACTTACCTGCATAGCCATGAAACCGTCGTTATAATTTTTGTGCGAATTAAAACTAATTTTTAGTTGCTATTTACTATTTAGGTTTTAGTTTCTCATAGTATTGAGTTTATATCCAATTTACTTTCATCCCGTTCCATTACTATTGACCTTTTGTGGGTTCCTAGTCACTCTGGCATCGAGGGCAACGAGTTAGCGGACTTTTTAGCCCGTTCGGCCGCCCGCGATGGTCCTTTATTCTGCAAAATTCCTACCTCGGACATCCTCCTTCTTTCCTCAGCTAATCATTCCCGACTATGGTCGGACATCTATCCTTCCCTATTTTCTAATCCCGCCTCTCATTATCTTCAAATTCAACCGGTTCCCTCTTCCCAGCCGTGGTTTCAATCCTATTCTTATCAACGCTCCGCGATCATTTCCTTAATCAGACTGCGTATTAATCACTCACTTCTACCCTCTTCACGTTTTCGTTTTTCCCTGTCCCCTTCTCCCGATTGTCCCCTTCATAATTACATCTCTCCTCTCATATGTGATGCAAACCACATCTTCTTTGAATGCCCTGCCCTTGATTCCGAGCGCTCTGTTTTGTACTCGAAAATCTTGGCACTGGGTCTTCCTGCTCCGTATAATTCTTCTTTTGTCCTTTCCTTTCCATCCCCAGATATAATCCCTGTACTCCAATCTTTCCTAAGCTCTATTTCTAATCGTCTTTTTATTTAACCCCTTCCTTAATTTCTGTTGTTGTTGGGTCAATGCCGCTGGCGCGCCCAAAAAAAAAAAAAAAAAAAAAAAAAAAGAGTTTATTAAATCGTTAAATTAGTCTGTAGAACGTACTTATTTTTGTATGGTAACAATTAAACGTTCACTATGTTGCACTTGAAAAAATTGAATTTTTCGGAAATTATTAAAATAATCATACGGAAAGTAAAAGAAAGAAAGCTTCATTACTTGGATAATCTTGCAAACGTTTACTCGCTTGTGAAAGTGTTTTTAATTAATAGGAAAAAGATTGAAAAATCTTTGAGCTTAATTCAATTCTTAAAAGGAGAAAAAAGGAAATTTATTCAAATCAAAAAATACAATTATTTTTGTGTGTAAACGCGAACATAAGACTCTAATAAACTTAAAGGTGGGAACTTTTTTACTATTAAAAATTAATATACAGATTTTTTAAATAATTTTAAACAGTTAAAATGAGGCTGAATAATTTTTTGATATTAATGATGATATTGCATTAAAATAGTACCTCAGTGTGCACAAACCGTAAAAACTGATAAATTATTTTCTGACGAAATTTGCTACCTGGAAGAAGTACGATAAAATGGAATAAAATCGGTAAAATCTTCAGGAAAATCAATCTGGCCCATGTGCTGTAATGACCATTGCAGTTAAAAATAGTGCATGGGCGCCATCTGGGGAAAAAAAATAATCTTCCATAAAAACGAACAAAAAATTGAAATCAAAAAATTTTTTCATCACCGAAAAGGTTGACTCCCATTCTTGACATACCTGATATTTGTTAACGTTTGTTAAGATTAATAAAAATAATAATAAAAAAAAAAAAGATTTTTTTTCCCCTTTCATATAATATATTTATTTGTTATTTATCGTGTTTCCGTTTATGGTTGATTAATACTCCTCATTCGTTTAAGTTCTGGTGACACATTTTTTTTTTTTTAAATATAAAATAATAATAATATTATTTTATATATTATCTTTTAGGCGCGCCAGCGGCTTTGACCCAACAACTACAGAAATTATGGAAAGTGTTAAATAAAGAGATAGAGCTTAGGAAAGATTGAAGGACAGGAATTATTTCTGGAGATGGAAAGGAAAGAACAAACGAATAACTATAAGCAGCATGAAGACCGGTCAGTGTTAAGATTTCGGAGTACAAAATAGGAATCAAGGGCGGGGCATTCAAAGAAGATATGATCTGCATCACATATGAAAGTAGAGATGGAACTACGAAGGGGACTAAAACGCAGTCTGATTAAGGAAACGATCGTGGAGCGTTAATAGGAAGAGGATTGAAACCGCGGCTGAGAAGAGGGAACCGGCTGAATTTGAAGATAATGAGGGGCGGGATTAGAAAATAAAGAAGAATAGATGTCCGACCATAGTCGGAAATGATTAACTGAGGAAAGAAGGAGGATGTCCGAGACAGGAAAATTACAGAGCAAACGCGGGCTGCCGAACGGGCTAAAAAATCCGCTACCTCGTTGCCTTCGATGCCAGAATGGCTAGGAACCCACAAAAGGTCAGTAGTAATAGAGCGGGATGTAAGTGTAGATTAGATATGCGAATTGAGAGAATAATAGAGCTGGAGGAATTGGGAGGAGAAGAAATAGCTTGAAGAGCACTTTCGAAATCGGAGACAATGAGACATCTACTGATCACTCTTATGGATGGAATTGGTGACACATTAATCCCATTTTACATTATTACATTATTATTATGCTTATCTATTTAAAATACGCACTTAATACTAGGATCTTTTACATGCATGTGTACTATTTTTACGATACTCGACTGTTGCGGCCTTATCGATATGAGTGATGCCACCGCAAACACGTTCTTCCGGCCATAGTTTCATCACCAAATGTCTTATTCAGAATTTCGTAGATTCTACCGGCGTTTTTCTTAAGCGAACACACAGAACTTTATAGCGTAACGTTACTCGCGACATTGCTCTAGAGGCGAAATCTAACTAACTCCACTTAATTGAACGTAAAAACCGATCAAATCAACCTAGGGACCTTGCACTAAATAACTCAGTAGGGAAATAGGATAGTCGTGTGATTTGTTTGCACAGCATACTTTTTGGACCGATAGTTGCGCTGGTGTCAGTCTTTATTGAACAGCCCTCGTATATAATGATTACATAAAAAATCATTTTGTCATCCCAAAGCTTTTTCTAAATGTACATATATCCCCGACGAGATGATTTTTGGGGTAATCCCGACAATGTTCGATTTATCATATATTTGTTCGGTATTTATTATTAAGTAGTAGGTTATAAATAATATTAATTTAAAAATTCAGTGTATTGCAAGTAATTTTAAAATGTTGAGATTTATATTTTTTCGACCGTACAGAAAACTTAATTGCCTCCGTAAAGGTTTAAAAAAATCTAAAATAAAACTTTATGCGATATAGCGATGAAATTCGAAAGCGACATGAATAAAAAAATGAAATTTAAGGGGTGCACAACATTCGAGAAGGATATTGAATCACGAATACAAGGATGCTCAGAAGCATGAAGAAAGCAGAAAGAAGAAGGGAACAAAGCGAATCGAAAGCGAGAAGAAGGGATTAGAGAATGATTGATCCTGAGTGTAATTAAAGAAACAACAGTGGAACGACGACAGACAGGAATAGAATGAAACCAAGGCAGGAAACGAGGAACCGGTTGGGTAAGACGGTAGTATGAATAATGATTTGAGAATAAAGATGGATACCACTAACCAAAGTTTGAAATGATTAGAGCGTGATAGGGAAAGAATGTCTGTGAAAGGGAACGAGTCGAAGAAAGAACCATTGCGCGGCTAAGCGAGCTGAAGATTCAGCGCTGGATCACTGCCCTCTATATTGGAATGACTAGGAACCCATTCTATGAGGATGGAACGAGATGAAAACAAGAAAGAGACGAGAGATCAAATTGAGAGAATGATACCGTCAGAGGAATGAAAAGGAGGAGAGGAGATGTCTTGAAAAACGCCTTTAGAATCGGAAACGATCATGAATCCAAGTTGACGACGGTTTCAAGGACAGTGAAGAGTCATGTTGCCTCGAAACAATCGCTGTAATTTGCGTTTTTAAGTGTGTTAACGGAAGAATAATGAAACAAGTATAAAGTCGATCGCGTTAAGTGGTTTATCATCTCATAAACTTACAGACATTAAGTTTCTATTTTTCTTCTTCTTCTTCTTGGTGTCATATTTGTGTTATCAGGTATTGGCAGTCGCTTTTTGCACTCCTTGCTCACTGAATTTATTTTAGCCGCCGTATTCCTATCCACTTTGTTAAAATTCCTCCTTTAACGACCTTTTCATCAGCTTTTTCGCATTAATTCATAATGGTTCACTACTTTCTATTTTCCCGTTTTACTTATCCTTTTCTTTTTTCTTTTTTTTGCGTAAGTATATCCTTATTTTTTCGATTCCGGTGGATATCCTAAATATCCACTGACACATAAAAGCAGCTTCTAGTTTACGCTATAATTCCTTTTTCGATATACAGAATTCTAAAATCGGGAGCTATTAAAAATGCATTAGTTTAAGCCGACTGTGGCTTGTATTTTGCCGATCCTAAATTACCAATTTTTGCCATCTCCGGTTATGAAATGTTGATTTTTTTATTTTTTTTTTATTTTAAAAACCGGTTTCTAGTTTTTATTTTTATATGCCGACTCTTGCCCTCCGTACCGTCAACCGCGCTTTTCTACTCATCACTTTTCTTATTCCTTCATTTTATCAGTCCCTGATCTAATTGTGTCTCATTCCTTTCTATATTGTTTCAGCAGCACAAAAATTTTGCATTAAGGTATATAAAAACAAAAAAAAAACAAACATATATCATTCTTTTACAACACAAATTATACTATTTTTATGCAACTAGCCAGCTATTAAAGATGCTAACTTCTAAATTCAAGTCCAATACCCGGAGCACTTTTTTTTTTCCTACCCTGGGCGCGCCAGCGGCCTTCGTTGATAAATTAAGAGACAAAACTAAATAGCTAGGCGTCAGAAATGGAAAAAATAAAGGACAGCAGCAATGGAATAACTGAAGGCAATGGAAAGGGTTATAGGTAGCGTAAAGGGAGTAGGAAGACCCAAAAGATAAAAGTTGGGCGTAAAGAAGGTTGCGTTCGTTAGAGCGTGCAGAACATTCAAAAGTATATGATTTGAGTCACAAATACAAGAAGACTCAGAAGCGTGAAGAAAGTAGGAAGGGAAAGGGGACGAAGCGAATCGAAAGCGACCGGAGCTGTTTTAACGCACTAATCCGACGTTACGTCCAGTTCCATAAAGCACGCTTCGAAAAAAATCAATAAAAAAAGAACTAGTTCTTCCAATGTAGGCTGATATTTTTAATCACCGAGGCGAAAAAATCGTTTCTTTTTTTGTTCTATTTTAAAATTTACTGATAAAAATAAATAGGAAAGGACAATATTTCAGCATCTATCCGATACTTTGGCAATGCCCTTCGTTGATTTAAAAGGGCATACAATTTTCAACGAAATTCGTTACGACTGAAAAAAAAAAAAAAAAACAGATAAATTCTAAATTCCTAACGCACTCATGAATTTTTTTTTTTTTTGTTTGATCCTTTTTTTTTCTTCGAAATCTGTATTAAATTTCTCAATAATATTAATTAATTAAACTCCATCTCTTGAGTTTCGAGTAGTTGATTATTTAATAATTTACTATCTCGCGATACGATTTTTTGTACTTTCGCTACTGTCTTTTTAATTAATTGTTCCCGGTAAACTAATTTAGATGTTCCATCCGGTTACACATTTATTCGGTTAACACAATATCGCCGGTTTATTTTTATCGCCGTTTTGGACTTATTTATTCGCGAATATATTTATTATTATTAGCGCTGTTAAATTTTAATAATCAGATTGTGGTCCTTAACGGTTATCCTTATTTAAAAATAGATTTTCAGAACATACACCCATACACACACACACACACCCATACACACACACACACACACATACACACGCGCGAAAAATAACAGGAAGCTCGAATTCTAACAGCTTCATTATGTTTCGCTTCGCAATTCATCGTTGTAATAGTATCACCACTGACAATGAGGATTTCACAGTTTAACGAATGAATGAAATACTAGTAAACCTTGATAATTCGTTAATGATAGAATGTATTATACCGCAACCGGTTGGACGGCAGGATCATTGCTATTAGATTAAAAATAAATCCCATATTACGTAGAGTTGAAAAAGGTTACTGTTTAGTAAAAATTGAATTTGGAATTGTTGCAAATTTTAGAAATGAAACCTTGTAGACTACATACTTCGATTTGTCCCTACAAATCGCATTTTTAAACTAATTTTATATCGAGAGAGAGAGAGAGAGAGAGAGAGAGATTTCTTTGAACAACGCGGACGTAGAATTGTAACAATCAGTTAAATTAGCCGATGTTAATTAGCACTTTTACCGTCTCGGTAATGAGACAGAAAGTTCCCTCAGTTCGCAGATATAGTGTGACTAATTTTCGACACAAATTGAAATGCGGGATTGAGCTGCCAACGTCTAACGGCTTCTCAGGAGTTAAAAATCATCGATACTACTACTTAGGAAAACAACTTACGGTAGACACCATGTTTAAAAAATTTAATCTTAAAATTTAACAACTTGACGCCAAGTTTTAAGATTAAATTTTTCTAAACATGGTGTCTAGCGTAAAATTTTTTGTCTAATTATATTCACCGTGGAAGCTGAAAATGTTTAATCGATACTACTTCTTCGATAACTAATCGTCCAATACTGTCCCGATTTATGCAAATGAAATGACACGGGATAATCTTTATCGTTCCGGAAATAACCGGTCAATTGTGAACTATTTCCAAGTGTATTTTTACATGTTTTTCAGTATTTACACTGGCCAGTGCCGAGAGGCAGGCTCACCGTTCCGTCAGCAATGGTAGCACAATGGAACGTTAATTTTAGTTGAATGGCAAACATTTAATTTTCGTGACATATAGGGAAACTCAGTTCGCATCGGTTCATTTACATGAAGTTTCGTTTTCATGTACACCGAATGCTTCTACAAACTTCGTTTTAAAACGGAACATAAAGTCCTGTTGCTGCGGTGCGAGATTTGAATGCTTGTGTGTGTGTGTGCGTGTTCGAATACACATTTCGCAATTTTTGCAAACATAAATACAATTCAGTATGTAGGTTCGTGAAATTGATTAATATAGCGAAGATGAAAGGTCAGAACGATTTGATGAGTAATTATCGACTTCAAAAGCAAAGGAGGGCCTATACGTTCATCACGTATGTCTTTTTTTATGTTTGTTCGCGCGTTCCCATGTGGACCGATCTTAAGGATTCTTTGTTCATTCGAAAATGTATACACCATTTAGCAGTGGTAGCAGGTATCGGTGTGAACACAAATACTCCGCAGTCTCAAATAAACGTTAAAAAAAAGAAGGTCTCTTTAGACAATTTCTTAAATATAACAGATACGATTGACTAGGAAAATATGGTAAATTTATTATAGAAACGTAATTTGAAAAAGTTGAAAGTTTAACTGATGTTAATTGACCCGGCGTCATTGTGGCGGCCAAACAGAACACGGCCGTTGTGGCCGGGTATCTAATACCCATGTACATTACTGTACACTGAATCAATCTTATGTCAATATTAGTTTTCTATATAGTAGGGAAATAGGTAGTTATATAGATTATTTATGAAAATTAAACACTTATTTATTATAAAATAAGCATATAATCATCAAAAATGGGAAAAAAACGAAACATTTTTCTCCTGAGATCAATTTGTGTTAGAACATAACTTTGAATATATATTCAAAAACAAAAAATGATAACAATTTGGATACAAAACATAAAATGGTTGTTTTTAACACGTTAACATCAAATCATGAATTATAGCTTATTTATTACTTATATGCCAAGTTAATCGCTATCGAGATCAACGCAACTTTGGCATACTAGGATAATGTGTTGCATACAAATAGGCTTGTTAAACATTTATCGCAATTATGCCTTGTTTTTTTGTCTTTGGCAGAAGGACACAGTCTTTACATCTCGTATCTGTTTTTGAACTTTCATTCGGAGGGTAGGTCATAGTGTTTCCCAAACTTGTTCGTGAATATGTATACGTAAGCCTCTCGGTAAGTTCTCCATACTCTTCCTCACTCGTCATCTGAACTGAACTGTTCACTTTCACTGTGGTACAAGCTTGTTCAAACAAGGCTAGAAGTCGACTTTATTCAGTATGACGTCGTTCGTAAAACTGTGAAAGAGGATATGCAATTCATTAATAAACAATAAAACGCAATAAACACGTTGTATATATAAATGTTACGTGGCCATTGTATATCTTCACAGACGTGAAAACTCAACCGTAGCCACTGTGACACTAAATAGAATAGCTAATACTCTCAAAGAGGTTAACGACCGCAGCTACTGTGAGCGGCAAATAACCCGAGTATTTTCTTTTAAAGTTATTAGGTCTCCTTCAATTTTTCCTCTTTACTTTTACCCTCCTTTTGTTCAATTTTTTATACTGATTCTTCCGTTATTCTGCGTGCCCTTCTTTTTGTCAGATCTTCGCCGGCCTCTCGCAATCTCCTTATCCTGTCGGATGCTAAAAGCGTGCTGCAAACTATCACATCTCCTCTCCCTTCTCACTAAACCTACCACTAAGTCATTCTTCTTATTCATTCATTGATTCATGATCTCTTCCTTTCTCACTTAATCCAAACGGATTTCCTTTGGATTCCTGGCCATGTCGGAATCAAAGGAAATGAGTTGGTTGACTCATTCGTTCGATTATCTTGCTCTTCTGGTAGGTTTCTTCCTGCCTTCTTAGCTTCTAATATTGCCCTTCTATCTGCAGCTGCTCATTCCAGACGGTGGTTTGACTCCTACGTCTCCTCATTCTCCAACCCGAACTCCTTTTTCTTGTCTATTCAACCTTCCCTTCCCCGCTTCCCCTGGTTTAGTAACTTTCCTTCTATGTTCCAACCTCTCTGCGATTTTCCGCCTGCGTTTTGGGCATAGTTTGCTCCCTTCCTCATTGTTCCGTTATTCTCTCGTGCTTTCTCCTTATTGTCTATTGCACCCTCACTCCCCCGATCATATAATGTTCGGTTATTCGTAATTATCAACTGAACAAGCTTCTTTTTATTCCTTCCTCTTACAAACCGGTATTCCCGCTCCATACTGTGCTTCTTTCATTCTCTCCCTTCCTTCTCCTTCGGTTATTCTAGCTCTTGATTCCTTTCTGTCGGCTATCTCTGATCGTGTAGGGATCTGAGTCTCTCTTACCCCTCTATTTCACTGTTCTTGGGCCAATGTCCATGTTGACGAACCCATTAAATAAAAAAATAAATAAATAAATAAATATAGATTCGAATAAAGAAATTGATTTTTTTTTTTCTTATGGTTGTTATAATTTACATCCGTGTACCGATTTTAATGATTATTCATTCATTTGGAAATGTAACATCAGCGGTTGTATCATGTGAGTGCATTATCGATGACCACACTCAGTAATCATTCAGATAAACGTCAAAACAACGTGGTCTCTTTAGATTACTTTTTACCGGCTTCCAAAAAAATGAGGTTATACGGAAAGATTAAAACTGATAGATACACAGGGTGATCCGAATAAATGGATCATATTTCAAGTCGCGCTAAACTCTGAATTTTAACATCTACATGCGTACAAGATTTTATTTACCCAACAGCTTCACTCATCCGATTACGTTTCTCGAAAAAGCTTTGCCGAGGATACGCTTAGCAAATTGGAAACGGGAGAAATTCCGTTTGATTCAATTCTCATCACAGACGAAGCGCATTTTTACCTAAACGGTGAAGTAAATCGACAGAACAGCTGACGGTTTAGATTAGAGTAGCGCAGTGGGGAGTGGTAGGCCCGTACGTGTTCGAACGGACAGTGAATGGCGATGTTTACCGAACGATGATAAACGAGTTTTTGCTTCCAGAACTCCGACGGCGATGACGACAATGATGCTGCACATGGTTCCAACAAGACGGTGTGATGGCACTGCAAACGAGACGTTAACTCTTCTTAAAAAACATTTTGATAACCGCATAATTTCGAAAGGTATGGAATTGGAGTGGCCGCCACGCTCGCCTGATTTGTCGTCCTGTGATTATTTTCTCTGGGACGACTACTTGAAGTCAAAGGTGTTCGAAAATAAACCGAAGGCATTAGACCGGCTGCGGGACAATATTGTGCGAGAAACAAACCTCATTGGCCGCGATAAGTTGCAAAAAGTGTTTTTAAGTTTTAAAAAACGATTAGAAGATTGTGTAAAAAATCTGATGGTAAACATCCGCCCGGAATTATATTTAAAATATGTACCTGGTAAGTTTGTAACAATTTTTCGAATAAAAATTGAACTTTCAGCTATCAAAAGGTTTTTTTGTTTGCCTCTCTGTCTCTTCCGGTAGTGAGTTTAGCGCGACTTGAAATATGATCCGTTTATTTGAGAGCCACCCGATAAAAATTTAAGCTATAATCCAGTTAATTACGATAATAATTAAGTAATAGGGGCAAGATGATAGAAAGAGGATATGAGTTATAGGAAAAATAAAATTTATAAGTTGTAAAGGCTTAATATTATATTAAACAAGAATAGAAATCTTAATTAAAAGACAATTTTCGTGGGTTTCTGGCGAATTGCTCTACTACTTTACTATATAAAAGTCTTCCAAATTGTCCATGATTACGCGCCGATAGTTGATTAAAAAGTTTCAAGGCTCCAGGGGAGGCAGCTGCCCCCTGACCCCGCTGGCAACGCCCATGAATGGCATGGTAAGATTTGTGCATTTTATGCAAATTAAGTTTTAAACATAAATTAACTTAAATTTATACCTACTTGGTGAAGTGAATTTATTCCTATTTATTCGGATAACTGATAAATCAAATTTCTTTAGCTCAAAATGAATAAATTTAAGTGCGTATGTGAAGAGCGAATTTTAAAAGTACATCGTTACTTAAAAAATTAAGACTTATTTAATGATATTTGGCAACATTGGCGTAAAACAGTTTGGTCTTGTTTATTTATATCGATTACTTACATGAACTCCTCTGATTCTTTAACGGATCATGTAACCGTAAAAATAAGACCCTGAGCATATTTATAACAAGTGTTTTAATACCTTGGTTTATACAATAAATTTCGTATACTGACGTTGAATTATGCATACTGCTAGTAGTGGAAATGTTTATGTAAAACTGAAAGACGTTTATAATACTTACCATAAATACGATTGATGCTAAGTGCGCATTCGTACAGTAACGTATTTAAAATAGGAAAGAAATTATCGCAAGAAAGAGCTGAAAATAATTACGTTCTATTGTGGAAGGGTAGTTTCTGTGTTTCACCAATCCTATCTGTTGAGGCTTGAGCTTCCTACTCCTTATTATGCCTTTTAATCCTGTCTTTCCCATTAATTATTCCCGCTATCTGTTCCTTTTTATGAAAGATTTCCGATCGTATTAAAATATAACCGACTTCTTCTCTTTCTATTTGTTTCTGGGGAAAGGTCCCAATGGTTGATGAGCCCGTAAAAAAGAAAAAAAAAATGATACCGCTAATGATACTCATGTTTGACACGTGCAGCATTGTTGTCGCGGTGCGGAACAGCCAACGGGAATTTTCTACCGAAAAGTCCCTTCTTCGATAAATAAAACGTTAAATGGTATACTTTCTAATTGTTTTTATTAGAAACGGTTCTAAAAATGTACCTGTAGTAGCAAAATTATCATTTTAACGATGAACCAAACGTTAATTGCTAAATTATAAACAACTAACAATTCTAGTAGCCGAACAACGTCAGTCGAAAAATGCCCCACAGAGTCGCACCATGAAACCACCGCCTTAGGTAACCGAAGTGTAATGTTGGATTATTTTGAGGAAAAATTTTCAAATCATTTCTTCGACTACGCTTACGAAAAAAATGCATTTTTCAGACATGCCCATTTCACGCGACACGATTCTACGATCGCAGTCAAGTGATTAATTTCCAATTTAGTAATGAGTCGGAGAAAAAAATCAAAAAAAAAACATTTACGACATTTCGTATTTTATAGAGTTTTTTTTTGAAATCAGCCCCCTTATGATATGAAACCTCGGAAAAGTAGGAGGTACCATTTATTTTTTCATTTTTCCGCCCAGAAATAATCCGGAGAGGAAGGAGGAAATATAGCGGTCTGTTAAAATTTTATAAATGTTAAAAATGAAACTTTGCAACTGGACAAATATTATTATCGTTGGTTTATTTTGAAAAGCTGCGGGGAAAAAAAAATATGCCCGCGCTGGCGTATTTTAAAATTGTTCGCTACACGCGACAACCGATATCGCTGTTTAGACATCGTTGTAAAAAGTTGGTCAAACGTTGTCTCACTTGACGTATAAGAACGCCCTCGAATTGTTCTTTCTTCTATATCCTTCAGTTCTTTAAAATTTCAGCGTTTCTTTCCTAAACTTGGTGTAAAATTCTTTCAATCCTAAAAAGAATAATGAAAATTACTTTTGTATGAGTTTCGATTTTCGGCAATAATAAACCGTTTTAGATGTATCACGAATTGGGGTTTAATTTAAATAAATTTGCATTTGTTCGTGTATTTGATTAGGTGATAGATGAAAGGAATATTAATTCTCTTCTTTTGTCCGAACCAATATTCGAGGAAATACATATTTCCTTTAGCCAGTTAGGACAATGATATCCCGCTGATGTATATTGACACCTTGAAAAATTTCACTTGCGCCGACTTCGTTGATGCGCCCAAAAAAAAAAAAAAAGGTAAAAATCTATATTCTTCCAGCGGTGTGCGGTCGAGTGACGAGAATAAAAATGTCGTACATGATAAATATTTCAACCTATTTGCATGCTCCATCTTTACGCTTCTGATTGGCTCGAAGAATTGGAGCAGTTCTGTACGTTAGACGTTAATAGAAATCTCAATGTAATCCTAACGCTTTCCAAAATGTCGAGTCCACGGGATAAGAAATACTGCCAAGAACTTAAAGGTAGTTCAGTGATCACCGCACTATCAGCGTAATTATGATATTTAAAAAACTCGGAGTAATGATTTTCTGCAAAAATGATTTCGAAACGGACTCTGGTCGATTTTCGTTAGTATCGAATACGGATGGAACATACGTCTTCTTGTTTTATACATGGGGGGGCCCTTTACGCACTGCGGGAAGCGCTCGCAGGTTTTATCGTGACGAACACATTACAACCTTCCGCAATTAATTAGGTAAATTAATATATATTGCGCCGAAATTTTCCGAAAAAAGGTACGATTTTAAACTGAGCGATATTTTTACATTCTCTTAATACAGGCTCACCTGTCGGAAATGCTTAGCGCTATACATGATCACGGCTGTAACATTATTGGTTACAACATTTGGTCGTTGCTAGATAATTTCGAATGGCGATGCGGATATTCGTAAGTAAAATCGAATTAAACGGTGGAGGAAAATAATATACGTATACGCATATATGTATATACATACATATATGTATATTTATTTATTTCGAATTAATTATTTAGTTTAACTTTTTTTTCTTTTTTACTTGAAATTTTGATGTCAACTGCGATGTAACAATTGTTGAAAGATCGTACTTTCCTGGTAACAATATTTTTGACTTCTTTTTAATTAGAGAAAAAATTTATTTGAAATTGGCTAGTTTTAAAATCTTCTTCGTTTTCCGATGAATCGAGAAATCTTTCCGAATGAAAACCAGCACTACTAAAAAAAAGTGCACCAAACAGATCATTGAAACTATCTTTTTTCTTTTATTGATGAGAAAGGTGCGTATTAACGATCAGTTCGGGAATATCGTTTTCATTGGGTAATTTCTAAATGACAGAATTGCCGTGTATAAAAAAAAACAAAAAAACAAACTTGCATTAGGAAATAAGACGGTGTCGTTTAACACCGCTAACTGCCGTGGGTTGACTGAGCTAAAACTACTAATTACAGTTGATATGGTTTGTATTCAGGACCGGATCTGAGTGGGCTAAAGGAGGGCTATAGCCTCGGGCCTCAGCTTCTAAGAGGCTCCGCGCTCTTGAACAGAAAAAAAGTTAACTTTCCAAGCGCAAAATTTAAATTTCTTTTCTCAAAATACTCGATACTGTAAAAATGTAAGATTTCAAATTTACGTTTTTTATCTTAAAAAGAATTCAGTTAATTTTTATATACAAAAATAAATAATATATGAGTTTATTAATATAGTTACATACTTTTTTCTCTATAAAACTTTCTCTTTTTTTTCTCCAATAAACTAAACTAGAGCGTTTCAATACGAGTTCAGTGATTTGTATCACTTCCAGTTTCGACGAATAGTTCGCGAGTTATGATCTTTCGAAAGAATTCACGCGAAAATCGCCTCTGTACACTGAAAATGGCAGAAGAGTTATGCAATTCTATTTTGTTTTATGCTTTAAAAAACGCTCAAAGAAACGCTAGAAATGATTCACCATATCAACATGTTACGAATGGTATAAGCAGTTTAAAGTGGGTAGGGTGAGCGTGGAACTGAAGAGGGGACCAAGCGCGCCGGTTTACAAGTTAACAGAAGCGATCATCAATACTGGTGCTGCCATGATTCTCAGGAAGACGCTCGGTTAACTGTCAGAGACCAGAGAGGGATTCTTGACACGTGAATAGAAAGCGCTCATCATTTGTTATACGACATTTTGAATTTATCGCGCATCGGTGCGCGCTGGGTACTACGCTTGCTTACACTAGATCAAAAATCGAGCTGTGTTGCCGTCTGCGAATATTGGCAGGAGCGAGTCAGAACAGACCCTACATACTTCGAAAACGTCATTACGGCAAATGAGACGTAGGTTTACATGTATGACCCCGAAAGCAAACAAAAAAAAAAGCGCCCCCCCCCCCCAAAAAAAGCGAAAAGAACCAAATCAAGAGCGAAGGTTGTGATCATCACTTTCTATGATAAAGGCGGCATGATGTATACGCATGTGATTCTGAATGGTTAAACCTTGAATGCTGAGTACTGCGTTGGTGTCCTACAACAATTAATTCAACGTCACATCCAGACGGTGATAAAAGGAAGGTGGAAATTGCATCGTGACAACACGAGGCCTCATATCGCAAATTTACTATGCGAATTCCTAAACGAACGTGTGGCATCACGGTGATCTCCTACCACGTCTACTCTCCGGACCTGGCATCCTACGACTGCTACTTATATCATACGGTGAAAAAGGAGTTGAGAGGACGTCAATTCGTGTTAAAAAAAAAGAGACTCTAGATGCTGTACAGGCGCTTTTCAAGAGGATGTCGCAAAAATGGTTCCAGCACGTGTTCTAGAAGTGGTAGGCGGAATTTTGTGCCATTAAACGAAAAGCAAAACCATAAATTCAGACAGTTACTTCTTATAGGTTGTAAAAAAGAACAAATCGTGTTAAATAAATTTATTTCTCGAAGAAAACGATTTATTTTTGATCTTTCATTTTTTTCATTTTCTAGCAGCCGTTCTGCCGTCTATTAATATGTAGGGTATTAAAGTAATAAATTTGTAAAACTATAGTCGAATCGCGCGACAAGAATATTATCGGGAGAAAATATCCCTTTTGGGTCCTTGTTCATCGTCGGTACCCTGCGATGAGCTGCAGTCGGTCTTTTGTTAGCGCTTACGTCAAATCTATAGTTATCATAGTCTCTAGAGCAAATTACCAACATCTTCTGTAACCGGTAAATGTAGCAAAGGTTTAGAAAATGGATTATTTTCTAATGTTAGCTTGCGTAATCAGTTGTAACTAGCAAAAAGTTCAGCTACATAGCGGGGAACAGAGAGTTGATAATGTAGAATTGTACCGGGTATTGTAAAGGTTGGTCTGGTGCGCCTTCATTGATTTCGGTTGCTCCAAAGTCAGACTCTTATATTGTTTAGGGAACATTTAGGGATTTAAGATGATCTTCATTGGACGATGCTTCAAGTGGTACCGGTGGCTCTTGAATTGGTAGCGTACAAACCGTTCCTGACGTGTACTTTTGTTTCTCTTTTCCATTTTCGAGCGATATAATACAAACATACTGCTATCAGCATACTAAATCTGCACATTCTATAGCTAAAAGCATTTCTATGCCCTTACGTGAATTAACGGCATCTCTGAAGTAACATCTCAATGAACTGATAGGGAATTTAACGATAACTCGCGCTGCAAATCTACATCTCGAGACCGAGTATTTTAGCAGATTACTCGAATAAAATAAGAAAGGTTACTTCTCTTTCTCGCAAACATGTTTTTTTTCACTTTTCAAGAATCTTCGATGAACAATGTAAAAATGAATACCTCGAAGCTAAATTGCCCCGGTCTTTAAAGAATTAAAACTCGAAAATTCTATCAAGGTCTAGCAGAGTTCCCCCGCGTGATACAGAAACGAGCCTTAGCTAACATTTTTGCGGGGAACGAGAAAGAGCATAAAGTTTTTCGTTTTCGCTGTAGAATTTGACGACAAACAAGTACTAATTTCATAATATGCGTCAATGTTTTTCGTAATTTATTCAAAATTTTTTTTTTTTTATCTATTTCGCTGCTTGCTCCCTCTATTCGCGAATGCATTCCTTAAAACTCATCCCCAGCATTACTTATCGAAATCTATTACTTGCCATTCGGGTAATCGTCACGTGACTATTTGTCGAAATAAATCGGCTAAAGGATACAGTGCCGCAGTAGATAGGAAAAAAATAACATCGCTGTATGCGTATTTTAACGGTTCATGCGAGAATAAATTACATAATTTTTGTTGCGAACTCTCTAGTCAAAAGTAAAATTAGGTCAACGATATCGCGGAATTAAGCGGGAACGATGGAACGGCGATTTTCGATGTTTCAGTGGAAAATGTGTTTTCCGTACTTTAAAAATGTAGTTAGATTCTTATAAAACGACGGTAATATATAAATGTATTCGTTCGTTCAGAAAATCAGTAATTCGACGTGATTGGAGCTTAATAAATTTTGCATTTTCAACATATTCCAACAAAAGATTTATACAATTGTTGACGATGTACAATTAAAATTTCCAGCAATTTCATATGTATAAGGAATATTTACAAAAGTACTTTTTTTTTTTTGTTTTTGGGCACGTCAACAGTAGTGTAACAAAACGTGTAGAATTGTGAGTTATATTAGAAAAATATTAGAAATTGAGGAAATAATGGAGGCTAACGAAGGAATGCGGAAATTAATCGTGTAATATAACAACCTGAAAACATTTGACTAGAAAAAGGCGGTTTACTGCTGTTACATTCTTAGAACAATCAAGATGATGAGAGCGGCATGACATCACGACGATTTTCCACAGTCATTAAAGTCCTTTTCGTCGGTTCTGTTTGTCTTTTTACTTCATTAAAATACGTTTATTTACTTATTTATTTATTATCTCTTCTTCACCTTCACCGTATTTCTTCCGGAGATTCTCATAAACTGCCTGTTTCCTTTTCTTATTAGAACCAGCCTACTCACGTAGCTACGTGACTGTTTCTAAGTTTACCACTCGAGACGGTTTTCGGTCGCATAGTAGCAGTTAATTTATATTGCTTGCCAGATTCTTAACGCATTATTAATGCTCAAGTGCGATAACGGGTCTATAACTTAATAATGTTATTGTAAACTAATAACATAAGTTTTTAATTGTTATATTATCACGTGTTATTATTATCAAATATATTCTGATTCTGATTCTTTAATAACAATTTAAAGGATGTATATGAACTATTTAGATTTGGAAGTATTGACAAACATATTCCGTTCAATTATTTCAGCGATCGTTCAAAATACTTCAGAATTAAATATAAAACTTTTGTATCTCGCTAGTTAAATTAATAATATTATTATAAACTGACAGCAACAGTGTAAATGAAATATACATCTCCTGACTATTCTCCATCGTTACCCAACGGACCATGCGGCGAGGAACGTGCTATTTTAGATTTTCTTCACATTCACACATTTACCCACGTCGTTTATTAGTTGATGATGGGATGATCCCGAAAACATTTTCGAATCTGGGCATTTCAAGTGAATTCGCTTCAAACCTCTTCCTTTGTGTTACGACGTTTCATTTACTGATTGCAACGAAAAAATATGATTTTTTATTTTCCTAGCCTTCGTTACGTGTTTAAAAGATGTTTTTCCCTTTTTTTCGATTTTGAGATACGTTAATTTTTGTGTCGTTTTTCATCCGTTGAATTATGGAATTTTTAAGCACGCATATTTTCACTCGGATAATAAATTAAATTACTGCTTTACAGGGAAAAGTTTGGTATTGTGCATGTTGATTTTAACGATCCCGAAAGAAAGAGGACTTTGAAGTTATCGGCAAAGTACATCCAAGAAATAGCGAATACCCGTTCAATTCCGGATTACAGCAAAACATTTTGAGTAGGGCAATAAAGGAAGAAATAAAATTGTAAAAATTTTTGTACATATTAAAAATGAAAATTTTGAAAAAAAAAAAAACCATTGAAACAAGAACAATGAAACTAGACGTGTATGATGTTTTCTCAACAAAGAGATTAAATACTATTTCGGAGACTAGAACTGAATAATTTCGTTCGGTAAGTCGCACGCGATCGTTCTATCTTTGTGGATACGTTGTTTCATTGTTACACATTAAATATATTTTAATAAAAAAGTTTTTCTGTTAATTTTTTTTTTTTTTTTAATTTTCATTCTCGGAAAATATCCATCGAGATTGTGTATATTTTAATCAATTCCATATTAATTAATATCTGGAAAAATATTTAGTAAACACACCGACAAGCATAACTCTCATTTTTGTAAATACGTACATTATTTTTTTTTTTTTCAAGTAACCTTCGCACCATGTCAAACTTTTTTCATTTTGCCTCGATATTCATTTTCAAAATTAAACAGCATGCTATCTATCTTGCTGACCAAATAGTTTTTCAACTTTATTATTCCTTTAATGACGTGTCAACAAAAGAGCACTTGTTTCATTCCGTGTTCATAATTATCATTTCACAAAGATCACAGTTCCACCCTTCCGACGAAGGGGGAACACCGATGGATTTACCTGAAAAGTGTTTTTCTTCTGAATAAATCACTAAGACTTCAATGCGCTTCATCTCGTCATCGTATTATAATAATCCATTATTTTCTAATTAACGGTTCTCTCCAAAAAGCTGTTTGCGCCCGATGCTATTTGTAAAAAAACACAATTTTAGTTAAACGAAAACGTAATGTAACTGAAACGAGTTATCACGTTTTTGTTGTCAAACTACAGTTAAATTACGTCCTTTCTTCAGTATTTCGAAGCCACTTTTTTGGCCTTCAAGAATTACGACGGAAGGTAACGTATTATATCGCATACATCAGATGTGAACTGTATGATTCTACAAAAATAACTTTTAATGTTAACGTAAATGCGGTATATTGATATCGTGTAGATGAAGTTTGTTGGCTAATTGCATCATCATTGTGCAGAACAAAAGAAAAAAAAAGACAACACAAAAAGTCAGGAAGCGAACGTAAAGAATATGTAATATAGTTTCAATACGCGCGAACACAAAACATTTCTTAATAAGAAACACGAAAGTTCAGCATAGCAATATAGTTGCAAACTTTCTTTTCAGGTAGAGAGGTTTGATCGGTTGCAGAAATGGAATAGTTTGCTATAGCGGAAGGAGCTAACTAGAAAAAACTTTTAACGCAGTTTTGTTTGGAATTACTTTATTAATTTAAAAAATAATAAATGAGTAATATAATAAAAGATGCAAATTAAAATTTTCCATACAAATTCTGTATCCCTTTTGCGATTTTAAGCAAATAGTAATTTTTCTAAATTTCCGAAACGTACATTATTAATTTTCATCCGAAAATAGCCTTCTCAGCTATAGCGAAGGCCATTTCATAGTTTCTTTAATAATTATCAGGGGCGTGTTATTTTAATTTTCGCTCGGGCGACAAAATTTTTTAACGAATCTTTAGGTCAATGATCAGAATTATTTGCCTGAAATAAACCGTACGAACTGTTTATTATGCATTTCCCTTTTATATACATAATTTTTTATATCTTACACTACATGTCTGTTTTTATGTAATTTTGGGCATTTCACTTCAATATGGAATTGTTAAATGAAAGCATAATAAAAAAAAACAAAACAACCTACGTAAAAATAAAAACATTTTAATCAGAATTAAGAAAACTCAACAGAAAACTTATAAGACCAGAAATTACAGTGAACCTCAATTTTAATATTTTTTTTAGGTTTTAAACTCTTGGGAAGCAATTGCTCTCCCCTCTACAAAATAACGTCGCTAATTAATACATATATATATATATATTTAAGTAATACATTCTTAGCTGATAAGCTAAGTATTCCTAATAGTTGTAAATTATTCTATTTTATAAGAACTGAAAAAGGGGAACTGCATGAAGTATTTCACGCACAGACCCCAACTTGGCATACGAAAAATACCTCGCAAACATACGGCCAAAGTAAAAGGTAGCTTTTAAAAGGTGTACTAAGACAATAAACTTTGTAGCGGAATACAATGTCATCGTTTTTTTTTTTTTATATAAAATATTATAGATGTTGAACGTATATTTTATTCAATTACATGATAATTTTTTCCTTTATTGTATGGGCGCGGATAAGGAAAGGATGTCTGAAGAAGGGAAATAGTTGAGAAATTATAAGTTTAGTACGTATGTTTTTTACCAATTGGAGAAAATGTTTGTCTTTTTCGTATGTTCTTTATTGTTCGATCAGTTTAATCATTCCTTGTACATTCGTAAGTGCACCGGTTAGGGATGATTTCATGTAAGTATCGGTGAGTACTGACTGGGTAAGCGTCAAATAACGTTAAAAAAAAAAGTCTTCTTGGAGATATCCTTTCTTTGCTTAATGTAGCTCGACAAAGGAAAAAAGAGCGATATTATGTGTTGAAAATCTGCAGAAAAAAAATATCTGCCACTGGAAACGTAAGAACGGGCTAATGAATGTCCACTAATTTATTACGCTCGATGCCTAAATGACCGGTAATCCGCAGAAGATTGACCTCGATCGAGTGAATGAGGAAAATATCATGAATGAGAAAGCGTTTCAGAAGTATTATACAATCGTTAGAAGGAGAAGGAAGGTTAGATATGATAGCTTGTAAAGCACTTCTATAATCCAAGATTATGAGGACTTTATGGGAAAATAATTAATGAGGAAACGAAGAGGACAGCGCTCAGAATAGCAATAAACTCCGCTTTAGAAGATCAGGCAAAACGAGGGAGTCTAAAAGACCCAGAGTCTAATTAAAGCAAGACAGAAAAAGGCAGAACTAACTCTATGTGGCTCTTTGAAACCGTCAGTATAAATAGTGGTGTGTATTGTAAAATATTGGAAAATTAAATTTTGGTAACATGTTGAATAACAGATTTAGAACAGAACGGTAAAGAAAGACATTTAATAGAATAAAAATAGAAAAAATTGAAAGAAAAGCAAGAAAGCTTATCATGGCTAAATATGCGGCGAAAATTAAGGAAGACAAGCAGAAATATAACAGGGATGAAATTGGAGTTTTATTAGGGGTAAATCGCCATTTATGAAGGATAGAGGAGTAAAAAGAAACGAGTTATAAAATCTGTCAGTAATGTTGCACTTTAGAGATTTCAGATTCAATTTACTGGAATTTCCATATCCATAGGAAAATAACGTAGGTAATACTCTAACATTGTACTCTTTAACTGGTATCTAGCTTTATACAGTACAGAAAGTAACAACATTTTAAGTTGGTCTGTATGATCTCTAAAAAAGTATATTAAAAATTATGAAACAAAAGAGGTTTAAAATATATACATATATATATATATATATATATATATATATATATATGTATATATATATATACTGCCTTCAAGGTCTAAAAATTTAGTAAAAATTCGCTGGAAGTAAAAAACAATTACTTGATAAGGAGATAATGTTATACAGTAGAACGTACCCTTAAAAGGAAATATTATGGCTATTTTTAAACAATATTAACTTTTTTAGTCGGCACCAAATTCAAATTGTAACAATTGTTCGAAAACAATTTAGTGAGTTTTTCTAGAAGCTAAATACTAGAAACATTAGAAGTATTTCATGCGGGTTTTAACGCTTATCGTAATTTGAATTTGCTACACCGAAAGGTCGATGTTATTGAAAAAATTATCATAATAAACGTACGTGTCTGATGCAGTTATTTCACTTTAAATGTTACAAAATGATGACGAAACCGTATTTCCTTGCGTTACAGTGAACTTCACTTACGATATACAAAAGAAGTTTTTCTTCCACTGATCATTATGATTTAAACGTAAAAAATCGGATGATGTTAATTAAATTTTAATTTAGGATCTCTTCCAAACAAAGATATATATGCAGCAAATAACGATCTGTATGAGAAACATGAAACAGCCAAAACAACTAATTACAATTATCACATTAATAAGAACGAAAAAAAAAAAAAACAGCAGTGAGGTTGTATCCATTGCAAATTAACTACTGCAGAATATCTTTCAAGAGCTGGCGAAAACAAAATTGTTTTTGATACAACTTAGTGTTCCGCAAACGCGGAAAAAGTTTTTCTGAAACAAGGATGCATGCAATGTCATTGGATAATAATTTATTACATTATTGAGAGTTCTCTTAAAATTTCGCTTTCAAAAATTAATAATTTAACAAAACTTAATTAAAGTTAATAATCAACAAGTATGAACTATAATAATTCTGACACCAAACTTTTAAGAACTAAAACGATATTTAGATTGCTACTCAAATGCGAATGACGATTTTAAAAATGTATTCTCGTGTTTTAAAATAAAAATAGTAACGTCAGTCATTTTGTTGGGCATTCTGTAATGAACATCTCTGTAACTGGATGATAATTTATTCCACCGAACGCCAACAGATGGCGAAACGAATAGATAAATAATTTTTATTTGTCAATTTTTTACCAGTATTGTATTTTTTAATTGCCTTAATATTTATACTATTAACATCATTACAAAATAATAATTCTACAACAAATATATATATGACTCGGCCATTTTGGCCTCGCAAGAAGCTGTGCCCCTTAACCTCTCCTGCTTTATTTCTGTCTCTTTCTCTTCTATACTTTGTATAAAATAATCAAAATTTACAACGTACTTCCTACTGGCATCAACACAAAAAAATAACATAATCACAAAAATCCTATCCTAACATTTAACTTTCATTATATAAAATTAAGACATTTTTTCGTTACATTTTTCGTTACATAAAATTGTGACATTTTCTAAATAACAATAACAAAAATCCTATAAAATATAACAAACGTTATATAAAATTTGGACATTTTGCGTTGCATAAAATTGGGACATTTTTTCTAATGAGCGGGTAGCCTAAGAATTACGTTGTGATTAATATATATGAGACGAATTCCCGAGTACTTTTATTCTTGCGGCGAAGTACCAAAATAAATTGAAAGGGAAAGGAACCGCCCGCACTTTTCTTGCAGCAGAGATTAACTTGACTAACATGACAGTTTTTAGCTTCCAGTAGAAATCTGAGAAGTCGCTATTTTGAGCATATGAAGAAAAAAGCTTCATGTGTAAAACGACTTGGTTAGTATTAAGTAATAGTAAAATTTCAGTTTGATGATCCGCTCGTCTTTCAAGTTTTGTTCACCAGGCGCTGTAAGTAATTCTTCGACAATAGTACTAAGAAGAGTACATTGTGAAAATAACAGCTTAAACAGCAAGTTAGATATTGAGCTTTAAAAGTATTTCTCCATTTTGAGTGAGTTACATGAGCGCTGTGCACTGGACATTCTTTTAAATCCAGACAACAGTATTCTATTTATACGGCTAGACTCGATCTGTCACTAATACAGCCAAGACCGGATTATAGTCAAATGCTGCTGTGGGCTTAGTAATTTCTGCCGCCCTTAGAATGATTTATAAATTAAGTAATAAAAAACACAATCGTGTAACTAAAGTAAAAATAGACGTAATAGTTAAAAATTAATTTTCAATTAAAAAATTTCATACATTTTTAAAAAATACCTAAATTTTATTATAATTCTATACGTACACTATTTTTACATGTATCAATTAAAGTTTATATTTTTTTATGATGCAATTTCAAAGATGCAAATTCATTTATTATATCATCATTGTTTAAATTCTTTACTAACTGTTCTTCAATAAATAAAATAGATAAATCATTTAACTTTTAGTGAGATATTGTTAATCTAAAAAAAATTTTAATTCTTTTCATTGCAGTAAAGGAACGTTCTGCTGAGCAGTTTGTTTAAAATAATGAAAGATAAATTCTAAACGCAATGTTTAAATTAGGAAATACATTTTGCAAATGTTTACTTCGTATTATATTTGCCATTTGAATAATAATATTTTCATCATTATGATTACTTCCAGTCTTAGGGTTATTTGAACACAGACACAATTTTTTTTACTATTTTCGTTTAAATTTTTGTTCTTCAAATTAAATTTAACTAAACGAAGTTCATCACGTAAGTATGAATGAAAATGAATACATTCTGAAGTTAATGAATCTTCGAAATCTGTAGGATAATTATTTATAAAATTTTTGCATATTCTATTAGATTTACTTCAGATGTCTCTTGATTTAAAATTGTTGAGATTGAAGTTGAATTCTTATTTAAAAATACCACACCAAATTTTATGTATCGATTAATTGATAAGTGATAAATTTTATTCAGCGCTAATCTTTCTTTGTGTTTTTTCCCATCCTGCTATCACGTTATTGTTTTTGTGTTTTTTATAGTGTTGTTAGAGTTGGTTTTTCCAGTTATATCGAGTTTTTACTTTTTTTTGTTAAATGATCACAAAAATTAAATAAAGTGTACATTTATTCTTAATATATTATTTTCACCGTTAATGTGTTTATTCATCAGATTCAGTATTCAGAATAGTTTCAACAGGCTGTGACCCCAGCACGCTTCCACTGCGCTACTCTGCTTTGAGCACCTTTCATCGTTTGGTACGGCAAGAAATAATATAAATAATTCTGCGAAATATCTTCGAAATTTTGTAGTATCAATAAGATATCGCTACTACCCTTGTGAATTTTCAGTTTTTCTTCCAGTCTTGCTTGATCTCTTACCATTCCAACCATGGCTGTGTCCACGGGGGGGGGTTAAACCCCCCACGAGAGCTGAAATAGTTATTTTAAATACAAAAAAATCTGAATAAAATCACAAATTTAAAATAAATATTGATGATTTTTTAGCGTGTTTTTACCTACTTTTAAAAGAAAAAAGAAAAAATATGCTCCATATTTTTAGGTATTTCATTAATATTTTATGTAATAACATATGTAATTTTTATTAATGTTCATATACGGGATAATTCATTTATGTAAATTATTAATATATAAATCAAAGTGATGGAAATTATTAATAGTACGAATATTAGTGAAAAATGTATTATAAAATAAATATGCAAAGAAAATGTTCACCCCCCCCCCCCCCCCCCCAAAAATAATTCTGGACACGGGCCTGATTCCAACCACCAGTCGGTCTCGTGCACACTTCGAGAATTTTCTTTAACTTCTAATATTACCATTTTGCCTAATAATAATGCACGTTCCGGTTTAAACTCTCCTACCCTGTTATGACTAAAACGCTATAATATTAAATAATATTTTGGAAATTTTAAATATTTTTCAAAAAAAAAAAAATTCAATGTGGGCTATAGCCCATTTAAGTCTCTGATGTAAATCCAAGACTGAATACAGCGCCATCAAGGGATAATGAAGAGCACTACATCTAACATGAGCGTCTATAGCCTCATACCTTTAATTCCATCATTGTGCGTCACACGGCTTTTTTCATTAAGCAGAAACTATGACGTCTTATTTACTCCATGAAATACGAGTTTACATTTAAATTGTTCTATTTTAATACTTTATATTTTGAAACAACTATTTAAATAACAATAATAAATAATAAACATTTTTATTATTTTAATTATATTTATATCAAAATTTACTATTCAAAAAATAATAAATATGTGTACATTAAAAATTCTGTATTTCTAAATAGATTGTCAAGTTTTTCTATGGAACGAACCATTTTTCAATTCACTATATTTCTAAACATTTTAATTGATTATTATTTAACAGCTATTGTGTGTTAAGTGGATTTTTAATACTTTGTGTTGTATTATTGGTCAAATGTAAAATTTGTGGTGTTATGTAATAAGCAAAATACTATTATGTAAAAAAATAAATTTCTACACATTATCCAGTACTTCCATGTAACGTCAAAAAAGGACCAGCCAGTCTATGAAATATTTTAATTTATTGCTGAATAACTAAACTAATAATTTAAACAGTATATAGCATGGAAGAAAATAAATTAATTCATTTCATGTGCCACCCATAAATATGGTTTCTGAAATGTGTATACATTGTATAAAATGTTTTACAATTTAAATGTTTAATATTGTACTATTCTACTTATTCATCCGATTTTTCTTTAATCTAACATAATTAAAATTTCTTTGAATTTCTATGTATAGTTAGCAAGAAAAATGAAAAACGTAATGACTATATAAATCAACAAATGTAATACAATAGAGACTGTGAATAATGCTAAAAAGCAGCGCCAAATGCTAAATATTTGGGCATGTCGTCAAACCCTACTGCAGTTATTTTCCTTTATGTTCTCACTTTTCCTCCTCTCTTCTCTATAATAATACACCTTGTCCGAACAGTCCTGCTAGCAAATCCAAATATTTTCACCGTTCCCCTAAATTTAAGGATTTTTCAAAATTTCTCCACACTTTCCTCCCTTGCCTTCTATTTGTGTTTCAGCACCAGCCAATGGATGAGCATTAAGCTATCCAAATCAAAATCTAGAATCTTTCTTGTCACCACAAGTCGGTAGAAACTACAATATTAAAGAGAAATTGAAAAGAAGGCTTAAGATGAGATTTGGGTTTGGAAGTTTTGAGAACGGTAGGGGCGTTTAGGACGCGTAAGACTGTGGCCGATTAATGTTGGAAAAAGCTTGGGAAAGAGAACTTAAGTTTGGCGGCTTCATGAAAAGGAATGTTCCCGAAAGCCATGATTCTTTTTATATCCTTCTGCCTCTGCCATTCGAAACAGACCCGACCGAATGAGCTGTGGCTATTTTTGCAGTTTCCGCAAAAGGCAGGCTCCTGGAGATTCGTACATTCAGGGGGAGGATGCTTGAAAGCACAATGGGAACAGAAAGGGTGAGAGCTGCGATAATAACGCGAAATATGTCTAAAAAGGAAACATTTGGAGCACTGGACAGGAGAGTGGATACTCGAGAAAACTGGAAAACGAAGTTTATAAATAGATACAAACTCAGAGAAAAAGGATTTGGTGAATTTTAGTTCGTCACTTTTGGTGGGAACGAAAAATACGACGAACCAATAAAACTGAGATAGAGAATTCAAGTCCTTATTTGATTTCTTCGTCAGAAAAAGAAGGATGAACTCCAGAAATTACACCAATTTTAAATAGAGCATTACGGGAGATCAAAGCTTTAAGATTGGGAAAGTTAATGAAAGGGAGATTGTGAAGAAATTGATTGGCAGCAGAAATAGAGGGGAATACAACAAAGATACGTCCTCTACCTCGAAGAACAATATCGGAGAAAGAGGTGGAAATTTTATTGATAAACCTGGACAGACTCCCTATGTTCTTATCAATGTAGGAGTTCTTAACAAAAATTTTGGAAGGCTCTGAGTAATCGGGTGGGAAAATGTTTTTAGTAATACCGTGAATCTGACTGTTGGGACATTATTATTACTATTGACTTTAATAGAAGTCATATTAGTGTTGTTAGTATTGTTATTGTTATTACATTTGTTCCTGTTATTACTAATATTACTGCCTTGAGAACTTTTAATATTGAAACTTTTGGTAGCATTGATGACATTATTGTTGCTATTACAATTATTGATATCATTTTTAGCGTCTGTAAATTCAAAAGAATTGAAGGAACGATCTTACCCATTGTTCAAGAACAATGGACGCAGCGCAATTAAACTTTATCAAACAACTAATAACGATACTTATCTGATACAAAATAGATGTTTTCTTTTTTTTTTAAACTTTTCTCTACATGCATTTACTTACACATATGAGGAAAATTTCAATATTTGTACTTTTGAATTTATAACGATATCGTGTACAACTATGCAACGGTGAACGTAGTATTTTTTGTGCTCTATACAAATTTCTATAGATTGTATCTTTAAGGCGAACATTTTTCTGAGTGTTTTAAAAGTAAGTCATTCAAAGAATTTAATTACGATATTAAATATTACGGATATATTTTTATTAACCCAAACACTCTTAAATACATTATTTAAAACTTAATGTAAGAATAAAAATATTAGTACACTATAAGCTATTAATTCGATCATTTCAAAATCAATTTATTCAAGATCTTTATATTATTTAATAAATAATTGCTGATAACTACGTGGAAGGCAATGGCAAACCTTTATGTATGTACACCATCATATGGGGGCGGATGGGTGTATAGACAAAATACTTGAGATTGCGTTTCTATCTAGATAAAAAATGATTACATTCAGTTCTAAGTATAGTTTAGTATATACCCTCGTTAGACATAAAAATGTCCATGAGTACTACCTATATCTGTACAACAAGAAGATGCAAACAAGTAGTCATGACGCTTAGAATCGAGTATATATTTTTTTTACATATATTGCCATACAATAGTGTTCTGAACTGTTGAAATAATATTTGAAAATAATGATGATAACTGCTAAAACTAAGAAAATTAAAAATTGCAGGTAAACAGAGTTCCCGATGTTATTATATATTTGTCCTCCCATGGGCAATACCTGAGTAGACTTCAGAGACCAGATTGTGTAAATTACGATCCTAATGTAGGTGTAGTGCTGGTTCTGTTTCATATAAATATGCGAAGAGTGGCCACTAATAATGCCCACGTTTAGGCACAGTAAAACAGTGTAGGTATCATAGATACAGTGATACCGCTTTTGTTCGCTTGAAAATGATGCTGTGGCGCACATGTTTCACTACTTGCTCATTTTGTGTTAAAAAATTTCACTATTAAATTTACATTTTTTCTAAATAAAAGGCTTAAGTATATTATATATAAATATACCTTTTTTTTTTTTTTTTTTGAGTCCTTTCTAAGGATTCCAGTTTTAGAATAACCGTCCAAAAAAGTAGAATATAGCATAGAATATTCAGAAAAAGAAAGAGAATTCTAAAAGCCTAATGCTCCTATCAGGATTTTGTTCATTCTGAGTTCATATTCACAACGGTTAGGTTTTCAGCAAATCCGGAGTTCTAAGGTCCTAAATTAAGGACGTGAAAGATGTAAAAAATAATCCCAACAGGTTAAGGTCTGCACAAGAAGAAGAAGAAAGGCGAGTTCTCTATCAAGTGGAAAAGTCATCATGAATATAAAAATATAAGAAATATGAAATTTATAAAGAAAATTCAAATTTATGTTGTTTTATTTCTTTTTATTTATTTATATTAATAATAGTTTAATTTAAATAAATATTCCTAAACATGCTGATAATGATATTTTATAGTTTATAACTTAACACAATTAGAACAACAGTTGAAAAAAGCTAGTGAAAAGCATAGGTAATTGTTTTATATTTTTTATGTGGCAGCTATGCTGAGAAAGTACCTGTTCAATAATAACTTCATTTCATTTATATCGGCATGTTCTGGGTCTCTAACCACATGAAAACAAGACATAACAAATTGGGAGATTCTCTGCCTTAGTTTGCCGAATATTTCTGCCTTTATTTGTCTAGAACTCTTGCTTTTAAATCTCTTCCTCTATGTAAAAATTTCATTTTAGATTCTCTTCAGATATCTTTGCTTTTTCCTCTACTTGTCTATTTAGCTGAGTATTCTTACTCTCCTTTGGTTTTATGGTTTTCTTCACTTTGTCAATCTGCTATTGTGCCTATTGTTTGTTTGTGCCTTAATCATAGTTTTTTGCTCTTCCTTCATTTTCATTTTCTTTTAACATCTTTCCCAAATTGCTGTTTATAAATCTCAAATTGTTTGAAGCAGAGCCATATTTGAGGGAGATTTTCCGGGTTCGAACCCCCTGCCCCCGGAAATGTTTATGAAATAATAACTGCTTGCAAAGGCGTCGCCAGCCGACAAGCCAGGGGGGGGGGCAAGATAATAGAAAGAGGATATGAGTTATAGGAAAAATAAAATTTTTAAGTTATAAAGGCTTAATATTTTATTAAACAAGAATAAAATCTTAATTAAAACATAATTTTTGTAGGTTTCTGGAAAATTGTTCTACTAGTTTATTATAAAAGTCTTCCAAATTATTCATAATTACGCGCCTATGAATACTCATCATGGCCAGTTGATTAAAAAGTTTTAAGGTTCCAGGGAGGGGGAGAAGCTGCCCTCTTTGCCCCTTGCTGGCGACGCCCATGACTGCTTGAATTAAATGGACTGAAATTCGGAATAAATTGATTTCTTTTCAATATTTGACAAAAGAAAAGAAAACTAAAATTTTTATAAATCCTATGGAAACGACTATTTTTTATTTGTTTTTATTGTAGTGTTTAAATATTGCATATACAATAATTAACTAAAAGGCTTTAGTGTACCATTTATAAATAAATATATTTCATGATAACACACACACTGGCGCGCGCACACACACACACACACACACATATATATATATATCTGTGGCTGCACTGGTTCGTGTCGACTTGCACTCTCGCGTTTTTCGTACCGCGAAGAAACTACGCAGTTAAATTGTTCTTCTGTTCTCTCGCTTAGAGACTGATTACGTATTGGAGACTACGATGTAAACAACTGCGCCGCGAAAAGAACACGTTTATCGACATCGAGCACAGGTAAATACCGTTACTATTACCTGTTATTTTACCGTAATATGTAGATGATAACCGCTATCATTTACAAAGTGGTGACCCCGACGTGATTCGGTAAAGTTTCAATTTTTCTTTCGTTTTCGAATTTCAATGCACCCACAACACGTGTTGTAGTGCTGGGAAAAACTCAATACCACAGGTGTTACATATTAAATAACACGCGATTTTCTACAACCGGTAGAAAATATGCTCTTTTTCGTTGTTACTTAATCGCTCGATCGCGTTTCCGCCGAAAAGGGAAACAAACATTTTTTTCTCCGTCCCTAAATACCGATATAGTTCCGTGTTTGTGTTTTTTTGTTTTTTTTTTTCTCTTTCCAATTGACAAAATCCGTTTCGAAAATGGCAAATCGCGAAGAAAACTCCCGGGGTGGCATTAGCATCTCGTCCAATGGCGCAGCAGATATGCAAACGGCAACAAGTCCAGCTAATGCTATGCATGAATTCCACGGAAAGGCCAAACTGCCGAAATTCATCGTACAAGATCCGAAATTATGGTTTGTGTTGGTTGAAAATCATTTCACCGCTTATAGGGTGAACGATTTCACACAGAGGTTATGCTTGATAACGGCCGAACTAGATCCGAGCACTTTAATGTACGCGTCCGATATTTTAACAAACACTGCTATTACGACCGAAGAGCAATACACCAAACTAAAAGATCGTGTATTTTCGATTTTTGCTGAGTCCGAGGACAAAAAGTTAGATCGTGCGCTGGATGATTTAACACTTGGAGATCGGAGACCTTCTTGGCTGTTACGGGAAATAAAACGGTTAGCCGGAAATAGAAGCACCGAAGACGTGTTGCGGAGGCTGTGGATCAAGCGATTACCGATTCACATTCAAACGTTGATCACCGTGAGTGCCGGAAACCTCGACACCCTAGTAGAAGTCGCCGACAGAATTTTCGAAGTCAGCGGAAATTCTCAGATTTCAGAGTTGGCTAACAGAACTGATTTTCCGGGACCCGGAAATACGAATTGGAACCAACTGGACGATCTAAGGCGAGCGGTCGAAAACCTTACTATAAAAATTGACGCTATCGAAAAACGTGCGCATTCGGTAACACGCCCGCGTTCTATTTCGCGTAACCGTACCAATGTGAATACTGCAAACGGATTCTGTTGGTATCATGATCGTTGGGGACCTAGCGCCCGCAACTGTCGTCCCGGTTGTACCTACACGCAGAGCACCGTCGCACCGTCGGGAAACGTGAATCCCAGAAATGTGTGAATGCGGTCGATACATTTCTGGGTTCATACCGTTTATTCGTACGCGACCGCTTACAGAAATTAACATTTTTAATCGATTCGGGTAGCGATTTGAGCGTGCTTCCCGCTAAACTTTTCCGCGGTCATCGTTCGCCGACCGTAACCGTCGCGCATTCCGCTAACAATTCCACAATACATACGTATGGGGAAATGTTTCTCGACGTCGATTTCGATCTTGGTAAACCATTTCGTTGGTCTTTTACCATAGCGGACTGTGAAAACGCGATTATTGGTGTCGATTTTCTCGCAAATTTTGACTTATTAATCGACTTATCCCGGAAACGACTCGTGCACGGCCCGACCTTACTCAGTATGCCCGGGTCCGTTAAGAAAACGGACTTCGTTTCTATAACATTGTTAACATCCGACACACCACACGAGGTACAAGCGTTGTTACGTCGACACCCGACTTTGTTGTCCGGGAGCAATTTCACTCAGAAACCACAACACTCGGTCGAACACGCTATTGAAACAACCGGACAACCGGTTCACGCGAGGGTGAGACGACTTCCACCCGACAAATACCGCGTCGCGAAAGCCGAATTCGAAGAATTAGTGCGCCTCGGAATTTGCCGGCCGTCAAGTTCTACATGGGCTAGCTCATTACTGATCCGACCAAAAGCGAACGGTGATGGTATCCGACCGTGCGGCGACTACCGAAACTTAAACGCTCGGACGATCCATGACTGTTATCCAGTCTCACACATTCGCGACGCAGCCGCACAGTTGGAGGGCTGTTCCGTTTTCAGCACAATTGACCTAGTGAAGGCCTATCATAACATTCCTGTCCGCGATCAGGACATTCCGAAAACAGCGATTATTACCCCATTCGGGTTGTACGAATTTACTCGCATGAGTTTCGGATTGCGAAACGCCGCGCAGACGTTTCAGCGCTTCATGCACCAAATTCTACGAGGTTTGCCGTTCGTGTTCGCGTACATAGACGACATTTTACTTTTTTCGCGTTCCTATGAAGAACATATTCGGCACCTAGAAACGGTTTTTCAACGTCTCGCGGAAAACAGTCTCACCGTTAATGTAGCTAAATCTCATTTCGCGAGTTCTTCGGTTTCTTTTTAGGACATTTAATTGATGAAACCGGGTACCGACCGGATTCCACGCGTACAAAACATTTGCTTGAATCCCCCATTCCACGAACAATTCAGCAGATGCGTCAGGCGATTGGAGCATTTAATTTTTATCGCGAGCATATACCGCAAGCCGCTCATAAGCTTGTCCACTGCGTAAACGTGCTCCGCGGTCACACTAAAAAGAATGACCAAACAGAGATTAAGTGGGACGAGTTATCCTTACAAAGTTATAACGCCTGTAAAGAAGCCCTGGCGGCAGCAACTGTACTCGCCTATCCAAAACAGGACGGAAAATTAGAACTGGTCACAGATGCGTCGGATGTTGCTGTAGGAGCCGCACTGCAACAAGTAATAAATGGAAAAGTAGAACCACTCGGATTTTTTTCAAAAAAACTCAATGACACTGAGAAACGATGGTCAACGTACGACCGCGAATTGTACGCGATTTACTCCGGCATTTCTCATTTTCGCCATCTGCTCGAAGGACGAAACTTTGACATCGTTACCGATCACAAACCGCTAATGTACGCTTTCGCAACCGCGCATAAAAACGAATCGCCGCGACGAATACGGCAGTTGGAGTATATATCGCAGTACTCTACCGTCATCCGACACATCGCCGGTTCCGCAAACATAACAGCTGATTTTCTCAGCCGAATTGAGGAAATCAACAACACAGGTTTCGCCCGTATTCTTGCTGAAGAGCAGGCAAAGGACGGAAAACTCCAAACCGTGCTAGCAGATCCGACAACACCGTTTCAGGTACAGTTTTCTTACATCGCCGGAACCAATCTCGGATTAGCATGTGATCTCAACCACGGCCGGTTACGTCCGATCGTGCCTGCCTCGCTACACCGACGCGTTTTCGATCAATTACATGGTTTGGCCCACCCTGGTGATCGGGCCACCATAAAACTCATTCAAGAACGATACGTTTGGCCTGGAATGAGAGCGCAAATTCGACAATGGTGCCGTACCTGTCAACTGTGTCAGAAAGCGAAAATTACGCGTCATACAAAAACCGTTTTCGGAAACTTTCTGCAGTCGCAGAAATTACGACATGTCAACGTGGACATCGTAGGCCCTTTGCCTTACAGTAAGGGATTTACTCACGTTCTGACCGCTATCGATCGATTTTCGCGCTGGGTTGAATGTATTCCCATTTCCGACACATCTGGGTTGACGATCGCCGAAACCTTTTTCCAACAATGGATAGCACGTTTTGGTTGTCCTGAAATTATCACCTCGGACCGAGGAACCCAATTTACGGGAGAACTCCTTCGCAACCTGGTCCAGTTAATCGGAGTCGACCTCATCCACACAACGGCATACCACCCGCAAGCGAACGGGATGATAGAACGACAACACCGGCGACTTAAGGAGGAACTAAAATGTCACAAAAAATCATGGACCGATGCCCTTCCACTAGTCCTTTTAGGGCTACGCGCTGCGCTCCGGAGTGATTATCCATACTCCCCGGCCGAAGCCATGCTCGGCACGCCGTTACGTTTGCCTGGAGAACTGTTCGCTCCGAATCCGAACCCGCCGCACGATTTTACAGGTTATTGCAACAAGTTACGCGACCTGTTTACACACTTTCGTCCGGCACCCGTACAGCACAAAGCAAATCAATCTCCTTTTGTGCATCGCGATCTCTTCACTACACCCAAGGTTTTCCTGCGTGTAGACCGCGTCCGTAAACCCCTCGAACCGCCTTAAGAAGGGCTGTACACCGTTCTGAAACGGCAAAAGAAATATTTCTGCATAGATCAGAATGGCCGCCGTGTTACAGTTTCGATTGATCGATTGAAACCCGCTTTTGAACTCATCGACGAGTTCTCGGAAAACAGCGATCCTGGCACTACCAAAACAACTTTATTCCCACAAACCTTGACAGACGCGCACAGTGCTTCATCAGATTTTCGCAACTGGGAAGCGTTACCAACAGCAGAGCTTTCACAAAATGAAACCCCCGCCATAGATGTTGAACAACCTTCACCTGGTGATAACTCTGCAGGATAAGTGACGATGTACACCGCGGCACCTCTACTAAAAACTACACCCTCAGGGCGAGCAGTAAAAAAACCCGCGCGCTTCGTTACTGCTCTCGTCAAGTTCGACCTCCGACCCAATATACAAGAATTTTAGTAAAAAATTATTATTTTTTATTTTTATTTTTTTTTCTATTTTTTTTATCTTTTTCGTTTCGTACGCGTTTTAACCTATCGTTAGGTGCTCCGCCCCATTGGGGGGGAGTCTTGTGGCTGCACTGGTTCGTGTCGACTTGCACTCTCGCGTTTTTCGTACCGCGAAGAAACTACGCAGTTAAATTGTTCTTCTGTTCTCTCGCTTAGAGACTGATTGTGTATTGGAGACTACGATGTAAACAACTGCGCCGCGAAAAGAACACGTTTATCGACATCGAGCACAGGTAATTACCGTTACTATTACCTGTTATTTTACCGTAATATGTAGATGATAACCGCTATCATCTACATATCTATAGTTGTAAACATATTTTCGCCCCCCCACCCCTCGACGCCCGAAATTTTGGTCTTGATACGGCCCTAGTTTGAAGGATAAATTAAGTTGTTGTGATTACTATACAATTTGGCTATATTAATATAAATTAAAGCCGCTATTTTAGAAAAAGCTTTTAGGTCGGTAGCAAAATAATTTTTGTGCAACCGTTACGTTATTTGTATATACATAAATATTATATTCCAAATTAAAGGAAAAAGGAAGTTGGTTTTAAAATCATTATTATGTTTTGATAAAGTATAAAAAAAGAAAGAAAAGGACCGAAGAAAAATAAAGTAACACACTGCAATAAACAAATATTAAAAAATAAGAAAAGTTTTAAAATAAAAGAAATAGAATGAAAATCAGCTTTCTCTAAAATTCATTTCATTAACCAAAATCTGAAAGCTAATAAGATTTGAAATATCATAAGCTTAATCCAAAAGCCGTATAACGCTGAATGCCTAGGCCATATTTTTGGAAATAACTTTAACAGCTAAAAGTCGAAAGATTAAGTTGTATCTTTTAGGGGCATAAGTTAAGATGTATTATTGTTCGGTTTTCAAGCTATAATCGATTTTCACCATGTAGATATTATGTTCGTATAGTTTTTAACAAATACATTACATCATTTATTTTTGTTTTAATTCTTAATTTATAGTAAAATTATATTGATGTATTCGATATATCGAACATTTGATCGTCCAGTTGCGGCGTACACTTTAGTTGTGTTGCATCGCCGTTAATTTTTTTATAATGATTTAAACAAACAATTGTTATAAAAATTGTTGTGTTCAATAGTCCATGGAATTGTAATTTGTGAGAGGGGAAATGTAGATTTTTGACTTGTTTGTTTGTGTTTTAATCATTAGCAGACATCGAAGCAAATTTATCCGTATCATCCATCATTCTGTTCAGTTTGTTTTCGTTTTTATATTTGCATTATGTGAATTGCAAGTATCATGATTTTCTTTTTAATTTTTACCGCTATTGTTATATTTTCTCAATTCTTCTCGGACCTTCTTGCTTTGGTAAGTGAATATTTAAATCGAATTTTTGACTAATTCAAATTTTGCTAAAATTGAGTTTATTCTTTGCATAGTATTAAACCGTACATTTATTTATGAATGTTTATTATATTCGTAAAATTGTGTCGGTTAAACTGAATAAATCATAAATCATTACATTTATAATATTTATTTTTCAGATATTAAAGAAATTTTTTACTCACTACAACGAAAAAAATGATATAAAAAATGAAATTGAAAATTTGTCGAAACAGCTAGAACTTATATCAATAGTAGACAATTTTGCGAAGTATTCTAAATTGAAAAGAAAATTAAATACATTGCAGGATGAATATAAAAGTACAGGTACATTTATAACATTAATATTGCTTGGTTTATATCTAAATTGCGGAATACGATTGTGTAGTTATTTTGCAATTTTAAATTTTAGTGCTCAGCGATCAGAAGAAACAGACTTCTATGAAATTTAAATGGGTATGGCCATCACAAATACTGTTGGTATGTACTTTTATACATTAATTTTTTTAAATTTTCTATTTAAAGTGTATACGTTGATTTGTTTATAAATGTATCGGCAACTATTGTATTGGTCAATTGTTAAGTAATGTTGTGTTTTGCGCCGTTTATATGCCAAAATTTATAGAACATACATTATATTTGTAAATTGTTTAGGTTAACATTTACTTCGCGACGTTTTATTTTAGGATTAAAAGCTGTCTTCATTTATAATAATACTGTATTGAAATTTCGGATATTGGATGTTATAAATATTTTTAACGTTTTCATTCGATTTCGATTACAGAGGGGTTCTTGAATGTTTTTTAAAATTTTGTACAAAATTCGGTTTCACTTAGATGTAAAAATGTATCTAGTTTCTAACTATTTTGTAATTAACTATATTCGAATTGTGAAAAAAGATATATCTATTTTTGATGTTAAATCAAATAATTTAATATTTTTAAATGCTTAGTGAATCATACACGCAATCAATGAATTCTGTCATTTACGATCTAGTATCTTATTTTATAGTTATTATTTATTTTATTTTTTTGTTGCATTACAATGCTTGTGCGTGACTCAGAAGTAAATTTAATGTAGATGCTTAATACGTACAAAATTCATGCTTTAAAACAGTAAGCAGAACAAAATCTTATAATTTTAGTCCTGACAAAAACTGGCACTTTTTTTGAATTTTTAGTTTTATTAAAACACTGCGTACTGTTTCGAAAGTATCGCGAGTATATTTAAACAAATCACAAAACACTTAACACAAAATAAACGTATGATAATACAAAAATATAACAATTTTATCGATTAATTTTTGATTAAGGAGTCATTTCTCCATATTTCCTTAGTCAAAATTTAATTGGTAAAATTGCGATATTTTTATATTATTATAAGTTTATTTTAAGTGTCTTGTATCGTTAAAAAATACAGATATGTTTGATATTGAAGTTGATATTATAAGTGTTATTTATTTTGTTTGATAATTTATATATCACTTCGATGTCAGTTATATATTAAAAACTGATCTTTTTTAGAAATATGTAGAGGAGAGTAATACATGATAATATAATTTGCTCTAATGAAATAATTTAATGACGGTTTTATTTCATATTTCATATGGGCTTTAGTACTTACGTGTGAACGATTAAAAAAAAAAAGTATAAAATTTATTGGGAGTTGCGCATAATTGGTAGTTCTTTTTTTGAATTTTGTTCATTATATTCTTTTTGCTAATTTAACTATATTTTTTTTTTTTCAAAACTTGATTTACAGATTAAATTATAATTTTCAAGCAATTTTTCGCGTATTTCATATATTTATTTGTCGCAATGCGCGATTTTAGAATCTATAAGTATTGTACATACTTTTTCGTATTTATTTCGATATTTCGTACTCGACCGTTCTGAAACAATTTATATTGTATATAAATTTTTGGTTATTAGCGCACATTTTGACTATTATTTTCATTTGAATCAACGAAATCTTTCTGAACTCCTTACATAAAAGTTTTTCAATACTAATCTAACCAGTCTGAATAAACATCTAATCAACGTGAAGAGAGATGGAATTTAATTTGTTTTTGTCGATGTTTAATTACTTTTTAATAATTTCTAATTAAGCGGTGAAGTGCTAATTTAAAAAAAAAAAAAATGGATAATTTTTTGAATAACGATTAACTATACGTTTTTTTTTCGTCATTTACTCCGGTGAAATATCGTGATTATGTAGTACAACGAATTGTTTTATGTTATTTTCCCCATCTTTCATTTACTCTGTATATACTGCTGCAATTTTTAATTAGTTATTTTTCATATCACATCTGTTCAGCGATTTGGTGGGCGACTTTTCGGTATTTTCTTCGACCTTTAGCCGTATTAGCAAACTTTTTATATCCCGCTCACTGCTTGTAGTATACCCCAAAAATATCAGAGAACAGAAGTATCAGATAGTTGTTGTGTGGAATGCAATTTTTGCACTATGGATACGTTTATTCGTTTTGCAATAGTTGATCCTGTCAGCTTTTCTTAGAGTCCATCTTTCTACCGCATAAAATAATATCGGAAATAGAAGCGTTTTTACTATCTTCGTTTTATCCGACCTTCCATATTCTGCTTAATTTGATCATAGCGCATCGGCTCATTCGAACGCGACAGTTTATTTTCGGTTTTGAGTCTTCTTTATTTCCAGTTAACGATCCTAATATACGGGGTTTGTCGAATAAGTTCCGGTATTGCATCGATAGGTTCCCGTCAAATGAATGTACGCCGTTCTGCGTAGTAGCAATCAAAAGAGGGGTCATTTTTGTAGTATTAATCGAGATTTCAAGCTAAAAGATTCGTTGGATCGTACTTTACAGGAGTTCAAACAGAAGTGTTCTGTTCGACGCGTCGTGATAAAAAATCGGAATAACGTGCGTGATCCAATTTCTCGTGAAATTAGGCGATATGCGATGACATCGAAAACTTGTATAAATGTATGCAGATGGTAGCTTATCAAGAACACGAACATTCGAGTGGATTAAGCGGTTTAGAATCACTCCCAGACGATCTGCGCCAGGGCGCTCTCCAGAGTGTGCACACCGCTGAAAACTGTGGACGCGTGCGTTCCCTCGTGCTCGCCAATCGTCGAATGAGCCTTAAAATGGTAGCGGATGAACTAAACATGTGTAGGGACATAGTAGTTATGATATTACATGAAGATTTAGGTATTGGTGTGCGCGAAGATGTTTCCGAACTGTTGGCCGCAGAACAAGAACAATTGCGTTTGAACACCTGCGAAGATCTTCCGCGAACTGAGACGGAAGGACGCGACTGGATGGAAAACATAATTACTGGCGATGAACGCTGGGCGTTCCAGCATGATCCAGAAACCAAAAGATATAGGGTGCAGTGGATGGAAAAGGGAGGAAAGCATCCGAAGAATGCGCGAATGTCGAAATCAAAAGTGAAGGCTTTACTCATCTGTTTTTTCGATATTAATGGTGTGCAACACGAATATGTGCCACCGGTCCGTACAGTGAATGTGGAATTCTATATTCAAGTTTTGCAACGTGTGCGAGCTCGTGTGTATTGCGTAAGGTCGGAATTAGCGCAAAACGGTTGAGTGCTTCATCACGACAATGCGCCTGCGCATACGTCCTTCGCCGTGAGGCAGTTTTTGAACAGATTTTCTATCCTAACGTTTCCCCAGCCCTCTTATAGCCGATATCTGACTCTGTGCGACTTCTATCACTTCCCAAAACTTAAAACCCACCGCAAAGGAGTGCGTCATAACGGCTTAGAAGAGGTAAAATCGGCTACGACGGCAGCACTAAAAGGCCTACCTTCAGGTGACTATCGCGGGTGTTTTGGGGTGGTGGGAGAGGTGTTGGCACCGGTGTGTTGAGTTGAGAGGAGACTATTAAATTTGGGATAAGTTTTTCGAAAAATTCATTTTAATCCCCTCTATGAGAGTAATCTCGGAATATATTCGACAAACCTTGTATAAAACTATCTACTTCGTATCTAGTAAAGATATCGTTAAATCCTAATAATTTTTCTCTATCTTCGACTATTATTTTAATTTTTTCCTTATGAATCTTTTCCAGTAGCAGTTTCATTTCTTCAAAATCGGTCATAATCATTGTTTGATATTTTTCGTCTATTTAGGTACTTCATCGTGTCCATCTTGCGCTGTTCTCATAAATTCTCCGTACAGATTTAATAAAGTCCCAGATAGGATGCATTCCAGTTGCACTCATTTATGTAGAATTTGGCGAATTTTATTTTTTGCACTGTTGCGTTCAGAAAGTTTGTTAGCAGCAATGTAATATGTTCCGTATGATTTTCATTAACATTAACTATAACTGGCTCCATATTACTTTATCAGACGCTCTATAATATTTGACAAAGTAGAACACTACTGCCATTTAATGCTCTCCAGCTTTTTCTGTTATTTGTCCAGAGGTCAGCATTTGTTCAAATGTACCCCATATCCTTTGATAGATCTTGTTCGTTGATCAAACCCTCTAAATGTTCATTGTGTATGCGAAGCATTATTTTGCCTACATGTAACAGGCATGGCATAATCCTATAGATTTCACGTTTTATTTTTTCCTCTGTTTTAAACCGTGTTATATATGCATATCTACACCATTCATCTGGCGAGACTTCTGATTTCCATATGAAATTACATAATGGATGAATTTGATTGACTCATTTTACTATTTCCGCGAATATTTCATCAGTTCCCGCTGCATAATGGATTTTTTTTCTCCATATTTCAATATTATTGGTTCTTTCTGATGTGACGATTTGATTATACTTATTTTCTTTCTGTCATTGCAGTCGTACTAATTTTTACATATTCCTTCATGTTTTAGTTATTTCTGAAAGGTCTGTTTTCACGCATCTGTATTTATCCTTCACAGCTCAATTTTTGATTGTAAAATTTTTTTGTTAAAAATTTAATTTTTCAAAATAAGGTCTTTACATTCATTCCTCTCCGCGAGTTTCTGTATTTTCGCCGTTTTATTTGTGTTGATCCTCGCGTTGTTTGCACTGTACTCTATAATATATTTTAACCGATCCCATACTCCTTTGACTGAATATGAATTTTTAGTAACATTCTTGACTATCTAAGGCATTTTATAAATGTTCTTCTTTTTAATTTGCTATCGTAAGTATTAGTTGCCATTCTATTTTAACATGGATGCTTTATCTTTCCAGAGAATTTCGAAACTGATAATTTAGGGTCACTACAGCATAATGCTACCAGATAGGCGATCGCATTCTTGCAAGATGATTTCCATCGTCTGCTGATTAAAATATAACCAATTTGATTTTTATAGATATTCCCTGAAGATTTTCGCATGCTATGCTTCTTTAAGGAGCTGGAACATAATATTTGCTGTTTAAAGCTGGACATCAAATTTAGTCAGACTTTCTTCTCTTTCATTATATTGATCTAATCCGAATTTTCCGATTTTCCGAACAATTCATGAAGATGTTCGTTATTTGAGCTGCTCATCTTACCAGTGAAATCTCACATCGTCATTAATAGTTTACGCTTAGGTATTTTACTAATTACTTTCTGTAACTGTCTATAAAATGCCGTTACTATCTCATCTGGTTCGTTATTTGTGGATGCCTATACTTGGATTACGTGTACTACTGTTGGTTTTATATCAGTTTTTGCTGTATAACCGCTGATTAAACGTTTTAGTTTTTTATTTCAGTTATTACTACTTTGATATGTTACCCTTTGCGAAATGTTCTGTTTGCCCATAGTGGGTTCCTGGTAAACTATATACTTCAACGTTATATCGCTGTACTTTCATTTCTATAATTTTTAATTTTTCCGCTGGAAGCAGTCCTTTAACATTTCATTTTCCAAAAATGTATTTGTATGTTTATTCATTTTTCAGTCGTATATTTTTAGTGAGGTAACTACTGAGGCGCCTTATTCAAAGAACCGGCCGCATATTTCCCACTCCTTCTTCTTTACATTTCTGTTTATAATTTTTGTAGTGTATATACTTCAGTGGTTATCCGTTGCCTGTTAGAGGGTTTATAGTTTTCCTTCTTAGTACTACGGCCATCCTAATGCGGAGGACAAACCGCGATTAGGGAGATGCCTTGTCGGCTTGGGACATTTTTAATTTATAATAAACGTTTTAAATAAATGTTTGAGGCGTGCTTTGCTAGAGACCCGTGTAATTTGAGCGGTTCTTTTGGTAACTACGTTATGCAAACCCCTTCACCGCATCAAAGATTTTGGAAATTCTAAATGAATATGTGTAGATATTTAAGAAATTTTTTATTTAATCCTAGACAATTTTATAGATTGGCGAGGGACTTTGGAAAGTGTTGGTATTGATATTGCTAAATGGTGATTAAATCGGTTTACATTTATGTTATTCATGTTTTTTCCTCGCATTACGAATATTTATGATTCCAGAAACTTTTTCTAAACCGGTGAATTATAGTTTTATCAATAAGAACATAGAAGCAACGGTACTGTACTTACGTTATATATGTTTAATTCAATGTGATAGGAATTTAGTTTTCTTTTTTATTATTATTATCATTATTATTATAACCGTGTTATTAAATAGAAAAACGTATTTCTTTAATTTTCAGAATACGTTTATATCTGCACTTATATATTTCTTTTGGAACGAACCACTCTTACAGTTAAACGATAAATGGTTCTTTCCAGTACAGAATACATTAAGTATGTCAGTTCAACCAGGTCAGCTTGGAATTCTACCGTGGTATGCTATCGTTAAATCTACTACTTCTACTTTGAAGACCATTCTATCGCACGAAAAGAAGCATAGATAGTCTGAGAAATACCACTGCTGGTAATGTTCGCTTAATATTTTATTCGAGTGTTTATTTTTTTTCTTAACGTATATTTTAAAATTTACCGTAATAATGATCTCATTAGGTCAATTGTTTGCCTACTATCATTTTACTTATTCTTTATGGACGTTATTCATTAATTTAAGTTTATTAATAAAAATTGTGGAATAAAATGATATTTTAAACAGTGCACATCACACGATTATGTTTTGTTATATCTAAAAAAAAAAAAAAAAAAATTCAACTAAATTATAAACATATTTTTGTGCGCATATATTTGTAAATAATGAGGTAACTAATTTTCCTCTTATGTTCTATCAATAAATTTGTGGTGTTTTGCTATGTACACAATATATAGATCCGAAAATTTGGTAATTATCAATGTGTTACGTAATTATTTATTTTTGCGATCAACATCAGCGAAGGCCAATAGTATTTTTGTTGAATTTTATTGTTTGCTCCTCACAAAAAGCTGAACAATTTTATATAGTTTGATTTCAAAATATTATTCCGTCAGGATGAGTTATGTGTTTATTTTTGAATGTAGTGCAACTTTTTTACTTTATATATATATATATATATATATGTATACGTATGAAATATATAAAAAATATTGTATTAAAAAATATCTTTATTAACAACAAATTTTATATCTATTTGAATGATATAAATAAATAAATAGAAGTTTGAAGAATAAAATGAAAGAAAGAAAGAATAATAAAATAATGCGTCGAGTTTGGAAAATATTTTGTAAGTTTAAAAATATGCGGTCAACCAAATTTCAACGGTTTATTATAGGTTTTATTGATACGTGCAATAACCAACATAAAAATTAACGAGGTGGATCCTTGACATGGATTCGTCGAGGACTGGCCTAATAATATTAATTCGGTTGGGTAAATATGAGTGTCTTAAAATGAAGGACTAGTTCTTTTTGGGGCAATCTCTTACTCAAACTTTCCTGCTAGTTGACTTAAAGTATATGAATTTGGGACGACTTGGGTTTTGAATCCAACAGACCTTAGATTTAACAACCAAGTACCTTAAAAATCGTTTAAATTCGTAATTTTACCATTTACGCAAACTGTAAATTTAATAGAAATACTTTTGATTTGCTAAAGCTTTTTTAGCTCTGTGTATTTATTGCGCGAAAGAAAAACAGAAATTTATGTTATTTTAAAAATTATTTTTTTGATATTATTCTAAAACTTTTTGTTTAAATTTTTCGACAGTGTTGAAATAAAAGTTTTTTTCTGTAAAATTTGTTTTTAATAGTTCAAATTTTGAACAAACGTGATGAAGGTGTATCTATTTTTTTTTTTTTTTTATGTTTTAAATTATCTCCTATTTTGAACTCTTCTTTTTGCATACAATCGTAACTTTTTTATTAGTTCTTTACGTTTTTCTTGTTGTTTAGTTACTTAAACACAAAGTTAGAAGTATTTTTAGCGATTGTTGACTAAAGTTTTACTTCCTCTTTCCTCATCATCCATTTTATTATTTAAATGCATATAAAAAATAACATTTAGTGGAACAAATAAATTATAACGAGCTATAATTAAACAGATTCTTTAAAAATATGGTTCGGCAGCGTTTTCCGTACTTTTATGACTGTTATTCCGATATGTTTCACAATATTTTTATGGTGTTCAAAGGATTTACATATTAAGTAATAGTAAAGCACGATTTCTTTGAAATAATCTGCTTCATATACGTATATATACATTGTTATTAGTGATCCTTTTTTTAAATTGTATAAAGTCCCAAGAATTGATTAACCCTTGTTGCAGCTATCGGATTAATGAAATGTAAAAAATTACAAATTTTTTCAAAACTTATTCTCCATTTTTACTTTTGTTTTTTTCTTTTCCGTGTGTGAAATATGAAATACAAAAAATGAAATTTTTAATCACCGCAGCACACCCATTACGGCTACATTTAAAAAAATTGTGTCACGTGTCGGGGAAAATTACTCGTAACGTATATGTATTTTTTAGAGTGGAAAAATTTAAAAAAAACATTATATATTCAAATGACGACTAGACGGTAACTTTACATATATGCGACGTCTAGAAATTATACTGGCTCGTGCGACATGAACTTTATTGATGAAAGACTGCTTATGACAAATATCGAAAGACGATGGTAACCAGAATGAATAAACGAACTCTAATTCTGGTAAAATTACTCAAAATAATATCGATGGCTAATTTCGCAGAAAATTACGGAATTTCTCATTGATTGGCCGTGGCACTCCTAAAATACTAAACAATAATACCCTTTGAGCGAGCTCATTGGCCTATTCAAAGCTCGAATTAATCTCTACCTGGACATTCGTAAATGCATTTTATACCTGCTGCCAGGTTTGGTAGTTGTTATATGCAATGCTAGTGTAGATGCAAAATTACACTTGGAACTGATTGTAAATGTTTAATTTACTGATGTACAAATGCAATTCCGTGTATGTCTGTCTACTATGAATCAAATAGCGCACATACGGTGGCATATGTGGTGGTTTACTATTACTTTCCACGTGACTATTAGCGATTACTTAATTAACTTTTATAATAATTTATGTCGTCACGTGGAATCAAGCTGAAAACTTCCGTAGCGGAACTAAGCAATTGCGACAACATATATATATATATAACTCGACCATTTTGGCCTCGCAAGGGGCTGTGCCCCTTGACCCCTCTTGCTTTCATTTCTGTCTCTTTCTCTTCTATGCTTTGTATAAAATGATCAAAATTTACAACGTAATTCTTACTGGCATCAACACAACAAAAATAACATAATCACAAAAATCCTATCCTAACAATGAACTTTCATTATATAAAGTTAAGACATTGTTTCGTTACATATTTATTACGTTGTAATTAATATATATATATGTACTATTTGTACTCGGTCGCGCGTTGCCGTGGCTTAACCTTATTAAAATGAAAAGATCTAAAGAAAAAGCACACGTTTTTAATCTGTTCAATTTCACAAATCTCGTGGGTATAGAATATTTTCTGTTATATCATTGTCTGCGCAAATATATAGATTGTTTGGTTTGCCGACCTTAGAACACGCAACATATAAAATTATCCGTGTGAGAAGTAGTCTGTGTCTAGATGTAAACCGCATAATTTTAAAGACTGCCTCTCAGCTTTAAGCCAATCGAATTGGGAATTGTAATCTCTTAAATTGAAATGGCGTATTTGTTGAAACAATAGAAATTCGAGGAAGAAGGACATATTTACCTTTGAATGGCCCCTTGTCAAGATTGTTGTTTTTATGACGTTGCTCATTAATTTTTTCAGTGCAAGCAGCGTGCTGTTGCAAAGCTTCAGCTGGCTCATATTTGACAACATAATAATTGGCACGCCGATTTTCAGCTGCAGTACGTGCAGTGGAATTTCTAGCAGATCGAGTGAATTCAAAAATTCTATTGTATAATTAACCGCTTCATCTGCTTCCACAACAGTGTCGACGAGCTTGTATGTGACGGCCTCATTTTGAATGTTTGACTCTGAATAATATTGTTAAGTTCGTAGACGTCTTTGTTCTGGATGGAAAGAATAGCATCGTGATTTTTAGAATTACTTTGAATATTGAGAAATACTTTTTCAACTAATTGTTTTGACGTCACTAAATTACTGAAGTTATGAGGTAATGAAATTCTTCCTGAGGTTGGATGAATCGGCGCGTTTTTCCGTTCCTAATTTCCAGAAATTGATGTGAATATCTCAGCTGATCGATTATCTTGCAGTTGGATACGCATATTTGCAGTCAATTTCAATGTCTGTACGTGTCGTCACGAAGTAGAGTATTTCAGGTAAACATTTATTTCGTCCGCTGATGTCGATCGAAAAATTACAGGTAATATTTGTCTGAAACCTCCTACAAGTAATATTAATGCTTTTCCAAAAATATCTTGCTATTTACACGCAAATCTCAATCAAGAGCCTCGAGTGATTTTTTGCGTTCCATTGTGCATCCCCCCCCCACAAGAGTGAGCAATGTTTATGGTGCTTCCAGTATTATAGAAACATTTTTGCGCGCGAAGAGGATGGAATACCTAGAAAAAGAGTTAACATGTTAGCTCTGGGTCTTGAAGCACTAATTGTATAGCGTATGTTACTTTTACATGCAACAGATGACACCGTAGTAGACCAAATAGAATATTAACTGAAAGTAAGCTTACTCTAATTATGTTTAAGTGTGTTACTGACAGTTAAAAACGATATAAAATACACGCGTATTTAAATGCAATAATGTGCCAGAATATCAAAACATTCGGTTAACAACTTTTGGAGATTTGAGACTGCGCTTCCTATTTCTGAACAAATTGATAGAATAAGTTGATAACTGCAAAGACGTGTAGCGCAGCTCATTTTGTAACCATAGCAACAAATTCAAACCGGTTTCCTTTGCGAGTAAGCATACAGTATTCAGTTTATGAATGTGAGGGTGCGAAACCCTACGAGTTTTTTGCGTTTGCAATATGGACCTAAAAAAAGAACAACGCTTCATCATTTGTTATTGTGTTTGCCGTGGTTTATCGACTGGTGACACAGTGAAAGAGTTGACAGCTGTTTATGAAGAAGAATGCCTATCAAGAGCAACAATATTCCGCTGGCACAAAATCTTTTCGGAGGGCCGTGAATCTGCAGAATTGATTCCGCACGCTGGCCTGTCATGCACCGCACCAACAGAAGAAAACATAAACACGGTGGCAGTGGTTATCCGCGAAGACTGTCATCTCTCAATCCGTGCTCTTCAAAAGTTTATCCTCATTCCAAAAACCACTTTGCATCGCATTTTAAAGCACCATTTAAAAATGAAGCGGGTGTGTTCAACATGGGTTTCACACATGCTGACTCAAGCACAATTGAACAATCGTGCGTAAGACGCTTGGAATGATCACTAGTGAACCTGATATCCTTAATTGGATAGTAACATGTGATGAGAGCTGGCTTCATTATTATGATATTCTTTTGAAACAAGAAAGTGCGACATGGAAAACGACCGCTTCGCCACGAAAGAAGAAAGTTCGTCAATCAATCAGTGCAGGCAAAGTGATGCTGATAGCCTTTTTCGATTACCGCGGAATGGTCTACACACACTTTGTACCCCCATGTACCATTATCAATAGTGAATATTATTGCGGTATTTTGTCAAAATTAAGGGAACATGTGGCTAGGAGACGACTGGAAATCAAGAATTGATGATTGCTCTATCATGACAACGCGCATCCTCATGTTTCATAGTTTACAAGAAATTTTCTGCAGACATGGAAAATCCAGATGCTCCTGCATCCACTTTACAGTCCAGATATCGCTCCCTGTGATTATTGGTTATTCCCGATGCTCAAAAAAAGAATTACGCGACCAGAAATTCGACAGTAATACCGCTGTCCACAATGCAGTACAAAATGTTCTGAAACGCATTCCTGCAGATGAATTCCGAAAGACAATTCATGTAAAGTGGTAAGAACTGATGCAAAGGTGTATCAATTCTGATGGCCGGTGTTTTGATAAAGATAGAGAACACTATGAAATGGAAACCAATGGCGAATTAAATTGTAGGTTTCTATATATTTCTGTAAATATATGACTTTGAAAAAAACTCGTAGGGTAAAGTTTTACTACTTCCATTCAGCGCGCTGTACCAGTGCACTCGGTGATCGGAAAATGTTCAAATTTCTATTGTGAATAGTCAATGAGTTATATATTTACCCTATTTTGGTCGTTAATCGATAGATGACGTATTCCTATATGAAGCGCAGTCCCAGCTATCACGGGACAGCCTATGTATATATATATATATATATATATATACGTGTAAATTGGTCATAATTTCATGTTGCAGTTTTGTACTGTAGGAATATAAAATAAAACGTGTTTTTACAATTTTTAAAATTACTTTTTAAAAAATCGGTTCATAACCAGTTTCAATTTAACAAGGATTTTTTTCAAATAATCCTTACATTTTATGTGAAAATGCATTTTAAAGGAAGAAAAAAGGCGGATTGAATTTCGAATACGCTTATATTCCAGGAATTACTGTATATTGGTGTACTTTTTACAGACGTAGCGAATTTTTCAAGGAAGATCTTTGACTGTCATAATCAAAATAGAATGCGAATAATGATGACTTTATTGAATCTAGCAAAAGTGTATCAGCGATTTAAATAATATTATTTACTAACATAATGAAAACAAGTATATTAGAGATTATTCTTTTTGTTTCGGTAAAAATTTAATTAATGTTATTATATTTTTAAATATTAACAAGTTGTTTTTTAAGAATTTGGAAATATTTGATCGAAGAAAAATAGCTCCCTAGGTATCAGGTGTTTAAAATTTCGGTTATATGTCGAGAAGGGTAATTTTTGTGTAAGCAAATGTATCTTTTGATTGGTTTTAACAACGGGTTTTTTTAATAATAACAAATAAGTATAATTAAACGTTGAGTTGTGTATTTGTGAAATCGAAAAAATTATACATCACCGTATAAATTTAAAATAATCTGTTATTCAGTTTTTAAGATAGCAAGAAATACATGGGTGTACATAGCTTATCCGTTCTTCAGCAATCGGTTCCATAACAAGAATAACTCTTGTTTTTTTTTCACTTACTCCTCTTTCTAGAAATCAAATCAAATCAAATATATTGCAAAAATATATACAAAGTTACTTATAAATATTTATGTTATTTTTAAATCGCAAATGCGCTCGAAAGCGCGAGTAGCGAAAGTGGTTTTGTGTGTACATGAACTACATCAATGTGCCTAATACTGTTAAAGTGTAAGCATCATTTTTGTAGTTCATGTTTACAAATTATTTCTGTGTTCACATGTGGATGTAGAGTTAATATTTTTACGCCAAAACAAATCTACTCGCGGTGTTCCTTAGAAAGAAATCTTTCCTAGTCATTACTGCTTTATAAAAAATTACGCGCCACATTATGGGGTATTCGACCTTAAAAGCTGGCCAAAATTCCAATTCGCAAGACATAGTCTTTCAGAAAGAATAATTACCGGAGGTACGTGAAGGGTTGACGAAACAAATGGTACAGTTGGGTTTTACCTAAGCTCTGCATTATTGTCGCTAGGTCATTTCAAAGTTATCATTTGCTAACAGTGGTCGTGGGATTTGTTGATATACTATAGAATCATTCTCATTAAAAGTGCTCTAGTTTAGTTTTGTGCATAAGTTTACGAACATTTTAATATGGATTCTTCAGAATAAGGTATGTTTATCAATTTGCATGATACTTTTAATAAAAATAATATTTTATTTATGTAATATTGATCATATAATTGAGGTGATAAAATTTTGCTATTTCAGGCATTGGCAATGCAAAATAATTGTTTTGATTTATTTCTAAGTTTTTCCAACAATTGTAATATATCTTGAAATAAAGTACATTTATCGTAGGTGGCATTCTATCAACATTTTTTGCGTTAAATTGCGTTTTTGTGTTTCATGAATTTTTTCCTGTATACTATTAATATTATTTTAATATATGGAAAATGGTATTATTTTAGTTTTTCTTTTGTAGGATCTTCGTGGGTTAAATGTATATCGTGAAAAAATTTATACACTATAATTAAAGAATCAGAGGCGTCAACTTTTAAGAAAAAAGTCGAATTTATGGCTAAATAAATTGTACAGAAGTATCTTAAAAGCGCAGATCATAAAAAGGAGTTTAAGCACAAATTATCTTTAATAAAGTATCAGTTTAAATAAAAATGAAAGGCAGCACAAAATACCAGAATGGCAGGTAAGGTCACAAACTCACAAAGATACAGTCAAAAAAAAAAAAAGAAGAAATACAGGACAAATTCAGAAATGAGATGGGTCTTATAGTTGATGTTCCCAAAGCTGGATTCGGAAATACAAATGATGGGAATACAAGCAGGCGTTTTTTTAACAACCATGAATTGTCGTGTAAGATAACCGGAGTTGATCCAAATTTAATATATAAATTAAAAATTATTTTAGAAGTTCTATCAAGTGGACACAAAATAAATTCAAAAACATTTGAAGAATATACAAAAGAGACAGCAGGACCTTATGTTCGATTATACCCATGGTATCCGATGTGTCGGACCATGCACAAAATTTTAAGACATGGACCACAAATTATTGATAGCTTCCTTCTGCCTATAGGATAGCTGTCTGAAGAGACTGCAGAAGCAAGAAATAAACATTTTCGGTCTTACAAACTAAATTATGCAAGGAAATGTTCTCGAGAAGCATGTAACTTGGATATTATAAATAGGTTGCTTCTCTCACTTCTGACCCTTTAGTTACGGGCATGAGATAAAAATATAGGAGTGAGATGCGTTGTTTTTTAAAGGAAACAATCGAATCACTCTTACTTGGTGAAAGCGGAAGTCCCGAAGAACTTGAACCTGTCGAGGAAAATAGTGAAGAGAAGTAATTTATAATAATGTTGTGTAATTTTTTATTAAAATATAACAAAATTTTGTTTAATTCTCAATAAATATTGATAGAATCACAAAAATATCCTTTTTATACTAAAAAATAATTTTGGCCAGCTTTTTGGGTTAAATACCCCATACTAATTTGATATTTACAATTACTTCTTTAAATTTGAATTATAAATGCTCGTATCCATTTCTTGTTTTCTCACTTTATTAAATATATATAAAAACACGTATTACAGAAAATTACAGTTATAAAAATATAAAATATAGCCAACATGTTTCGGAGTTATATATTGCCATGGTTATGGAGTATGTAACTCCGAAACATGTCGGCTATATTTTATATTTTTATAACTATAATTTTCTGTAGTACGTTTTTTTATATGTATTTAATAAATTTACGATTACATTTTTACTAACTCGCATTTTCCACTATTTTCTCCTTTTGTAGCAAGCACCCGATTCTTTCAGTTTTTCATATGCTAGAGATTGATCGAACCTTTGTATAGCTTGTAAAAATTATTATATAACATCATTCAAAGTTGCTCATTTGAACTGCAAAAGTATTTCCGATTTGTTGTGTGCCGTTACATACGGTAGATACAAATGTTAGCATAAACTTTATACATATTTAACTGGAAATCATTTTCTTTTTCTTTTTTTTTTTTTTTCTCGTTTTTAGTATGAAGAATGTTATTGTTTTTTTTATTTTTAGTATTTTTGTTGGAGCGGTATTTTTTTTCTGAAAATCGTTACCGACGCTGATCAAAATTTCAGAAACGCTGATATAATGCAATTTTTGTAAAATATTTTTACATTCATTTTATAGAAAGATTGAAGGATTGAAAAAAAAACTTTGAATCAACGAAAACTATTAAGCTTAGTTCGGCTGAAATAAGAAATATAACCTTTTAAGCTTAAACTCACGTTTAGATTATAAATTAAGTTGTATTATTTAAATCACAAAACAAAAAAAAACAAAACAAAACAACCTAAAATAATCTAAAAACAAAAAAAAGAAGGAACTATCAGAAAAGACAAAGTAATTAAAAACTATTTGTATCTCTTCACGGACAAATTTAATATATTTACTTTTTGTGAAGTGAATATTGTTGCCAAGTAAGTATTGGTTTTAGGAGAGTGGTAACCATTGCGCTATGGAAAAAATGAATAAAAATGTTTGGTCAAATTAAAAAATTTCTAAAAGATGAAATTATAGGAAAGCTTGTTGGAAGTAGTAAAGACACGAATGAAATTATTTATTTCACCTTTTGGAGAAAAGAAAGAGATTCTTTAAAATTTATTCCCGATTTTAAAATAAATTCCATCTCTCTTTAATATGGTAAGTTCTTATTTGTATATTTCGTTTTAAACTATGATGATGTAAGAGTTTATATGTTGTTTTTTTGGGGATCGCGTTCTAGCTCTAAATTAGCGATGATAATTTCTATTAAGTATAATCGGTTTTGCGGGATAGGAAGAAAAATTAACGGTTACGATGAACAGGCGTAAACGAGTGTGGACGGTTATTGCAACGTAAAAATCTAATGTAGGTCGCGGATTAATTGTAATTTTGCAGTCAACGGTTATGGTCAGTTGCTCAATTTTAACCGGTATATTCGTGTTTATTATTAATAACCGTTTTCCGATGATCACTATTATTTTGCTTTGTTCTCTCTGCTACAATTCCGTTAGTTTTACCTTATCTAGTTTATTTAAAATATAAAAAGTGCACATCGCATTTTGTTTCGCCTATGTTGTGTGTGTTATATTTGAAACCGCGCACAAACGAACGAAGATTTAGTTATGAACTCTAGTAATATTATACGGGTATTAACGAATAATTTATTTTTTATACTTTTAGTCGAGTACTGAAATGCTTATCACCTTCTTTTGAACGATTGCGTGAATTTGAAAAATATTTGTTTGTTCATTAATTGTCAAAGTCTTTTTTTTGGCTATTACTTGTTTCCTTTTTTTTTAAAAAAAAAAATCGTGCTTTTTTATTTTCCATAATTATTTGTATGTCTCGATTGAAAGAAACTCGAAATTTTTATATTCCTGAATTACGGTGAAATTTTAAAAACGTGCTTTTTTCAGCTTGTAATTATTATTATTATTTTTTTGTAATTTTAAAGTAATCCATAATTTTATTTATTTTTTGCGGCGGGGGGGGGCAAGATTTATTAATTGACAAAGATATAAAGTGAGATTATTAAAACTCCCTTTTTAAGTGACCGTGCTTTCATCGTGGGTTTTTCATAAAAAGAACAAGTTGTTTGCTTCAAAGCGTATTTAATCATTTTTTAGTAATTCCAATATTTAAAAAATAACACCTTTAAAATAATTACGATCATATAGTTAAAATTACGGATAAAAAATTGTGTATTTTCTTTAAAAAAGTTAAATAATTTTTTTACTCTAAATTTAAAGAATGTGTTCAACACTGTTTTTTTTTTTTTTTTTTTCTGTATACAATTTCACGGCGATAGAAGTAGTAATTGCAACTAGAGTAAGTTAGTTGTAAAAATAAGAGACATTTATTAATGAAATTCAGTATGATGAAAACTGATAATTTTATATTTCCGACATACATATATTTAACAAAGCAAATTGTGTAATATTTATCCGTAGTCTTTATACGGAAGAATGCACTGTAATCAATGTATTCTTTATAAAGATTGCTCTGATAACTGTAGTTACGAGAGGATTAAAAAGTGCATCGCCAACTAAAAGTTTTCTACTAATAAAAAAAAAAAAAGAAATAAAAAATGTTTAATTTTTTCTATAGTATTTGATTGAAATTATTCCAATCCCGCTACTACGAATATTTTTTTGGATTATTTTGTGCCTTATTATAACGGCAGGATGCTTAGTTTTATGAAACATTCAAAACCATAACGAAATTTCGATACTCTTGCGAGAATGAGTCATGTTAGCATGACGGTCGGCCTTTAAGTTAGTTACGGCGTTGCGATATTTACAAGATAGCAGTGGTGAAAACGTGTGCGTCACGTATGGATTATTTCATTCTAAATAGCTACGAGTTACCTCGGTATACACGGGGAGCATTATTGAAAAATACCGCTACCAAATAACATCGCTTAAGCAATGACCCGGATCTCTTATAAACCAAAGTTATCATTAATTGCGGAATAATAATTAAAAGCAGGTTTACGGACTTTGGCAGTATTAAAGTAATGGCAACTAACTATTTCCTCTTTTTTTAATAAATTTTTAAGCTACTATTTACAAAGATAAATTTACACATTTAACGATTTAAGCGCTGATTATAATTCATATTTTTCTCTCGGTATTGAGCTACATACGAAACGCAATGCTACTGGACTGTTCTATTTATCACGTTCTATCACCTTATGTACGACTGTCCGGCTTTCAGTTACCTAGTTTGCATCGCATTCCTTCTTCTCTCGAGTTTACACTAACACCTGATGGTATTACTGAGAGTTTTCTTTTATTTCCTGAAGCAGCAATGAAGTTTCACATTATTAGAGTTAACCGTGAATCCAAATTATGGAAAACTTAATCAATTCTGTGCTGCCTGCGTGCTTTGCCCACAACTCTTTATCATTAACTATACGGATGATCCACATATCACCGACTAGCACTGTACAATCGCAATTTATTTCGTATTGTTATTATTAACATTTGTCGTATTTAATAGTTTACTTTGCTATACACGCGTATCTCTGTACGTTTCGTTAATACTTTACCACTCTTATTTATTCATGAAGTAATAATTTTCTGTTCTTCTTTTTTTTCTGAACTTCAGCCTTATTATTTCAAATTGTTACTATACGTATACAACCTTAACTACACATTATTTATTTTAAGCTTTTTATTTATTTTTTATTCACACTACCGATTAAATTTGTTCTTACACAATGCTTGCTCCCTGCTCCTTTATACACGATTCTAAAATAAGTAAATTGATCTTTTCAAAGGTTATCTAGTGCGGTCAAAAAAAAAAAAAAGCATTGATACATCTGTGTTTGATCTTTGTTTTGCATCCCCTCCTTTTTTTAACTGCGGAAAATTAATGTAGCGTAAAAAAACTTTAGGGCAAAACAGCCTGAGAAATAGAATTAATTTGTTAACCCTCTTCAGTCACACTTCAACAGAATTCGTGTTTAGTCACACTGGGTACACTGGACCCAAGCAACTTCAAACAGCTATAACTCAGTGAACAATGCATGAAAAAAAATACTGGAATGTTATCTGAAACTTAATCTAAAAGATCATGTGACGTACATATGGAAAATTTAATTTGAAATATGAAAAAAAAACTTATGTAAAGAAACTATTTTAACGGGCGGAATTCGAGGTCAAAAAAGGGTTGGGTCCACTGGACTCAGTGTGACTGAAAATGGTTAAATTCGAAACGAGTATATCTTGCAAATCGTTAAATGTTTGTCATATCCGTATAACTTCAAAATTTCAACGCGGTTTGTGAGATTTTACTATTTTTCAGTTGCTTGGAAACGAAAACAAGTTGGCTAACAGCAAACGACAGAACTTCCGTTAATAAAACCTATTGCAAACTTGTGATGAAAAATTGAGCATTTTAAAGAAAGGCGCGGACAGTTGAAGAATGGTGTATTTTTGGGGGGGGGTGGCCAACCAAGGGCAGCTACTCAGGACAATTGGACTGTATTAGAGTCAAATTTTAATCCGGTCAGAAATTGATGAAAGAAAAGAGGCAAGAATAGGAACCATCTTTGAAGGCGGCAAAACTAAGATGTAGGAAGCATTATATGGAGTAGGAAAATTCAGCTTTAATAGCTGAACATACAGGTTATTGCGTTCGGAGGAAAGACTGCAACATTCAAACAGCACGCGGTCAGGATCAAAAACGAAAGAACAGTCGCCAGAGTGCAAAGGACAATAAGGGAACGGGGAAAGAGCAAAACGATACCGTGAGGAAGAATGGTGTAAATCATTATCGAAGAAAATAAAAAAAAAAAGGAGAATAAAAAAGGATAAAACCAATATTAACTTTTTAGGATTGACAAAAATAAAATTTTGAGCAGGAGTTAATTTTTAAAACGAGATATAAAAAAAATGAAACTGCTAAAAAAAATACGAAGTAATATTAGTGGCTGAAGTGGTATGTTTTCCTTTGATAGTACTCTACACTTTTTTTTTTTTTTTTCATATCAACGATGTTCAATTTAAAAAATAATAAATTTCCAGAGATGTTCTGAATTTTTATGTAAAAATTAAAAACTACTTATGGTGAATGGGAGGAGATTAGTTAGAGGCAGCAACATCAAAGTGGCGTTGACATTTCTAAATTTAGTGTTTAATAAATTTAATTTACATTGTTTTAAATAAATATGCGCAGCGGATCAATTTATTTGTGCAGAACTGTGGATCAGCTGAAATTTGCCTAAACGTTGGAATAATCATAGTTCAGGAGTTATTATACAGTTCATATAACTTTGTTAATTTTCTGAATTAATCTGATTCTAATTCACGAGCTATCTAATTTAGGCACATATTCGTTCTAAGCCCGGTACCATACTGAATATAATTTTGTTCCTCACCAGCCCTTATCGGATAGCTATTAATGAAATGGTAATGTAATTTACTACTTCCTATTATCACATCTGGCCCTACCGTAATTTGTTATAACCTTCCCTCTCTTATTCACTTTCTATTTTGTATAGGCTCGTTTTGTTTATTTTATCGTTTTTTTACAAGTTAATTAATTGTGTACAGGCGAATATTATATTTTCTATGAGCTAATTTCAACGAATAAATTATAATTATTAACGTTATATTTAATGGTTCGCGTCTCTTATAGAGCCAATTATTCTTTCATGTGCTTTGCGTTCAATAGGTTGCATTGTTAATAAATATTTCTCGACCGTAATAATTTAAAATTTTTTTTTTCTTTTCCTTTTTTTTATATACCGAATTTTATTATTTGTTATTTTTATCATGTGGCATCGGAAACTAAACAACTGCGCCTATTGGCCGAAAGAAATCGCACATGGTAACACATTGCCCTGAAAATGAAATAGAAATATTTGACAAAATTTTATTTTAAGGTAAAACTAACATACCAGTGTTCGTAAATGTTATTGGCAGCCGCTACGTGAACACTTCTCGCGATCTATATTATTCGATAAGCATCCGGTTCTCTTCTGATTACTTGAAATTACATTCTTTTTTACATACTGCATCTTCCAGTTTTAAAACGTAGTTGAAACCTTTTTCTACCTGGCTTCCAGTCTCTTTATAAGTAAGTAAAATTTATATTCTCGATAAGATATTACGGACTGTGAACTTAAGCTTTTCATGTTAAGCCTAATGGGTCTGAAGAAAATATTTTGGTCGATTCCTTTCTAATGGTGTGATTCGCCTTTAGTTTCCTAGATTCTCGGGGAACCGAATTACTTCAGGCTGGGCAAACTTGGGAGCGACTTGGGTTTGGAACGAGACAACTCCCGAGAACTGATGATGCTACCTCTGCTTCGGTAGCCTAGAAAACTCGAAAACCCATGATACCCCTTTGCTGTGGTAGCCAAGCACCTTAACTACGAGTACTAGGCTACTGCGCAACCATTCTAATCTTTTTATACACTTTTAATTTTTTATAATGAGTCTAAATACAATTACAACATATTACAACATACGTGAACTCATTTTCATTATCGAAGTAAAATAATTTTTCACTGGAAATATTATAAATTTGTATATTCTGATTTACATTTATGCTTGAAATGTTAAAATTGGCAATTTGAAAACTTTCGTAATATAAGTGTGGTGTGTTCAAATTCAATCGTTTTTTTTTTTTTTTTTTGAATTGTGTCCTTTTCTTGTTTTTATTCTTTTATTTAATTTAAAAAAAAAAAGAGATAAGTTAAAATACTAAATTCACACTATTGATACGTAGAAATTATTCATCTTTTGCCAAATGAATTGGGAAAATTTCGAAACAGCCTATTTTTCGTTGCATTTGCCGAAGTAAAAAAATAAATAAATAAATAAAGCAAGTCGAAATGGTTTAGCACGAAAATTTCAAAAATATGAAAGAAGTTAATTTAAAAAAAAAAACATTTTTACTGCTGCTGAGCTAAAGTCGGAACCGCACAGAGTATTTTTAAGGACAAGTTGGTTATCGATTTTACAGCCCTTTCAGCCAGCCCCAAAACCACGTGTTTGAAAACGACCAATTGGCCGCATCCAGCATATAATGCACAAAATAACGTTTGTCGTTTCTGCTTGCGCGAAACTGGAATTAATCTAAAACATCTATGTGTGCTTTTTCGTCACGTTACTTATGCATGTGTCCGTCTGGCCGTGAAATATATTCGTAATTCGTGGAAATTCGCGGAAATTCGTAGAAATTTGTGAACTACCGATTGTGGCGCGTTTGCGAAATTTTACTTTATAGTAATGAGCATTTTTTTATTATTCGGTTTCACCGTATTTATTTTTTTTACAGAATTTGCAGACTTTATTCTATTTTGTGTGAGTACGCATGATGTTTTGCATACTTTCCGCCTATTAATAAATTTTGCAGCTATTTAACTCGGGCTTGATTTTTTTTTAAAAAAAAGTAGTTGTATAAAACCGGGGACGACCTTCTTATGTTAAAGCGTTGATGATTAATGCGTATCCAAAAGGAGCTTCGTTAATAATAATAAAAATTACTAGTCCGGTAACAAAAAACGCCTTTGCGGGAAAACATAATATTTTGTGTTCTAAAATGGTTGGCTCAATAACACGAATACTACGATTATTTGGAATAACTTATTAGACGGCGGAGTGAAAATGAAGTGTGTTCATTAATTTTTATTTACGAATGTGTATAAATTTTGGGTTTTATTCCTTTATAAGTAATATATAGAAATTCGTAATAAATGTAAATGAAAAATATAAATGCATTATTATACGCAAATAAATAAATGAAATATACAAAACACTTATCAGGTTCCCATTAGAAATCTATATTTGCGGTGAAGAATTTTCAGCATAAAAATAATAAAAAAAGCAAAACAAATAACAATGTAATTAAACATCGCATATTACCGGTTAATTAATGCGTTGATGGTAATAATCTACTGCCTTGCTCGTTCAACACTTGATTTGCTATTTTTATTCTGCCTCCTGCTCCATTTCTAAACTGACAGAAATAATGGAACTGTCGCAGGTTCAGTTTTCACATTATTCTCGATTTTACTAATTTACATCGGACATAATATCTTCCCGCAATTTAGTTTATAGTATGGTTTTTACATTATTTTTTATTACGTCTTTTCCAGCTATTTGGTTAATTTAATTTTTTTTGTTTTCGAAATCAAATTTAAGAACCATTTGAACCATTACAGTATAATCGTAATATAAGAAAATTAATTAGACACGTAAAGGATATATGTTTAGGTAATCGCAAAATGCTGAATCACAGCTAGCTTAGGACTATTATCGTCAGGTAGTTACTTCTTTATATGTCTGCTTTGCTAATTATTTACTACAGTTATTATCAGTGACGTTCCCTGCTGGCCCGACGTGGGAGGTTTAAAAATAATTATATCATCATTTAGGAGCTTATAATTAAAGTCTTACTCGTTGGTCGATTCCGGACACGTTGCTGATTATAATTACGTATGTCGAAATAATAAATTTCAACTTAGTCCATTATTTCGAGTAGCGCTTTTAATTTAAACTAAAGACAAAAAAAAAAAAAAAAAGAATACAAAACTATGGTGAAGCTAAAGCTTATTTTTGCGTAAATAAAGAAAGTGTAAATGTTTTTATGTGCTTATGGCGGAAAATTTTTTAAAATCAACAGTATCTTGTTTGGTAGGCAGGGTCTTTTAGAGAGGTCGCGGAGATTGCGGTAAACCCAATGACAGTATAAGAGTAAGCGAAGCCATTTACTTTTTCCTGCGGCCATATTTAATTTTCCAAAAATTTTCTAAATTGACTAACGCAGTTTAAGAACGGTTCGAGTTTTGAATAATCGAGTTTCGATCTCAGAAAATTTCGTAATAAAGTGTTTTAAAGGCTATCGCGCTTACTTATATATTTATTTTTTCCGTAATTAGTGCTCGTTTTGGCTTTTTTTTTTTTTTTTAAACATAGCGTAGCAGTCTTTAAAGTAAAATTTTTTTAGAAAGGTGTTTGAATGGTAAAGATCGCATAAAATTTGGTACAGTAGTTTTCGAGGGAGTTTTTATAAAGTCGTAAAGGGAATACTTCTTTTCGACTTTTAGGAAAAAAATGTTGATACATCTATCGTTAATGACAATGCTGTATTTTTAAATTTCACATCTCGAGATCAAAATGGTTTTAAGCAGACCGCGTTAATTATAGAGGCACTTAGGATTTTGTTTTCGTCATATGTAATAGTTTGTTAGGAATGTTCCCGGACTAAGCGCGTAAGAAATGTACAAATTGAGGTGATAAAGAAACTACTTTTTAATCTTCAACACATATATTCCTCCTCATCCAATTACAACGGGCACACAAGTCGCCGAAAGTCTTGGAGAACGCAAATTCTCTTTAAGGTCCGTATTGCTTTGAAGTTCTTCTAAATCCAAAACTCTCACGGTGAAGTTTAATTTTGGGAACAAAAAATACTCTTCCGGAGCAAAATCTGGTGCATAAGGGGCTTGGTTAACCACAAATCTCGTATACGCAAGTGAGCTATCGTGCAACAGGTGCCAGTTGCCATTTTCGTGCAGATTGAGTAGTCGGGTGCGCAAAGTTCTGTCTGGAAGCCTAAAATATTTTCGACATCTTAATGTGTAATTTATGAAAAAATACGATTATTTTATATTTGGGAAAATAATTTATGTTTAAACAACAATAAACATGAGTACTTTTATTTGTAACGGTTATAAATATTATAATGCAAGGTAATGAAAATCTAATTACAAAATAACATGTTTATTCATTGCGAGGAGCTACTGATGGGCTCAGAGGTAAGTTAGAAGTTCAATCAGCTACTCGGATATCTGTTCAATCGTACCGCTGTCCCAGTATTGCCAGTGCTATTTGTCCCGAGAACATCATTTGCTTCCTATTCAACAATGTTCTGCGTGGTCTCGGCGAGCGTGGAAACTTGAAGTTTTTACATTATCTCTGTCCTATATTGTGAGCCATGATTTTTTTTGATCAACTGAACAGCTTCTTTTGGTGCTAAATATCTGCCGCATATTGCAGGAATTTCCCATATTGCTGCGTTGATTTTGAGGGGAGCGCAATAGAAGTGATAAAATATTTTTTTTTTCTTTTTAATCTGTTGGGTTTGTCAAAAAAAGACATTGGCCCAAGACAAGAGAAAAGGATGAGAAGCGAATCAGATATTTATGCGATTAGATATGGAGGATAGAAAAGACTCAAGTGCTGGAATGATCGAGGGTGACGGCAAGGGGAGAACAAAAGATGTACGGAGTTGGAAGACCAATTGACAGAAGAGGAGAGTAAAAGGAAGAACGTTCAGAAGCGATACAGGTGCATTCAAATAAAATGTGATTAGCGTCACCTATACAGTTGTGTGAGGAAGGGTGTAGGGGACAGAGAGAAGAAGGGACTAGAGAGAAGCGAAATAAGGAAGCAGGAAGCAAACTGTGTCCAAAGCGTAGGCGACAGATTTTAAAGAGTCATTAAAGCGTGTATCAATAGATATGGTTGTGCAAATCATGAAATAAGTTTTTCCACATCACGTGTCGCATTAAGTACAGAGTAAGTCAGCGTTGGCTCAGATTTTAGCTTCGAAGGGACCAATATAAATCGTTCTAACGATATTTTACGATCAAAACATAATTTTATGTAATAAACTGTTACGACCGCCTTCGCTAGGAATAAGAAAAAATGTTAAACTACCCCTCTCCCGTAATCTTTTACGTGATGAATTAATGATCCATTACTATTTTTTTCATTTCGGTTTTCTGTGCTCCCTGTTGCTTTCTCCATTCTGATTATGAATTGGTGCTCCCTTGAATATTCTTTCTCCGATGCTTGTTATTTCAATTTATCGAACGTGGACTTTCTGCAGTTTCTTACGATATCTTTCACATTTTTAATGTTGACAATGTTTCTTTTTCTTATTATTTTTTTTTTTTTTTTGTAAATTTAACTCTTTTTTAAAGATTGCTTTAGAAATAATAAATAGTGAACAAACTAAAATAAGTACTTAGCTATGGAAAACTGATCTACCGCATGGAGGCATTTAAATGCAACGGAGGCCTGATGGTCAATGTTCATATTGATTAGTTAATCGTAATGTGTTACTGTCAGGATATTATGTTTCAAAAAAAAAAAAGAAATATATATATATGTATATGTATATGTAAAGTTTATTAATACATATTTAGAGAGTAACCTTTCGTTTTCAGTTGAAAAAGAAAAATTTTTTGGCGTAACAAAATTTAGATAATGTAGAGCCAAAGAAAATTGTAGCAATTAGCTTTTTGTCAAGTATACATTTTTTGTAGGCAACTCCTTTTATTTTCCATAAAACAAAGAAAACGGAAAGTAATTACACTGGCTGATCTATGTTTGTTCATTAAATTATTCGAGTAAATTATTTATGAAATATTGAACGTTTAGAGAAAATAATAAAATAGTTAAGAAAAACAACCCCAATACTTAAAGATTTATTGTTAAGAATTTAATATGGAATATTGTGATAATCCTTAAACAATACCTTATTAGAGTTTACAATAATGATTCGAAACCATATTAAATCGATATAACACAATGCCATCATTCGTTTTCTATAAGCCATGTATTGGAAACGTAAGAAATATTTTATGCGGTTTTTAATTATTACAATTTAAATTTGGTGCCGATTCTAGTAAGTGTTAATGTTTAAGAATAATCGCAACATCCTTACGTATCGATGCTTTAAAACATACACACCTGTTATCGAATAATTATTTTTATTTTTCAATGAAGTTTTATTATATTTTTCGAGAGCAAATCTTGAAGTCGGTATTTTTAGAAAATATTATTTCACAGTTTTTTGGCGGTAATACGAATAGATCAGCCTAAAATGATATGCCACTTTCTGTACTGCATAAATTTTGGATGTTCATATTTTCACTATTTTTTAATGAAAATAAATCAGAACTCATCGACATTCATCGGTACTCATATATGTATATATATATATGTGTAGGACTAACTCTGAGCTATACAATTTCTAATAAATAGCAAATCATTCGAATTATACACTTGATTAAAAGTTATGCGCGCTACGTAATATTTTCGTAAGTGATGGGTTTGTAAATATCAATATGGGGGGTTCAAATTCGTTTCCTTTATTCGAATCTTTATATTTATCCGTTATAATTAACGTTGATAATATTTTAATTTTTTATTATGGTTATATTAAAAATTAGTTTTTTTCATAACTTACATTTCTGCGGTAAATTGATAATTATTTTAAGTCAATCGACTTTAACAAAAAATTTCTCTAACGTATTTTTCACGTTGTTTGATGACTATTGAACATCTTTGTTTATCGATAGTCAAGCGGTACTAACGTACACGTTGGAATGAACAAAGAATCATCGAAATCGGTCTAAATAATCGAAAGCTACGCGCGAACAAACATAAAAAAGCACCTTACGCAAAACGTATAACAAACCATTTTTTTTCCATTTCTTCTACAGTAATAAAAATATTTCTCGTTTGGCCGAAAGTTTTTTCCTCACAGTAAAAGCTGAAATGATTAAGAACAATGAGTTGTTCAAAAGAAACATTTTATTATTTTGGAATTATCAAATACAGAATAGATCATCACCGGAATAATAATTTGGGATTGACCAAATGTATTCTTCTTTGTAAAAGTATGAGCACTTCATCATGAGTTATATTTTTTACAGGCAGTAAAAAAAAAATAATAGAAATAGCACCGTCAGAGCTGTTAATTAGTTTCTTTTTGACTTTTGTATTGAAATACAATAATTACTCTTTAATTTTTTTTTCAATTACAATATTCGATTTAATTGTATCCTCGTTCTCTATTAAAGTATAGAATTTTCTCCGCCTTTATTTTCATGGCGTGGCGCGTACCGGGCTACTAATGAAGGCGAGAAATGAAAATGACCAACGTAATATTCGGACAAAAATGTATATTAATGAGTTGTACGATACTAGTTAACATACGCAAGCGAATCGAATTCGAGTATAACGGTGAAATTGACTGAAACACATGTTACCTAGATCGGTGAGATAAAACTGGAACATCCATCGAACACGAGAACGTTTCGATAAAACTTTTCGTCTACCTGCCGCGTTGTTGATTAGTTCTACGATGTAATTTTGTAAATAAAAAACCTTATTTAAAGTTATCCGTTAAGAAATGTATAATTGAATAATGTTAAATAAATGACCTGCAGTTATAATCGGTTTAAATTTGACGAGTTTGTATAGTTATTTGCTTTAAACTTTTTATTCCGATATGTATTGAAATTGCTGGAGCAAATAATATGTAAGGAAGAGAAGATCCGAAATAAAGCATTCTGATGATTATATTAACGGAATTTCGTAACTTGTGCTGAACTAATAATTGCAAAACCTAATAGAGTTACCGGATATTTCATTGATTTTTTACTCATTTTTTGTAAAAAAATATGTTGATAATACTCGTATTTTTGAAAAATATATACTTATTGACGCATTTAATCTCTACTAAGATTATTATGTGACCAAACGATTTACATATATAAACATATATAACAATTTTTATTTAACATATAGTTTAAATTTTTAAATTACAATCTGATAAAAATTAAAATAACACTTTACATACATTGATTTGAGAATCGGTGAGAATCGAGGTAATATTGATTGGTGCATAGATCTTGGAACGTTTCAAAGCAATTAACAAAGTTGAACGTTGGATGTCTCGTATTTTAGACATTGCCAGAAAACATGATTCAGGTCTTGTACGTCATAAGCAGGACTTGTGATAGGCCGATTCGAACCAAGGAAGTGATTTTCTCGACATTTGTTTATGGTACTTATGATTTATCGAAAGAGATTAAGACCAGAGAAGCAGGAATTTCTGCGGCGGTTGAAGAAGTAAGAAAATAGTATTCGATGCTTTTACTTTAGCCAGCGAGTATTAATTGTTCGAAGATGTTACGAATTGCGATTTTTTTTTTCTCTATAATGCTTGAGGTCTGTGAAAGGAAGTTTAAACGCTGGATCTGCTGGTTGACTAAACGCTGCTTTAGAGAGTGAATGAGCGATCTCGTTGCTCTCAGTGCCGTGATGTACTGGTATGCAGACTAGCCGAATTTTATTACTCGGACTTGACTAGTTGAAAGTTAGTATTAGCTTTTTAATTTCCCCGGATGTATGGATTCACTTTAATATCAACGTTGTACTGTTCATGCAGTGCGCTTAAGGAGTCGCTATTAATGATGTTTCAATCGGGAAGCTCCGAAACAATTTTGACGGCGTTTACTAGAGCGATCGTTTTCGCGATGAAAATTGAGCATCTTTTATGAGTGGTAGTATCGAGGTATGGACAGCAAGCGGCACAGTCTGTTGACGAGCAGTTATCAGCTTTGTTTTATCAATGGTGTTGTGCTTTTGTGTAAGTGGTTGGATGGAGCTAGCTAAATTGTACCTGTTAATTTTATTATTTTTTTAGGTGGAGAAGGAGTTGGTATCAACATTTACCCTGTATGTGAGGATGTCGTAGTTGAAGATATATTTCAGATAATTGCGATCTGTAAGCACGGTTTCGAGCTGTAAAGGAATATTTTTAAGGGCCTGTGTAAGGAATTTGTTGTTCCGTTCTGAAGTTTCATATTGACGGCTATTTTTGAGGTTGAAAATAATGGAATAGATTAACAGATTTTGTTGAAAAAGGTTTTGTGCAGGTAACACTTTAGTAAGAACATAGAACATTCTTTAATTGTGGTAAGTTTCGCTTATGCGGATCATGACAATTGTCTGATTGCAGCGTTTTGAACCTCTTCAAGTTCGTGTATCTGTGTTTCTTTTAGATAGGGAAGTATAAAAAACAACCGCAGTCTATAACGGAGCGGACGAAACTTTTTTACACGTGTACGAGGAAGTCTGGTTTAGCTCTTCGCCAAGTGCCTCTGGAAAATTTAATTAAATTTAGAGTTCTAAAACACCTACTTCGAACAATGTCGATTTTCTTCTTGAATGATACTTATAATTCATGATCAAACGTAATGCATAAAAATTTGCATTACATCTGTTATTAATCTTGGCGTTTTTAACGAAAGTGTAGTTATTTTCATGGCTATCGTTGCGTTTACTGAATTGAATGAGAACGGATTTTTCTGGGCTCAAATCTAGACCAAGGTTAAATTAGTTGAGATATTTTCAATTGGTTTTGAAATTAAGTTTTTACAAGATTTGACAGAAACACAATTGCAATATCACCGTCGAATTGCGAGATTGTGACACTTTTAGGAACATTGTGGACAATATTACAGCCTTTTTAATAAATATTTTGATGTTTTTGTCAGTTTTTATTTTTTTATCTTTATAAATTATTTATTTATTTATATATATATATATATAAAAACTCGACCATTTTGGCCTCGCAATGTCCCTTGACCTCTCTTGCTTACATTTCCTGTCTCTTTCTCTTCTACACTGTATAAAATTATTAAAATTTACAACGTAATTCTTAGGCCGACCCCTATTAGATTTTATAACGAAAAAATGTCCCAATTGCATATAATAAAAAAAAAAAAGTCCAACTAATAATTTATACCATAAATTTGATTAAACTACCGAAACAACTTAACATACTACAACACATATAAACAATACTTTTTTTGCATTTCCATGGTATTATTAAATTAGCAATACAGTCTTTACATGCTTCTCCCTATGGTGGAATTTCTTATTCATCAATATCTGTGCAGTAATAAGAAGTGTATTTATTATGTTTCCAAAAACGAAAACTGCCATCGAACGCAAACGTGAATTGCGGAAACGAAAACGGGATGACGAACTGTGCAATAGCGAAGAATTTGCCATATTTATACGTGATAAGCCTTTTACGACAGGTGTAGAGAAACGTTCGAAGCGTTTGATAGTATTTTAAGTCAATTGCCTCTGTTATACTAATAAAAAATCATAAGATAAAAAAATGATCTAAAGGGACCATATTTTCTCGCATTTTTTGACGAATACTCTTCTTTTTTTCTTTTTTTTTTAGCCTAGCCTTCGCCTCCAGTCTATACCCAGATCTAATTAATTGCCTGACTCAATTTATGTTCATCGATTTACATCATTACTCACATGGTACCTAAGTTGAATAGTACTCTTTCTAATGTATAAAGAAGCAGTAAAATCGGTCTATATAAATATGAGTCATGCGCGAACAAACATGAAAAAAAACAACATGCGACGAATGTGTATAACTTTATTCTTTTTGAAAGTCGGTAAACATTAAAATATGACAAACGTTACATAAAGTTGGGACATTTTTTCTAATGAGGACCGGCCTAAGAATTATGTTGTAATTAATAGAAATCTGTTTATACAATAAATTTTTATATATCTGTCTATTATATAAATGGATGTCGAAAAATATGTCCGTCTATGGTGCGCTAATCCGACGAATTACCAAAAACTCATTTGATCTCAATAGTGGATAGACTGATGCGCCTGCGGAAGGTTTTAGTGCTTTAGTGCGTAATTTATAAGCTTTTAATGTGATTTAGCTGAATGTTTTTTATCAAGAAATTGGGAAAAACTAGAAGTAAAATACTCTGAATAAAATTTTAAAAATTTTTAATTTTTACTATAGTAAATATTTTAAATAAAGTCATTCCTCAACCATTTCCCTTCTTCAGATATACTTTCCTCATCCACCTCCAATCACGCCAGACTTTGGCGGGATATTTATTCCTCCCTATTTTATAATCGTTATTCGCATTACCCTTTTATTCAGCCGATTCCTCGTTCCCTGTCTTGGTTCCATTCTATTTCTTTCGGTCGTCGCTCTTCTATTGTTTCCCTAATTCGTCTCCGTATCAATAATTCTCTCCTATCCTCCTCTCGCTTTCAATTTGCTCTGTCGCCGTCTCCTTATTGTTCTCTTCACGATTGTGATCCTCCTCGTATATGTGATGTTGATCACATTTTCTTCGAGTGTCCTGCTGTTCGTAATGAACGCTCCCTTTTATACGGCCAGCTCTTGTCATTAGGTCTCCTTGCTCCCTATAACTTTTCCTTTATCCTCTCCTTTCCTTCATCTTCTGTGGTGACTGCACTGCTGTTCTTTGTTGCGTCCATTTCGAACCGCCTATCTATTTGGTTTTTTAAGCTTTTCCTGTTGTTGGGTCAATGCCACGCTAGCGCGCCCACAAAAAAAAAAAAAAAAAAAAAAGAAGTCATTATCAAGTAAATATAAATTAAGCGTAAAAATTGAAATATTACTGTAAAATTTATTTGATTATTAACTATTTTTATGTGGTGTACATTGATATTTTTCTAGATTTGTTTTCGTACTAATGAAGATGTTAATGTTTTTTTATTGCTTTTTTTTTCTTGGGCTCGCCGACCAAAGACCATCACTTAGATTAGGAGAGGAAAGAGTCGGCTTTATTAGAATCCGATTAAATATTGTTTATAGGAAGTAATCAATGTACTAAAAATAGTGAGTGGGGAAGGAAAGGACAGACTATAAGGAGCAGAAAGCCCAAGTTTTAATGGTCTGATTTACAATTTACAGTAAGTACACTTTTTGTATTACAGCTAGACTTGCGACATCCATCATTGCACGGTGAAATGCATAAAATCTTTGTGAAGTTAAAAGAAAAACCATTAGTTGGAATAAGCTGCCGCTCTCTTTCACTTCTAGTTTCAACCACTTAATATACTATTTCACTTTGAAATACCTCCGATAAAGACTGTAATTTCATTTATTGGCATCTTCGATATTTTATCTTTTCCGATATTCATCTTCGCTTTTACATTAAGGGTGCATATATGCATTCGGTCCAGCATCGCCATGAATTCGAATTATTCATTCTCGTTTATTTCTTCAAATTCTAAGCAGAATTTTTGTTATTGTAAAAGTGATACACATCGAAAAATATTTGAGGTCCAGAAATCTCTCGAATAGCAAATTGAATGTTCCTAAGAAGTAAAATATACTGTATGCTTTCAATTGTAAGTATGGTTGCTGTACAAGTCGCGAAGTATTTGATGTCCAAATCTCTTTAATAGCAAATTGAATGATCCTTAAAAGCAACATATCCTGTATGCTTTCAGTGTGAGTCAGATATGGCTGCTGTTGTCCATTAAAATTTTTGAGTTACGTTGTATATAATTAAAGAAGAAGAAAAAAGGTAATCGAACAAGCAAATAAATATGTTAAATCTTCGTTCGTGTTATTAATGTACTACAATGAAAAACATGCAATGCCGGAACAAAAGATTGCACACAAACAACCAATAAACCAATGAAAACTAATTACCCTTTGCACAAAACACCTTACACCCCGAATATAAGCAACAAAAACACATAATGGCCGACGTCAAGATCACTGCCCCATTTATAGTGACTCTGCTGTGCGAACTAATTTAATAACGAGTATATTATATAAGAAAATAATAAAATAGAAGTATAACATAAACGAACTTGGACAAACATTTAAGAAAGATATATTTAAATGGAATAATTCCAAATTAAGTGTAGGCGGAGAAGAGAATTAAAAAGAATGTGAACATTGAAAGCAGGATCTAATCCCAAAGGTGAATGAAGAAAGAAAAGAAAGAAAGAAATTTACGACAACAGGTTTTAGTTTTATGCCGTTTGAGTTTATACATACAATTTTTTTTCATGCTCGACTTATTTTACCTCTGCGTTTTATACCTTGACAATGACCAAAGAAATGTTTTCGATTTTTCTTATGATGTCTAACAGTGCACATCATCAGAATGTAACTCCATTTTTTTACTACATCGCACCCCTGAAATAATCTTAAAAGACATTTTCCATTGTTTCTTCTTTTACGTAGTTACTTAATCGCTGATCTTGATTATGCCCGATATGTTGCGAAAATAAACACCTCTAGAGGAGTTGAATACATATGTGTCCTTTCCGATTGTGGATCAGGGTTGGCAATATCTATGTTCTAAATTGCCCGAAAGCTTCAGTGGAAATCCCCAATTTTGGGGATAAAAAAATCTCGATTCCACACATTTCCCCCACAAATTATCATAAAAAAAAATCAAAGTACTTTTGATATAAATTAATGATATTTACGTTTTAAAAAATGGAAACATAATAATTATGTAGTTACACACACACCTTCAGTTACTTATATTATATTTATAAATTTTTTTCGAATACAAAAATAAATCTTCCTTCATATTATCAATGCAATGCTGGATTGTGCAAAATTATGTATCTCATATCCGATGTATAATCACAATCTTTGATATGTGTCCGAACACGGATGTATTTCCGATGATATAACTATGTCCGGAGTTACCCATGTCTATCATCTGCATATTGTGATTCCGTTGAAATAAGGATTATTTAAATTAGCTCCGGACTAATTCAATGAAAAGTTAACTAATTTTTTGGAAATATTTATTATAAAATGATAAAAGTAGTGAATTAAAACTTTACTGACGTGCTTCAGCTCAGTTACATCATTAATTTAGTAAACTTTTCATCTTTTATCCACGAAATTTGTAACAAAATAGAGAAAAAATGCTTTACGATTTTGCAACAGTTTTTTTATTTTAGTATTATCGATTCAGCAGTTATATTACATTGTTTTTAATGGTTTTATTTTTCTTTTAATACACTTTATTATCGCAAATTTATTTGCATTTTTATATTGTAAACTGAAATATAAAATTTCTTCTCACCGACTTCCAAAAAGAAGGTTATACTTCCGTTGTATATGTGGGTTTTTTTTAAATGTTTACTCCCGCAAATAACCGTTGACCGTGTAAAGTAGTTTGAATTATTCTTTATTTATCAGAAACCGCAGCGTTCAGTGGTGGTCCCACTGATAACGAGTTAATCATTAAAATAAACGTTAGAAGAAAACGAACTTAAAGGTATACTAAAAAGTAGTGAAAAAAAAACAAAACACGAACACCGACAATTTTAACGAACGCGAGTAATTTAAAGTATTATCAACATTAGATGCCGATGTAGAGATTCGAATGAAGATAACTGAAATTTGAAACCCGCCAAAGTGCGTTTTACAAGCTCATTTCCGACGAAATTCGAACATTATGCTCTTTAAACTCAGCTTTATACAGCGTAGAGAATAACAGAATTTCAGGCTGGTCTATCTTAGTGCTGAAAAATATTTACGTCAAAAATTGTGAAATACACTCGTTGCTTAAGTAAAAATACCGATTACAAAATTTACCTTAAAATCATAATAAAAAATCATCAAAAAATAAAAAATAATTACTCGATAAGAAATAATATATTTTAAAGTGATATGGCAGCGCGGTAGCCTAGTGTTTAAGGTGTTTTTGGTTACCGAACCAGAGGCGTTATAGATTATCGAGACTTGTCGCGTTCTGGAGATTAAAGTCGCTCCCCCCAGGTTTATACCTAATCTGAAATTGAATATTGGTTATACCAGAGAACTATCTGGTGGAAAGTAAAGACGGATAATACAAAAGTAGAAAGGAACTGGCCCCCGCAGTATTCTCATTAGATTTATTAGAACCTTAAGTACATTATGAAAAGCTCAACTTCACAATATCCGTTATACCTTATCAAGGATACATGGGACTTACTTTAACTACCTTAAGGAGGTATTACGATTATTTCGGTAACCAAATTCGATAATTCTGGAAACCGTATCGCTAAATGGCCAAGTATCGATCCGTTTTTTTAATTAATTGTAATTCGAATTTGATGCCGACTATAAAAAGTATTAATGTTGTTTGAGAATAATTACAATATGATACGCATTACTCTGAAATATATATATCGTGTTTTACTTTGTAGCCCGTTTTCATTACATTTCTCGAGTAAATCTTGAAGTTGGTACTTTTTTAACGCTATTTTTTGATTTACTTCTTAACTATCGATTTATAAATTAGCACCGAAAATCATTTAATTTCGAAATACGACTGTCATTTTGAAAGTAAGTTTCCTGCACTCGTTAATATTTCAACAAGCACACTGCGAGCGAAGTGAAATATTTGAGTTCCTGATCACAGTGTATACATTTCTGATCAGTTGCCCGAATGGAAATCTAGCGAGTCCTATGCTAGTTGCGATGAGGAGCTAGTGGATTTTCGCCTATTCGTTTTGTGCCAAGGTCATAAATTGCGAAACGTACTGTCAAGTTCTGGACTAACGCACTGCATTGAAAAAGAAAAGGCGAAAAAGTTTCCATAACGTCAGACCACGATTACTCAAACATTTTGTTTACCTTCCGTATTCTGCAGATCTTACTTCAAGTGATTTTTCACTTTTCCTCAAATTAAAGGAACGTTTCGCTTGCGTCAACGTTTCGATTCAGGTTACGAAATGAAAATAGCAGTTTTTCGCTCAGGAATACATCTCTGGAAGTCTACTTAAGTAAAATTGTCTTACGTTACAATAAATGCTTAAATGTACGCGGTGAATATGTTAAAGAGTGAAGAATTCCAAAAAAAACGTTATTTTTAATTTTATCACAGCGTTATCTTTCTGTTCAAATCAAGGAAAGTTAATTTTGAGATGATGCTCACGGTTATTAACGAGTATTTCGCCTAGTTTTATGTTAAATTTCGCGTACATGTATTATGCCAGGTAAGGTTTGACAAAACGCGCTATACATCAAGGTAAAATTATTAATCCACGTTAACGGTCGCTCTTTGAATTACTTCACCGCGTTAACACGAATGGAAAACTGGCATATAATCTCATTTTAAAAGCGTCCAGCAGTTTGTTCAGACATACCATTGAATATTTAACAATTTTGAACGAAACTGTGACGCATTTTTATAAGACTTCCAAATAGTTTAATTCGTTCTAATTAGGAGAGCCAGACCTCTACCGTTGTGTAACGATCATCTTGTGTGATAGTCAGAAAGTGGTTTATACTTACACAGTGCGGCCTAAAGACTGACCTCTTACACCAATATGAAATTTTAGAGCAACAACCAACTAGTTGGAAGCAGTCAACTACTATAATAGACATCTTATTGAATGCCTATTGCGCTTTAGTTTCTTCGACTGTCCGTACTACCTGGTACCTGGCGTTCATTTTGTTATCGTAATACTTAAAAACAGTCCTCTATACGAATCGTGCGCGTTTTTGTATGACGCTGTAGATGTAAAAACGTAATTTAATGTTATTTTTTAAATTTACCAGGTGCTAGACGACGGAGAACCGCACAATGCTCAACCTGTGGAACAAGAAAAACGAACGAATAAGCTTAAAAACAAATCAACAAAGAACGGAAGAGGAAAATCGAAATCTAATAAGATTTCTAAACGGGAAGGTTAGTCGTGTTACCGTTAAATAATTACATAAAGAGGAAGAGTGATCATTTTCACAATGTGTAGACGTGTTTTGTGCGCTCTCGTATTTTTATATCTTTCCGTTTTTTTTATATTTTGTTTATTACGGTCGTCTCATTTACGCACGATAAGACGGTTATTTTTATTTCTGCTTTTTTTCCCCTGAAATCAGCTCCAAGTCAACCAATATAAAACTCTCAACAACGCTTTCTACTGAGAATTTTCTTAAACAGCGTAAACGTATCAGTGACAGTAGCAAAACCGCGCCAAATGGGAGCAACACTACTGCAAATCATACTGAATGGTATTCTGAAGTGGAGGCTGGCAATTCCTTTCAAGTAGTACAACAAAAGATGCTTCAGAAACGTAAACACTTCTCCGCAGACTGGTCTTAAAAGTGCAAAAGCGAATTATACTTCGCATCCAACAAATTGTAATGGGATCGGTAACTCATTTTCTGTGCTCAGCTGTGATTCTTCTGGGTATGAAGATGACGATGGTACAATGGATGTCGAACATCCTTGCGGTACAGGTGCTGAAGGCGCCGATTCTCCTTCAGTTAAAAACCTTCCGGTATGCGTGGTAAAGAAAGCACCCAGCCTTATATCATAAAATCACTTTCACCAATGTTCACTGATGGCGTAAAGAACATCAACGGGTTAATGGCCAGTCTAGATGAAGTCACTTCTCTGATTCTTATACAACCAAGACCAGCGCATGAATTCGTGTTTTGCCTGGTACCATGGACGCTTACAGAGCGATTATTGCCTATTTGGATAAATATTATCTCCCTTACTATTTATACCAGCTCAAAATTGAGCGCATATAGTGTGGCAATTCCACCACTTGACCTCCGAAAATGACATAAAAAATGAACTAGCTCAACATGGACATGTTGTTCAAAATTTGCACAATCCTAAAGACCGGTTCGACAAGAGAAAACTCAATATGTTTTTTAATAACAATAAAAGTATTTTTGACTTATCCAGATTGTGTAGGCAAGTTTTTAAATACAAAAACCCGCAAAGCGGTTTGATGATCTTGCCCAATGCCATCGGTGTCAGGAATTTGGATAGACACGAAGAGGTATTGCAGACGAAAATTTCGCCGAGTAAAATGTGGAGAAGGGCATCCATTGACAGAGTGCGGAAAAAAAATTAATCAACCTGCCAAATACGCCTTATGTCAAGAATCCCATACTGCCAACTACAAAGGCTGTATGGTTTATAAAGAAATCATGTCCGAACGAGCCCCGAGCACACGTCCGGCTACATCATCTAATACATCTATATTTCAGCCACAATCCCAAAATAGAGACATCTCTTACGCGAGTATAGTGAAAGCAGGTCAAGAGGAGTATCCTACATCAATCATCGCAAATAAACACAAGCTATGGAATTTTCAGCGGAGTAAACCTCTTAATATTATGCAGCCTATCCTTAATAAATTTGACACGATTCTATGTCGATTCGAAGTGATGATCGGTTCTAAAATAAAGATGATGGAGGCTATATCGGTGATTGCAAATCAAATATGTCACAAATGGGGGGCTACATTTTATGAAAATTAAAAATCGTGCTATAGATCTCAAGCTCCTTTGTAAAACACACACTTCACTTGTCGAACGGTAAATGGTTATGAACTTTATACAACCGATCACCCCGACGGTAACCGCATGCGTGGTGGTGAAACGATCCGTATTCGTTCTACGCTGAAGCACTATACTCTCGATTCTGTTCGCCGTCCTGAAATCCAAGCTGCTGCCGTCAAAATCTACACTGATCACGGCGAGATTACAATTTCATTAGTTTACTTCTCTCCTCGGTTTAACTTTTCCGAAGGGCAATTTAATAGTTTCTTCAACGAGCTGAGTGACTAGAATGCCAAGCATAGGCTGTGGGGATCTCGATGACTCCAAAAGGGAGAGAGTTATTTAACTCAACCGCTCATAAAAATCACGGAGTTTCAGCTACAGGAACTCTGGCAATCTATCCGTATAATCCCATTCGATACCCTGATGCAGTTGAATTTGCAATTTATGCCGGACTAGATCCCAATCGCCTTACTATCACAGAAGGAGCTGATTTGAGTTCGGATCACAACATACTTATTATAGCTATGATGGTATCAGCTAACTACTGTCTTACTAAGCCCAGAATGCTGCCAAATTATGCGAACTTATCCTGCTTTCGGGACAAGGTAGAAAAACTTGCGATTCTCAGCATGACATTTCTTCGCCCAAGAACATCGCTGATGCTGTAGAGCTCTTTACAAGAAAACTTCATGCAACCGCTCCCTTCGCCATAACCAGGTCGTCTACTCAGCATCCTACCCCGACGCAAGAGCCTGTAAAAGTACAGATTCTGGAGCTGGTTACATATAAACGATATCTACGTCGGAGATTTATGCGAACTCGAAATAAAGCCGACAATAAAAAGAAGCTGACTGATGCACGTTTAGAATACTTCGACAACCTTCTACTGAATGCCGACTCAAATGAAACCAGTAGCTACAACTTCTTGTGGAGAACAACCAAGTGTCTAAAGCAGCAGCCGTCGAAACAGACACCAATTCGAAACTGCAGGGCAACGTGGTGCTGCACTGACCAACAAAAGGCAGACGCTTTTGCTGAGGAACTAAAAGCGAGGTTCACACACTTTAATTTAGCTGATGCTGAAGACGTTCAATCCAGAAAAGAGTTTTTTTTTCAAGCGGGGAGTACTCCTCCAATCCCGATCAGGTACGTCACACCTGCCGAAGTTGCAGGACAAATCAGCAAACTAAAAATTAAGAAGACCCCAGGGTACGATGGCATTGATGGCTGGGTAGTTAATGCCCTCCCGGTCAAAGGAGTGTTATTCATTGTAAAGATATTCAATGCCATGCTACGAATCTTTCACTTCCCAATTCTGTGGAAGTGTGCCGCAATCGTTATGATTCCTAAACCTGGGAAGCCAGACTGTCTTGTCGCCTTCCACAGACCAATAAACTTACTTCGCGCTCTTTCCAAAACATTCAAAAGAATAATGTTATCCAGGATGATGGAAATTTTAAGAACGAGAGCGATTGCTGGCCATCAGTTCGGCTTCCGCGGACAATATGGCATCATCGAACAACTGCATCTGGTTGTTCAACATATTCTATCAGCTCTTGAAAACAAGCAATACTATGCAGCTATTTTTCTAGACGTCCAACAGGCATTTGAAAGGGTGTGGACAGTCGGACTTCTGCGCAAACTCAAGATGAATACTTCGCCATCATTTACTTGTCTGCTCCAATCATACCCTGCACAAACGAACATTTTATGTACAGGTACGTGATACTCGATCATCTGTTCGGGCTGTCGGAGCTAGCGTTCCACAGGGCAGCATGCTTGGTTCAATACTTTACACGTTATACACTGCTGATGTGCCAATTGATGGTAGTAGCTTAATCGCAACGTATGCGAACGATATGACCTTCATTTCAACCTGCCCAATAGAAGCCGTAGACAAGGCATAAGACTATCCGCATCAATTCGCTCTATGGGCCAAAAGACGGAATATATCAGTAAACCAAGAAATTTCTGCCCATTTACATTGAGAAGTGGTACGTGTACAGATATCAACTATGACGGCACAATCATTTTCCTAGTTGGTCAAGTTCGTTACCTCGGCATGTACTCAGACGTGCGACTTGATTGACAACAACACATTAAAATTACCTTATGCAATTGTCGCTACAAAATGAAGAAACCAGATTGGCTACTTCACCCAAAAAGTGAACTCTGACTTGAAAACGGACTGCTAATATGCAAACAAGTCGTCATGTCTTCCTGGAGATATAGTATCCAGCTGCGGAACACGGCAGTCAATTCTAACTTTAAGAAAGTTCAAGCGTTTTATAACAAATATATAACTTGGACGTTTATGCGATGCGCCATGGTTCGTGTGCAACAGTATCGTCCAACACCAGCTACGAACACCTACAGTGATTGGGGAAATAAACTTCCATAGTAGTCGATATTATGATCGCTCGGTGTGTCCACATCAACCCTCTTGCTGTATCTATGACAAATAACACTACGCAACAACGGCCAAAACGTCTACACTCCAACAACGATCTGCTTTGGAAAACCACTTAGAATTAATATATACGTTCTATATATACCATAGTCTCAAAGTCATTATCTATGATCATAGCAATAATTTATAATGTGTAATACTGATTATTATTTTAAATAACGTTGTAATAAAAAATAAATACTGAAATTTGAACTTTTTAAATTGATAGAAAAAATACGTTAGAAAAGTTCCTAGTTATTCTTCATTTGTGCTGTTGAAATACGTCATAGCCGGTGTGCTTGTACGTAATTTCGGTTGATTAGGAATTGGCCGTTTTTTAATCAAGGCTTTAACAAATATTCCCGTACACACCTGCGGTATTCAACATTAATTTGCAAATGCTGTACTGGTTATTTCTTTGTCCACCAGTCTCGAATAAATTGTGCATAATTTCGCCTAATATTCAAACTCAGAAACAATCTCTCCAATTGCGGATAAATTAAGAAACGCGGAAAATAATAAAATTTTTTTGTCATCCGGTAAAAATGAATAGACACATATACATTAAATTTCGAACATATTAAATTAATTAGCAGTTATATGAAAGAATCTCATACGTTTAGGTTAGTGAAGCAGGGCTGTTTTTTGTCGTCGTCACTACTGTTTAATATTTATATTGAACATATTACGTGGCAAATGTCGAACGATTGGAACGATGGCATCTTATTAATAGTTGGCAGAAGAATCAATAATTTGCGTTATACGCCGATGATATCGTTATCACAAGTAGCTCAAAAGAAAAACCTTTTTTGATAGTATCTATAAGCGGTTATCTGAAACGGAGTTTAACGGTCGTGTTAAATTCATACAGGTTCCGCACATCTGACGTCACTAACCATGAAAATATATTGTCAACTTACTGAATGCTGAATGGAATAAAATAACATCGACAACTACCACAAACATACTCATAATTTGAATTGATCTTTACAAAAAACGCAGTTTTTATTAAGACGATTGTTACTTATGTTTTGACTGTGAATGCTAAGATCATATGCATCTGTAAAAAAAAAAATGCAATGCTCAAATATACATATAAATACTTCATTGCACGAGTAAAAATTATGTTCAATTATATTATTCTTGTAGGATACATAATTCTAATATTTAATTAGGTAGTTACGTTCCGATTATATAATTTTTATTTGATAAAGTTAACGCATAAACTCAAAGGCTAAAATTTAGTGCATGCAACTAAATGATTAGTTAATGTAAAATGCACCAGCGTTAATTTCACCTAACAATCACTAAGTGTTTTAAGTATTTTACTTGTCGCTTTTACTATAATGATATTCAGAAATATCATGTTAGTTCTTAATTTATCCGTATTTCATGATTTAGTTATATTTGTTTTTAATAATAGTTTTCAGCAATATACGTCGACTAACACTTTTTCTTTAATTATGTTGTTGAAAAAAAGTTAAATTCATTATTTTATATAAAAATCAGAAGAGGAGTACGAAAAGGTTGCCCACTTTTGCTTGATTTATTTAATATTGTGGCAGAGCTAATTCTGCTAGAATCCGTTGATGATACAGCATACGGCATAAAAGTTGGAGGACGAAAAGTGCGCACTATTAAATACGCGGATGATGTGACCTTACTAGCAGACAGTCCACCTATGCTGTAGAAAATGATAAACAAAATGAATGAATCGGCCAAAAAAGTTCGGAATGCAGATGAATACTAAAAAGACCAAAATAATGACCAGTTGGCATAAAACCGCATCGAGTAAATATTGTAACTGATGGTGCAAATCTGGAACAAATTTCAGCTTTCAAATATTACCGAAGATGGACGCAGCTTCTAAGATATACGGGAACGGTTTGCAATTGCAAAACAGGCTTCTTTAATGAAAAAGATAAAAATAATCGCCAACAGAACAATGTCCGCAGAATTACGAAAGCGCATCATTAAGACATACGTACGGTCGGTAGATTTTTATGGCTCGGAAATGTGGACATGTACAAAACAAGAGGAGTATAAGATAGTATTTGAAATGTACTGCTGGAGACGGATAGAGAAAATAAGCTGAACGGAAAAGAAAATCAATCAAGAAATCTTAAATTGAATCGGCGAAACACGAGACGGGTACTGAACCAAATTAAAAATCGAAAAATGCGTCGGATGGGTCACGTGCTCCGACATGGACGATTGCTGCGGGATATAATAAAAGCATACATCCCAGGAAGACGTGTAAGAGGTAAGCCACGATTAAGTTGGGTAGATAAGCTGACAAGGCATTTCGGCTGAGCCAGTTACTCAGAAATGATAAGGATGGTCGATAACCGATACGAATGAAAAAGACGAAGCATGGAACCAGTTCACGGACTGCTGCACCAGATGATGATGATATAATAATACACATATAGTCAAATAACTAAATTAACAACTTCCAAAAAATCTCGACTAAATAATATAAATTAGAGGAAAAATATTGGCCTCTTTCTCCGTACGCCAGAAATATTAAAATTACTATTCATACAGCTCCGGAACAACGACCTGTATATTTTTATTGCTGAAATATTCAATATGTACATCGCAAATACAAATATTTCATTATTAAATAGATACTACACATTTATCTGTTTTCAATTTGTTATTTACTGCGGTAAATATGTGTATTAATTTTTATTAATAAACGTTAAAAATAATGATCATTAAAACGAGCTCTAGTCTCCTTTCTTTTAAAATGTTTCACTTACGGGAATTTCCTCGAAGAGAAAAACCACGTCGAATCGATTTCTCGACACGAAACATCCTTAATTTGTAAATGTTATTAAACTTATTAGTTCTTGAAATTCATTTGTATAAGTAAGTGTAAAAATTGCTCGTTTAATAATATACTCGGTGACTGAGTGGATCAATAATGTGAACTTGCAAATCAATATAAATAAATTTCACAAAATTTGGTCCGCAATTAAATTTTGATATTTATCGGGTAATTTATTGTAATATGAAAAAAGAAAATAAACAAAATGATTGCCATTTTGAAATATTCGACAAGTCGACGCCATATTGTTTTCGCAGTTTGCGACGTCAAATGTGCGAAAAACACAGAAGTATCAACCGTCACATGTATCTGAGCAACTTATAAAAGTTCTAGTCGAGTTCCTCAGGCGTTTTTTAACGATTCTGGATCGTTAAGTAAAGCAAGTCCCATATATCCTTGATAAGGTATCATGGATCCTGAAATTAAGCTTTTCACAATGTACTAAGGCCAACAGCACTAATGAGAGTAGGGGCACTGGTTCTTTTCTAATTGGGATCCGCCTTTATTTTCCACCAGATAGTTCTCTGGTATAACCAATATTCAATTTCAGATTAGGTATAAACCTGGGAGCAACTTGAATTTCCAGGACAAGTCCCGATAACCTACGACACCTCCGGTTTGGTAACCAAACATCTTAGCCACTAGGCTATCGTGCTGCTTAAATTTATTACGAAAGGATTTATAACATTATTTAAAACGTGTATTAATAATACTGGTTTTGATTAAAAAAGTTTGTTCGCAGTTGTCAACATCTGCAAACACTATATTTAGCTGGTGTGATGGTAAATTTCCGCTAGGTTATGAACTCTGTTAACGTTAAGTTATAATCTGCAAGGGATTGACCAATGAAAACACATAAACTTGGCATATTGTAGTTGTTCTCAGTTTCGGTAAGCAAGTATGTCTGACAACAAAAAGCAAGCCAGTCGGTTTGTTCGTACGTAATATTTCCAAGAGCATTTAATCGTGAGTGGAACGATCGTTTCCGCAAATTCAAGACATTCTGGAGATTGGGTCTCAACCACCGTGAAATACATTTTCGACGTAGTCATTGAGCAGCGCTGGACAGTATCACGAGCTTTAATTTCACAGAAATTCGAGGTCTGGATGAAGGTGCTTTCCGCGTCTAGCCGATAATTTCTGTATAATGAATGGAATTTGATTGTCCACTGCGGATAAATTGATATTAAATAAATGCTCTTTCAGTCAGGATCATTTTATCAACTCTCAAGGTAGCCGTTGAATTACGGAGCTGTGCAACGTGTACCGTCTATTGGCTCGCTTTCACTTTAATGTATGACATCGATCATAAAACAGCAGTGTGTTAACCTTTTTATCGTTTCATTAGCGTTTCTTTCTTTAACACCCTCCCAAAAACTACCATGTTCATCTGAATTACCAAAATGGTCATAAACGTACTTTTTTTTTTTAATTCCAATCCTCTTGGATTAAATGTGTCATTCCATATTCGAAATTATTATTTCTTAGGCTTTCCAATCCATTTATTGCGCTTCTTATATCTTATCCCCTCCGTGCCCATTATCCCAGTTCTTCTTTCTGTTATTTATTGATCAGATTATAGCTAGATGACTCTTCCCTTTTTAATCGCTTCCGGGAGAGGAGGTTCCTCCGTATCGACGTGCTCAAAAAGAACAGAAAAAAACTCATGAATTTTATACTTCTCCGGCGTACATATGTAAATTGTTTTCTTTCGCAACTACTTACTTACACATATCTATAATGCATTTCTGACTTTAATAATACTTTGCAACGTAATTCTATTAAAACAACTCGGACGATTTGAATAACTTTTACTTTTGCGATTATAATAAACGATTCGTTTTTGTTTAGCTTTTTTTGACAAGTTTCGAATTTTTTGCTTCAGCTAATTCGAAAAATTGTTTTCTTACAGAGGAATCAGCGGAACAAGTTCAGAATAATTTTAACGCTTTGATCTGTTCAGGTTCGCAGATGTTTTGTGTAAGTAGGTGATAATTTTTGTAATCGAGTATAAAACTTTTCGTAATGCTGTTTGTAAACTGTTAGCGTTGTTTGTATAATATTATTAATTTGCAAATATTTTCCGCTCATATTTTTTTCTTTTAACTAATTTACTTGGCAGGTTCATAGTTGTACCACGGATATCACCACAGTTCGCGTAGAAAGGAAATAAATTTAAATAAGATGAAGACGATTCATTTTTCGAGGAAAATTAATATTTTGTTTGTGGTATGAATCTTATTAAGAGCTTCGGAACGAATCGAATAGAGAGTTGTCTTTGAGCATGTAAGCTATGTCGTTAAACGTTCTCCATGATTCATTGAAAACAATCAGCCGGGGAGAAAGATTGGACAATAGATAGATGTGTCTGGCTAGTAGCTAAGTTTGAACTACTACCTCTTCTTGACGTAAAACCCTATTAAAAGATGTCTGCGGCAACGTAACTTATTGATTAGTAGTAAACATTAAATAAGAGGTTCTGTCAAACAGAGAGCCAGAATCGATTGTTTATGATGCTATTTAAGGTCATCGCATGAAAGTAAAGATTTAACTGTTACGTGTGTTTGGTGGCTTGGTCTATATGCCGTTATGAACAGAGATCAATTGTTGCATGTCTCGGAATTCAGATAAATTTTACCATACAGAGCGTAGTTATAACCGCGTTAATACGCTGAATAATTCGATTTGTTGAGAACGGATTTTGCAAAAGTTGCAGCAACGTATAAAGGTCAGACAAGATGATTGTATTTTGTTATTGGAGATGAAGCAAAGGGGATTGAACAATAAAAGGCTGAACGTTTCACAGAAGATGTACAGTTGTTTAATCGATATGAACCGTTTATTTTTGAGTTAATACTGCTCTATTTTGAATTTTTTCGAGTGATCAATATAATAGAGGATGCGAGTAGTCGGGAAATAGGCAAGCTGGGGCGTCTGAATCTCACTTCAAAACCCTGCGAACACACTGAAAACTAACCCAAGTACTGTACCCAGAGGCCACAAATTAACCTCTTTTCCTCTGTAGTGCAGCTCAGAAACTAACCCTGATTTTCTTAATGTATTTCTTTAATATTTTTATCATTATTATTTTTTTGTCCAGTCACTTAACCGTTGACTCCTTTCGATGTTTTTTGTGTCCATTAATCCAATGTATATTTTCGAAATGTAATTCGATTAATTATTTTTATCATTATTTCCACCTTCGCATATGTAATTTTTTAATTAATAAATGCTCGTATGAATATCTCATTATCAGTCCCTCCGCAGGTCCGCATCGTTGTTGTTGTAAATGTTAATCTTCGTTTTCCCAGCAAAGCTAACCTTTCACTGGTACATGTCATCTCGCTGTAACAGTCTTTATCTGCACCGACTTCGTACCTTAAAGGCAAGGCTAGTTGTGCGTTGCTTGCATATTATTTACCATTATGCAAGATTGAAAACTTACCCCCGACCCCTCGCGTCACGATGATTCGCGGAAACACATCTCAGGTACCGTCACTTCTTGACCATGGAGCATCATGCTATTTTACGCTAGCCAGTAAAATTATATCTTTTTTGGAAATCGCGAAGAAAGCCAATGCCATTGCTAGCACTGAAACTGACTTACGTCGATAATATTGTACGTTCCACTACCGTGCTCCGCTCGCCCCTAACAACTTAAATTCCCGACCTATCGTAACTTTTTGCGAGCCTACCGAAACCTCTTTACCAGCAACCGGCCGCGACTCTTCAAAAATTCCCCGCGTAAATATTCAAAATTAAACTAAGTATTTTTTCCCATATTCAAAAATTTTTCATTTCTTTTTCCTATTACGTTAAAACCCCATCAGCTGCGGGGAAGCATATTAACCGTACATTCGAATACATCGATCGCACGCCATTATCGCTGCGAAAGCGTGCTGTCTGCTCTCATGCATGCATACCCTGACGCCGCTGTCGTCGATTTCGTTATCGTTTATTATATTTCTTTTATTTGTATTTTTTTCATATCCGCCGAGCCTTCGATCGCGCGCAATCATCCTGCCGCTCGTTTCCCTAACAAACGTAATATTTTTTTTTCGAGTCCGCCTAAGCGGTCGTCCGTATCTATACGTTACCAGGCATATACCTGCGCATGTAATTATTGTTATCATTATTGTTGTAACTCTGTATTTTTCCCGGAATTACAGAAAAATTTCTCTTCATTCCGTGCTTATCAGATAATACGTTTCCAGAGTTTAGATTATGCCTTAGTATGGTAGAATTAGCCTAATTATATTTTACCATTTTCCAAAATTATCCATTTCCTCATCGTTCATCCTAAATTTAACCGATTGCGCACAATATATATTCTATTGATTTATTTATTTTTATTTTTTTTGCACGGATCTTTGATACACTAATCTTACTCATCCTTACCCCTTACACTGTTCCTGTTTTGTCGATTCGTTTCCAAATTTCTAAATTAAATATTAAAAATAAATCCAATTATACTACCGCAATACCAAAAACTTTCCTTCTCCATTTTGCCTATCGCAAATAATATTCTCCTTATTTTTATGTTTTTTTGTCCGAGTTTGCTGAATATTCGAAAAGTGTATTCTCATGTGCATGACGATTCTAATCCTTATGATTGTATTATGATATACTTTTTTTAAACTTTTTCATCATTGAGCAAGCAAATTGCTTTTAATTTCCTTTTTTTTCCGTACATGTCAAAGTTAACGAAACTGCAACATCTACAAAAATGCGTACCGTACGCCATCAATAATTCATTGTGACTTTTCAAAATTAGTCAAATATACTACCCGGCTACCGAAGTTAATATTGTACCGCCTTTTCTCATCACATCGCTCGTCCCCATAAATACCAACGATAAGTATTCAAAATTAATCAAATATACTATGCCGGTACCAAAAATTTAATTTAACTCCTCTCTTCGCCCTTTTTTTGGTCAAAATTTAGTAATTTCGGAACAAATTTCGCTGACACACGTTTCATGCCCAAAACATCGGAAAAAATTGCATGGCATGAACCAACTGATATGACGAAATCCTCAGCAACTTCTTTAATTGTGATTCGACGGTTCTCCATAACACAATATTGTTCACTGCTTCAATGTTTTCTTCGGCTGTTGACGTGCTCGGACGTCCAGGACGAGCATCGTCATTAACATCTTCTCGACCTTCTGTGAAGAGCTTGTACCATTTATAAGCAGTTTTTTTTGCTCAAAGTAGACATGTCACAGTCAACATTTCAAGTGCGCTGAAGTACTTAATTTTATTTTTCACCCAAAATTTAATACGGAACTCAGTTACTTGTTGCTCCCGCACATTGCAAACATTTGCGAAGATTAAAAAGGATACGTGATTCGTTATTGTTTCCGGAAAGCTTTTGATTTGGGTGTTTGAATTAAATAAACAGCTACGATCCAGGGGCGTCGTCAAACAGTTAGCGGGGGGGGGGATTAATGTGTGAATAAGTTCTAACCGCTTTTTATAAAAATAAACCATTTACTTAAATAAGAAATGTATATTGTAGGGGAATTGGTAGTGAAATAAATGCAACATTTCAAAGTTTATTGTAATTTTAGAGATAATTTCAAATGATTCGAAAATTTTAATTAAAACATAATCTTCTAGGATTCATCGTAGATTTTTTAATTACTTTGTCGATGAAATCTTCTAGGTCCTCCGAGATGGTCTTTCGATGGACCCTCATCATTGCAAGATCATTGAGATTACTTTCTATAATTGTACTTCTAAGCCAGGTTATAATCCGCCTCTGGCTTCTGAATGATCTTTCTACAGTACACGTTGCGCACGATAGAGCAACCAAATTCTCAATGTTTTTTCCATTCCAAGAAAGAAGTCTTTTGTCTCCTTTATGACTTCGGCAAAACTAAACCTAGTTTGGTTCATCTTATCCCGCTGCAATCTTTGATAAAGTTCGATCTCGTTTTTCATATTCGGCAAATCGTAAAAATTTAAGAAGGTTGCTCATGAGCTTTCTTCAGATTTTCCATAGACATGTCCTGCATTTTGCATTGGTTGTAATTTATAGACAATATAGCGTTTTCCTCAGCAAATCGCTCCTGAAGAGATGTAATAACTGAGTCAGTATAATGAAAGAACTCTTCCAAAACTTCTGACGGCTCCCTGCTGCTGATTGTTTGAGTACCGTTTCTTCTCAACAAAACGCGACAATCAGTGATGCCAAGTCCTCTTCGAGCTGGAGCTTTTCTGTAATAGCAGTGGCATCTTTAATAATTTCATTCTTGACGTTTGCCGGATCTGGCTTTTTAGCAAATTTAAAACGTGTTTAATATGCTGCAGTTATAGATTGGAGAACATTTACCACCGGTCATGTATCGCATTCAAGTCAAAATTATGCTATAAAGAAGGAGTTAGTTTTATAATATTTTATAAATTATTTGTATAATTGTTGATTGTTGATTGTTTATTGTATTTGTAAATGTTTGTTTTCTTTTTTTTTTGTGTTTTGTTTTTTTGCCTTAAAAACAAACCATTTTAAAAACTAGCTGAAGGTTAATTACTAAGATACTTTATTGTAACTGAATTTTTTTTACTTTGATTACATTCAGAATATGGTTTGCACGTTAATTATCATATTCAACTATGATATACCAGCGGTGAAGTTAAACCTGAATTGGTTCTGGATTATTCGATCGTTTCTGAGCTTCCCTCAGTCCGGCTCTAATCACATCGGAATTTTGCCTTGGTGTTTAATCGTGAAAAGTGTCGCGTCCACGTTGAAAACCGTACTGCTTGGCCAGGCTCGATGATTGTTAGCGTGCTGGAACAGTTAGAAGTATCACGACAGTCCGTATTGAAATCATTTTTCTTCCCTCAACGTTGTTGTCTATTTTTGAAATTTATACTTACCGACTTCTGAAGTTGTTTATTATATCGTTTTTTTTTTTTAAATGACGTACATCTATTTAATAGGTTTACGGAATACTTTTGTAATGTAAATTTAAAAAAAAAAAAAAAAAAGGTATATTTGCAGCGTTACACTATTTATGAATTTAAAAAGACGTGATTATGCCGGCATTTGAATACCCGAATATGTGTAATTCTTAAAATTTAGTCAGTATTTTATAGCTTCTCTCGTTCTTTCATTTTATATCTTTATACTTAAATAAATATTTTAACCGAATTGCTTTAATTAGCATACTTTTATAACACACTTATAGTTCAGTTGCAGTAGGAGTACTAGGTGTTGCATGGTTTGAGGAAAGTCCGCGACTGTTTCGTTAATTTATTAGTTATTATTTATATCGCGTAAGTCTCAGTTTGTAAACCAAAATAATACCCTATATTCTCTTTTCAATGCTAGTGATCGATCAAAAAAATAATAGTGAGTGATATTTTTAAGGATTTTACAACGTACGGGACAAATTTTAAGTCTAGTTTCCGTTTAGCTAAGATGCAATTAATAAATATTGCGATGAATTAGATTTAAAATTTTTCGGTTCTTCTTCAAATGTTTCCATCTGTCGTGGAAACAGTTAATATTATTGTATGAAGGTTATTATTAGACACGGCAGCGAAAAGAGTTTTAGAAGAAGACGAGGAAAGTTGATTTGAGGACGACTTGAAATTATTAGTGATTTCGCAGGGATCAGAATGAATCGGGAGAGGCTTAGCTCATCTAACAAAAGAAAAGAGAAATAACTGTTAAAGAAATGGAAGATGAAATTAATTGTAAAGAAAAAAAAAAGGGAAATAATAATAACACAACGGATGCAGAAAATTGAAAATAAATCTAATAGAGAGATGAAATGAACGTTCCCATCGGTATAATCCGCAAATATACAAGCTCAGCGCAGATAAATTATATCAGACGACCAGTCAACGCGGGTCCGGTCTTTTTTTTGGTCTTGTGATTATGTAGTAAGCGGTGATGTTGAAAAATTAGACGTAGTACCATACACTGAAACAACACAGTTACTAAACATAGCAAGTTTGTTTTTTGCTATTTGCTACATCATATTATTTGAAATAAAAAGTTAGAAGTACGTGCCAAACTGTTCGCAGTTTGAAATGTCAATTGATAAAATAAGAGGCATATTTTCTCCAGACATGTAATAAACTCCAGTCCGTTAATTAAAATTAAAAATAAATCGGTATTATAGTTTGTTTTTTTTTTTGTTTTTTTTAATATTGCAAAATATCATAGCGATTGTGTTTGAACAGCAGATTCAACTAAAACGATGAATTGAAACATGTGAAATATAAAAATGTTTATGAACCATGAATATCCTGAGAGTTCTCTGAATGGACCAAGGCGAAGAAAGCTTTTTTAAAATTAATTTAATGATTAATAAAGTATTAATATGGGATATCAAATAGTTTAAGCGGGGGGTCTCTTACATCGGCCATTTCAAAAATTCAAACATGTTGAATTTTTACAGAGTGTTCTGTTAAAAATTGTCATTATAATACGATTACGTTGGAATCATTCGGTCTGATTGAGGCTGTGGGACTACCATATGCAATTTATACGTGATCATTTTTTTCTTTTTTTTTGGAAGGGAAGGCAAATAAGCTTCGTCTAAAAAAACTCATTACTATTTGCATTATATCAACACGTTACTAATGAAGGATACCGGATAAACGAAAGATACCTCAGTCAGAAGAATTCCGTACTACAGAAGTCTATATTATTAAAAAGTGCAACGAATTTCTCGTTAGGTTCTTCTCGTATGTAATTGAAGAAATATTAATCGAAAAGTTTAGTAATAATAAGAATGCGCATTTACGCATGCATTACACAGCCGAAGAAAATGATGCCGGACAGCGTTTCGCGGTGGAAGTCTTAATACAGATCATTTAAAATATCGGCCTCGTATTCAATTTTGTGTCACGGGGAAGTAGTGACCGTACAAAGTCTTTATAGAAGTAAAACTAAAAACCAAAAAAAAAAAAAAAAAAAAAAAAAAAGCTCTTGCCAGGCACCTGTTTGTTGATATTGTATAAATATGAAATAAATACATACCTTAATAAGGTAAAGTAAGTCCCATATATTCTTGATAAGGTATCATGGATTCTGAAATTAAGCTTTTCACAATGTACAAGCTCAATAGCATTAACGAGAGTAGGGGGAACGGTTTCTTTCTGATTGGGATCCGCCTTTACTTTCCATCAGATAGTTCTCTGGTATAACCAATATTCAATTTCAGATTAGGTATAAACCTGGGGGGAGCGACTTTAATCTCCAGAACGCGACAAGTCCCGATAATCGTATGACATCTCTGATTTGGCAGCCAAGCAGACTACCGCACTATTTAATATCATTTTGTTCAACTGAGTTTTTGTTTGACTTTTTTCGATTAACAAAATACTTAAAGTGGGATGGGGTGGTAAACCCTTCTTCGCTTCTCCTCCTGGCTACGAGCTTGCTGTATTACTCGTAAGAAAGAAAAAAAAAATGTTTAATTTAATACCGGAATTCCTCAACTTGATGTGCAAATCGTATTAAAAAGTCCAATATCCGTATACGCGTTTATACACTGCGTCGCTTACGAACATTTCTTCGTTCTTGCTTTAGACTGCAGAAGTGTTGGAAGACCATCGAGTACAGATTTGTAAGGATAACATGTTAAATCTGGAGTCACTTACGGAATGCATTTATGTCAAGAACTGGCACTCCAACAAAGTTCAAGTGTTGTCACATTTGACGACACGCTTGTTAGATATAGATTCGTATCTCGAAAGTGATCAGAACATTTTTGACAGAGTAGCTGATCACATTATTTGTGTCATATCTGGATGTTATATCGTTATTTACGAGGTATAGGAATATTTTCCGAACTAGAAAACATATTAAAAACGTGTCGCTTTTCGACCAAAGTTTGTGCCGGATGAACTTTATTTGTGAAAGGGAGGACGTGCATTTAGGCAGTACGGGAAAGCTTAATTAGATAAATGAAAAGACGTCGGCCACAAATTGTATGAACTTAAATAATTTCCATACATGAAAACAAACGTTTTATTTTACGCTTAAACAGAAACGAAAATATGATACAAAGTGAGATAAATAACGGTAAAAATAAAATACAAAAAAAAAAATTAAATTAAACGAAAAAATTAAATATACGAGTAGAAAAATGTAAGAAAAATATTTTAAATTACTTTTGGCGCGTTATTAAATATGGAATATTAGTGTAGTAGATGATTAAGTGAAAACTAAATTTTAATCTTCATACACGAAGATTAAAATTTAGTTTGAAACATTAATGTCTTCTTTTTCTTTTGGCCCGGCGGTAAACAATTGATAAACTATGAAATATATGAATACCTTCGATACAGAGCTGTATTACACCGTTATATAATTACGAGATTAAAGTAATGGGAAGAAAACTGATAGCGTTTTTTAAAAAATTGAATTATCTCTTTCGTTATTTCATTTCGTTTTAATTAAAAAGTTGTAAACAAAAATGATTTATAAAATTAATTCCTTACCTACCGAGGGGAAAAAAAAAGAAGTTAAATCGCTTAAAAATATTTTCCGCTACCCCCAGAGCTATTAATAAAAGAATCGTGTTACAGAGATTTTAATACTCGATAGTCCAACAGACGAATCTTTATTTTAAGCCATTAACTATATCTATATTACATTACGGTTTGTTGAACGAAATATTATTATATAGTTTTTTTGAGCACATTTTCTTAAATATTTAAATTTAACTGCGCGTTACGTTATCGACAACGTACACGCATTATGTAAGTTAACGATAAAAGTAAAATCTAAACTAATATTACAAAAACTGAATATTTAAAATACGAAATTTAAACATAGATCTATTACGGACGGAGGACTGCACAACCGTTGTCGAAGATAAAACGGGTACTACATTGAAAAAGGCACATATGTATAATATTAACGGGTGAAAGTACTGTTTGAGGTCAGATTGCACCGGAGCTGGTTTATTTGTCACTCATCTTGCGAACTGCTTTTAAAAATTTTCTCAGAGTTCGTGTGTACTCAACTTGATTTTTCAATCACTACCCTAATATCATTAATCGAAGAGATCAAGTTTCTTGATGATACTCTAACGGAGTTATTACAGAATCCCCTTTAACATACCGTTTGTTTAAAAATACGTATATCTGTAGATTAAATTGTAACAAATACAAAAGTATAACCAGATTTAAGTGTCTATACACGATTATACTATTTAGAAATACGTTGAAAATTTGTTTGTTATTATACTCTTTGTATTTGTTACAATTTAATCTACAGATATTTTTAATTTATTATTGTCTGGATTTTTTCTATTGAAAATTCCCGATTTGATCGATCAAAAAATGTTACGGTCCGTTATTTCGAAGAACATGTATTGGACATAATTGTTTTTCTCGCTGAAAAATGTTGTCAACGTTAATGTAAAAAAAGTCGAATAGCGATTTTATCAAAGACGTAACACATAGAAGTCTATGTATGTAATTGTTTCCAGCAAAAAAGCGAATAAATTGAAAACAAACTGTTCTCAGAAAGAAGGAGAACAGTCTAGACATCTTTAAAAAGCACTTTTAGAAATATAGACCAGTTTTAGGCCCCCGTTACTGTTTACCGCGAGGAATGTGAAATGTGGAATGCGAAATGTAGAACATGAAATGCGGAATGTAAAATGTAGAATATGAAATGTGTAGAACATGAAATGCGGAATGTGAAATGCGGAATGTGAAATGCGGAATGTGAAATGCGGAATGTGAAATGTGTTTTTCGACTGCCCATTGCAGCAAATTCGCTGAGCAAGAAAATTCTAATTTGTGATGGAATTAATGAATTATTTTTGTATTAGTATTTTTAATATATTTTTAAATACGCGGGGAAGTGTGATAAATGTAAACTTTGCCATTATCTTGAATTTTTGGGTATTCTCAAATTTTATTTTTAAATACTAAAAGTAATTTCCTTTATTGTTATGTAAAAATTCATAATTTCCTACAACTTCAGTTAATTTACGAGTTAAATGAAACCAATGAGTAATAATAATATAAATTAAAGCGAATAAAACATAAATAATAACGTAAGTTGAAATCTGAATTAAAACACAATTAGATATTTTAAAAATTTTTAATAAAAACTACCGTGAAATACGCGCGAGGTGTGTAAGCTGATTAAGAAAATTCGCTTAGCCGAGCGAGGAAAAATAACTATTTTTCCTTGTTCGCTTCTCTTTCCGCTATATCCGTAACTAGTTCTCGTTGCAATGGACAGTGTTGTATTTAGACTTAAAGTGATCGATTTTTACTACGAACATTTTACACATTTCACACATCTTTCGCTGCAGTTTTATCGTTTCAAAACGCTACGTTGTTCTAGTTTTTCACGAACTATTTGAAAAAAATAAATAAATAAACGCACTCCTTACACAAGGATAGCGCTTCTTTTTCTTAAAGTAATTCATTTATAAAACCGGAAATGTTTCCGAAAGGAAATTACAATTACCGTTGAGCTTTTAGATGTACAGTGCGCGCCATATTGAAAGAAACGAACATTTTGAATAGCGAAATTTTAAAAGTAACGAAAAATTAAAGTACAGTTTCCTGTTTCCTGTTACGGTTTAGTTGTCAGAAAATCGGTGGTTTAGTCCGTGAATTATCATTACTCTAAGATTAGGATATGGTATATTTTATGATGATGATTCTCACAATTCGTTCGGTCAATTTTAAATGGCGGAGTCATTGTTTGGGGTTTTGACATGAGCTTTTTGATTCGTCTCAAAAACCAGCGCTACCGTAAAAATCGTTACTTTTATTATACGGACAAATTGGATTTTTCGTAAAGCGTAGACACTTATTCTTCGTTGCGTTGACAGGCTGTTAAAATTTTGCGTTTATCCAAAAAGTTGTAATCGTCGGGCACCGGTTAAATACAATATTTTGTCGTTTTCAGATATTGCTTCGAAAAAAAATTGCACGATATAAATATAAAGCGCTTTTACGCGATTGGCATCGAAAATATAATCTCACGATAAATGTTGTAATTTTTCTAAACTAGGCACGACATTTTAGAAAAGGAAAAAGAAAACTATTCTCTACGGCGGAATAACAATTAAGTTTTTAATTTAATTATACTTTACACACCACCCGCATCATTATGGAGAGCGAGACAGTTCAGAAAACAAAACAAACGTATAGCGAGAAATTAGTTAAAAATACAGAGAGAGGATAATTTTAATTTTTCACAAATTCGCTTTTATGCGGATTATTTGGCTTTGTCGTCAGCTGCAACTGACGAACCAAAATCCGAAAAATCCGTGGAATTTGTCATATACGTATTGTTGAAAAGAAGTAGCTCACGCGAGGCGCTGACACAGCGCGTTACACGTTAACAATCTGTAGGGCTATATATTCTTAAATTCGGTTAGTCTATTTCCTTTTTTTTAGAGACATGTCTTTCTCTGTCGGTATGGAAGAACGATGAGGCTATTCGAAGGCCTGTGATATCGTAATTGAAGGGGAAAAGATTTCTTTTCCTACGGGCGTATGTTCCGTAGCCGATTTAACTGAGAACGTATGCTGGGTACGATGATGGATGCCGGGAATATCGGACGTTCGGTGGCCGTATTGTCGTTGACGGCGGTTTTTTTTAGCTCGTCAGTGTTTTTCGAACTTCCGGGGGAGGTTTGGCTTTTCTTCGGCAGCCCGCTGTCTGGTATTCGATTTGCGCCGTAGTACGTATTGTAGTTAACGGAGTCCTCCTGCGACTCGCCGAACCTGAAATTATCGCTAATACCGTTATCGTCCAAGGTCACCTTATCGCCAAACTGCGGATAATGTTCCATAATTTCGTAGTTATAGTCTGGTACTTCCCCGCTGCGGTGCTCCTCATTTTCCGCCCTCAAATCCTTGTTTATCTCGACCTCGTCTGCGGCGCCATGATCGTACGGGTACTGTTCGTGACCGTTATCGACGTCGTTTTGATTGCTCAGATCGTACGTGTATTTTTCTAGCGGTCCGCCGTCCTCGCCTACATGGTCGATTATCTGCGGTGGTTGATGGTAATAGGCGGGCGGCGACAATTTCTCGTCGCCGTGCTCGCTAACCGCGTGCGGAATGTATTTCGGCAATTTCAGTCCGTAGAAATTATTAAAATCGAATTCGTTGTGAATCTTCGGATACTTGCTGTTGGGAATGTAACTGTGTCCGTCCGGGTGGTAATGCGTTCGATGGCCTTCGAACTGGGCACGGTGATCGTGCTGCTTGCCGGTGCCGTAGCTTCTCGTGTAGTAGTTCGGCTCGTGCTCGTGACGATCATGATGGTTAAGTTTGGGAGCGTAACTGTCTAGCAGCGATGGATACTCTTTATGAGAATGATCGTGGTGATCCCGATGGTCGTGATGATGATCGTGTGCTGCTCCGCTGCCTTTGTAATGGACCTTCGGGTGACTGGACGGTCCGATTTTCCTGACAACCGCTTGAAATCCGTTTTTGTCGTCGGCCGTATACTCGACTATTCTGATAGACCCGTCCGGTTCTACCAAACTGTAATAGCCCCTTACTTTATCGCCGTCGCGTTCTTCGTACTGCTTTTTTATGTCTCCGGTATGCGGATCGTGAACTCCGTATTCGAATTTGTAGCTCGGATAAGCCTAAAAATATGAAAAAAGCGCTGATTTATGATACGATGTTTTTTTCTTTTTGTTTTCGGCGCGTCGCATGCAAAAAAACCCCGTTGATCCATCAGTCACGACGTCACGAAATCACATCGCACTCTGTTCAAAAGTCGACAATCCCAATTGTCGGTGTCTTTATAACTCCCAGCAAAAGTATGCCTGTATTATATTTACTTTCAAACGCCTTAAAATAACCCGTGTTAGGCGTTCGAATATGAGCTTCCGACAACAATATGGACTGAAATGAATTGCAATGAACGTGTTCACGACAGTGCCAGAGCTTCGTGTTCACGAAAATACCGGAGGGTTGATTGAGTGAGGTAACAACGATTAAATATTATGTCAAATATGCACTGGACGAGGTGTGATTATCTCAGAATGCACGTGACAGTTAGCGTTTACAAAAAGAGACATTTTCGACATTGGCCAAATAGCTTATTGCCGGACCAAAAAAAAAAAAACTTGACAAAGAACATATATTGTTAATGCATACTCATTCATAAAGGAAAGTCTTTAAATTGTCAACAGATTCGCCGTTGATATTATATATATATATATATATATATATATATATATATATATATATATATAATTTGTTTATTTTACTTTATAACTCTTTTTTCTCAGAAATTTTTGTATCTCTCTCTCTCTTCAGTCGTATTGTCCGTTTGCGGATGTCCTGACCATAGACCAGTGAATCGAACGACCACCTATCGTCATTTTTCTCTGTTGTTGCTAATTTTTATTTTAGTTCTGACAGAGACAATTGTGTGCGGCTTTAAGGAGTTAGAGGGGTTTCGAAGGCTCAAAAAAAGCATATTTTTACTAGGTTTTTTCTAATATATTAAATGAAATATTTTATTCAAACAATTTAACATATCAAAGATACACATTTGACAAGTACTTTGTCAAATTTTCATTTAAAAATTTTGAAAATTCAGCTATTGGACCTCATTTTCCCTGACTCCTCCAAAAAAAGTTCTCTCGGCGTTGTAAAGGTAACTCATGACAGACTTATCTGAAATTAAAAAACCAAATATTTTCTGTTACTATATGTGTGTATAGCTCGTGCTTGGACGAAGGAAAAAGAAAAAAATTAAAATTTGAGTTTTTAGCGGAGTTGTGAAGAAAAAATACCCATTTTTTGATAAAATTTGCACACGTATTGCCATGTAAATGAAAAAAAAAAACCTTCGTTCAAGCACTAGATAATGTTATCTTGAAGAAGTGTACAAAATTTGAACAAGATCGGTTCGTAACTTTTTGAGAAATCATGACAACCGACTTCAAAAATAGACTTTCGAAAGTTTTAAATTGAAATAACACGCAGAATTTTTTTTTTTTCCAGTTCCATAGAATCGTCGATTCCGGCACCATCAAGTAAAGATACTGCTGCAGCGGCTATATTCAGGGCATCCTTTTGCTTTTGTCTATGACGAATTTTGGTTCTAGAGTCTCAGCGTCAGCTTTTTTTTCGGCTATGAGTATGCGATTCTCATCCTCTTTTCGAGCATACTCGTGGCTGTTTCGGCCAAGTTTTAAATCCATATCATGCATAAAAACTAGTAAAGCTGAGATTCTGTCGTTGAAAGTGCCAGCAACGACAAATGCAGCAATCTCGGCTATTTTTGAATCAGTAGGAAGTATTTTTTGAGTAATTTTCCAAATTAACTGGTTCAAGCTTTCATTATTATTCCTACGTAAAGCCACCAACACACCACTCAAAAAGCTCTTCTTTGCTGAGTTCTTCATAAATGGGCTTGATAGCTGATGAAACGTCACTTGATAATGGATCATGATCGTGTTTGAATGAGGAAAGCGTGTTCATAGCCGAAGCACGTTGCCAAACGCACCATGAGTTAGGTCTGTTTGAACATTTATCGTGCTGTGGGTTTTTATCTGTGGAGTTATAATGAAAGTAAATTGCCCATATAGCGTCTTTCATATTTTTTGTACCGAATCACAGTTTCTTCTTACAGTGAGGCCGTAATAAACTGTTAATTTATCGATCAATTTTCCAGGTAAGTTTGCCTCTGTGAGAAAGAATTTTTTTTTCTAATTATTTTACCGGCCTTGGTTTGTTTTTCTTCAACTGTCTTATTGACCAAATCGCGTAAGCGGGTGCCCATCCTTTTTTGTACATGTTCTACGCATTCTTTCTTGTTTATTATAAAATTTTCACCATAAGGTTTGGCATTGAGAATTCCGGAATGTATTGGAAATGCTAAGAAAATAAACCAAAAAGAAACAAGACCTAATGCCGAGAAAAATTATTAAAAAACTGCATGTATAGTATGTAGGCAAAATTAAAAACCGGACACAGCAGAAATGTTGCGGATGCACGCACGTACAAGACAGTATAAGGTCGGGTTTCTCAAAAAGGTGAGTAATAATATCTGCTCAGTCATTGCTTATTCATTTTGCAGCAATACACGCGAATTGCAGCACACTGTGTTCATTTTGTGTGCGAATCAAAACGGGGAATAATGAAAAATAAATCGTTCGGGGAAGAATTAAATGCGTCAATTGGTAATTTTGAGTAATGTACGCGGTAAGCCATTCAGGCAGATCTCAAAATTAGTGAACATTCCCAGAATTTCCGATATTATTTTACGTTATAAACGGGATGAAAGTACGAAGTATAAAGATGCAGCAGGGAAGTTACCGGCCTATGACCAGCGTTCTATACACCGAGAAGTGGAAAAAAACCTCCGCGTAAGTGCCCCCAAACTGGTTATACAACTGCGGGAACGTGGTACAGAAGTGACAGCTCAAACGGTACGTAATGTGATTCGTAATTTAGGATATAATTCAGGTATTGCACGCTGTAAACCTTATATACCAGTGAAGTCAACCAAAACAAGCGTTTTCGGTTTGCCAAGAAATAACTTCCGCACGATGAAACATTCTGCCATGATTTACGGACGAGTCCAAATTTAAAAAACTAATTTCTCTCAGAAATTGAAAGCCAGCGAGAGAAAGACGGACAAACAATAGGTAAGCAGCTGCCTCAATATACCTGCGACGCGCCAGACTGACATGGCTTGATGGGCGGAACTTCCGAAGGCTTTATCTCTTAGAATTTTACTCCAATCGATTTAAAATTTTGGGACAATATTTTAGATATATTATACTATTTAGTAAGACAAAAAAAAAAAAAAAAAAAAAAATCGATTTTTTGAAATTTTCAAATCCACCTAACAATACGATCTGAGAAGCTCATCGCTGGCCGTTCCTGGCTCCCTTTTCTATTGATTTTTCTTTGTATGATATAGTTCGTTCTAAACCGCTCCGTCTCACTACATGCCTAAAGAATTTTAAACTCTGCCTTATTATCGTGGGCAATAATCGTTGCATCGGTTCTATACGTAGTTGTTTTAAAATTGATAGATTGGTCTTCTGCCCAGGATATTTTTAGCATGCGCCTATAGAGGGTCATCTCAAAAGCTTCGATTTTCCGGCGTGCGTTATTCTCCAAGATTCTGAACCGTAACGGATTATTAAGTGTACCACCAGCGTTTGCATTAACCTTTTTTTTTTTTTTTTTTTTTTTTTTTTTGTATAAAATATCAAAATAAGAGGCGAAAAAAAATTGTAACTTTATTAAAGGAAATCTTCAAAACTTTCGGAATGCCGTATTAGCGATTGTTTTTTTTTTGTGCCAAGTTCATTTGCCAGATTTCGCTGTTTTCTAAATTTGCAGCGACTAATTGAAATGCGTTTAAGTAAATATTGAGAACCGAAAATGTTACTTTTTTTTTTTTAATAATATTTTTAAAACCACGAAACACCAATACGGGGAAGTCTTTATTAATTGAAAAAATCGCAAAAATATCCCGATAAACATTGAATATGAAGCGCTCTCCTCCGAAATATGTCCTGGATGTTTTTGTAATTAATAAAGACTTCTATATCGATGTTTCTTGGTTTTAAAAATATTAATTAAAAATAATTATCAGAAAATTTATCGAAATAACGTTGCAAGGTTGCTCCAAATTTCGATAGTGGACCTTAAATAAACTTACTAGTAACGAGATACGCTAATTCTATTTAATGATACTTTTTTCCCGGCTGCGATACTGCTCAATTTTCTGCAGAACCTCATTTATCTTCAGCAACCGGAGAAAAAATGTCGGCGGTTCGAAGATAGAACTATAAAAGTATTCTAGGAATTTGCCTATCGCAAAGTGAAAATTAAATTCGCTCGCTATCAATTTGCTTCAAACGCACATTGCCATTAACAGGTACTATAACAATTGAAGCTGCTTGATAGTTTGATATCGGGATGATGATAGTATACTACATTTTCTCAATATTTCACGTATTTTAATGCGTCCGAATATTTTTCAATCATACATTTTACTTACCCCGGGTTAATTTATTCTCCTTTTTTTTACCTATTCCGTTCACTTTTTACGACGAATTCTTAAGTCGTAACTGCTGCGGGCAGTTTAAAAAGATATAACGTAGGTTTTTGTCAATTTTCAAAAAAAGATATTTCTTAAAAAGTCGCTTACGTAGTGCTCGTGATCATGGTGCGGAGCGTAGCTAGCGTAACCGTCATAATTCGAAGGATAGAGATGGTGATTTCCGTGATTCTCGTGAATGTAATCATGCTGATGATCATGATGATCGTGATGATCGTCGTGATAATGGCCATTGTGATCGAAGTATAATGGCGCGTCGTGATTATAATCCTCTCCTAAATGATTCGAACTGTCTGCAACAGCATCTATCGACTTCGAGACGTATCCATCGATTAACAGCAGTACGCTTATTGATAGCGTTAAAACCTGGAAAAAAAAGCGACGTTTTCGATAAATTTAACAAAAATTTTATTCCAATGAAAACGATTTATATTCCCGTCCCTTTTTTTGCTCCGAACAAATTACTTCCCGCTATTTTCTTTTCGAAATGTACATATATACTGCGTCTATGAATCGAATGGAAAACGTGAATGATGAAAATTAATTCTAAACTCTTAAGTCAACCGTCACGTGTTTTCGCATGCTAAAGTTCATTTAGTGTGCCTTTATTTAAAACATACTAGTCTCGTCCGAAAGTTCCATCACTCCATATCCAAATAATTTTTGAATAAGTAAATCGGGTAGCTAGTTTTCTCCTGTCGGGAGAGTTTTCGGTGTTTTTGAATTCGAGGACATTTCTCTCTGAACTGCGCATTCTAAATTATGGAGTATCCCGATATCTATTCCACCGGATCTTCATCGTTGGTTTTCCAACTTTTCTTCTTTCACGTCGTCTACGTTTAGTTTGCTTTTCCCAGAGCTTTTTTCTCGCATCTTCTCCCTTCTGCCTTCTCCACCTTACCGCTTTTCATTTAATGGCATGCTGAGATCATATCGTAATTGAATGTTCTTCCGTTTTAGCTGAACATTCCTTTTTCTGCTCGATACCGCTTACTGATGAATCTCTCTGCTTCTTTTTATGTTCTTCATCATTTCCTTTCCTTCTCCTTCTATTGTACCAGCTCTTTTGTGTGCTATATTTGATTGCGTAGAGATTTTTTTGTTTTTTTTTTTTTTTTTTGGTGGGCGGGATGGAGGCTCGTCAAATATCCAGGGATAATTAAGAAGGGAAGGAATCAATTATCTCTTTATACGATATCAAATGTTGTTAGTAGGAATTAATCAATATAAAGTGAAAACAATAATGCGTGCAGAAGGAAAAACGCAGAATATAAGAGGCTCAATACGGAGTAGGAAGACCAAATTACTGTAAACTGGAATACAAAGTAAAACGTTCAGACACTTAACAAAAACACATGATCTGCGCATCGTAAAAACGCGTTTTGTTTGAGTGGAGAGGAAACCAACGAAAAATTAAAACAGGAGAAAGATGATAAAGTCAATTGCTTACGAACGCAGACGAATAATGAAGATAACAACAAAATGACGAAGTGAAGGAAACAAAAAGAATCCCGGATTAGCAGGAAGACTAGGTTGAACAGACAGTTAAAAGAAGTAAGTGTAAGAAACTAAGAGGAAGCTTCCATATTCCATCAACATCTAAGATGAAAGCCTCCCCCAGTTCTTGGGCTAATGTTAATGTCGACGAATCCGAAAAAAAATAAAATAAAATAAAAGTTAAAATTAGAAAAAAAAACATTTAGGCAGAATTAAGACCGGTTAAAATTTAATTACCTTGTATTCTTCTTTTATTAGAAATGTTTGCATGTTGAGAATGAAAAAATTAACTATCTAGTTGCAATACTAAAACTCGAGTTAAACACAGTTATCTAAAAAGTGTACTATATGAAAGTAAAAAAATTTGAAAATTGTACGAAATGTGCTGCCAGTAACGTCCAAAATTCTGAAATAAGTCGCGTGAATTGTGCTATAAATTGAGAACCGTTTTCGCCGTAGTAATTTGTTTTAATAATAATTATTAAAAGCTCAAGTTTGCACCTTAATTAATTATCTACAAGTTATTTTAATCGTCTATAATTTCTCCCGTAAGCTACTGCGAGAGGGTCGAGTAAGGTCATTCAAGTTAATGTCGTCGCAGTCGATTAGGTGATGGAGTTTCCTTTTTTTTTTTTTTTTTTTTTATTTTTATTACACGTATATTATTTTAGTACAATCTTATTACAGTAAATAAATTAGAACTACTGGTAAAACGGTGTTACAACTTAATCTAACTAATTTGTAACATGAACAGAGTAGAAACTATGTACAATTACATAACTCGTAATATTACATCGGTATATAAATAATCATACGTGCATATAAATACTCACCGTCACGCACACCAAGTATATGTACATACCAATAAGTTACATACATACGAGAGTATATTATAGAATAAATTAGATAACTAGCTCATAAGGTTTTGTGCGCTTAAGGCGCCTTAAGTCATCATCGGAAAATAGCAGTTCTAAGGCCTCTCGATATTTCGGTGACCGTGGAGTCGGTGTTCGTGCGCTTCTGCAATATAACGTATGATTTCATCGATCCATGCAATATTTAAATCGGAATGTATTTCTTCGTTGCGTCGATACCAGAAAGCTCCAGTGATGCTTTGGAGACACTTGTTTTGAGCGCGCTAAATAATCAATCAACCGATTATTAGATGTCTTTGCACAGCCCCAGAGTTGAATACCATACATCCATATCGGTCTGATGATTTGACAATAAATCATACGTTTATTAGACAGATTGAGTTTAGAGTAACGCCCAATCAACCAATACATCTGTCTTAATTTATGCATGGTTTGTTCTCTTTTTTCATCTTGACATGCGTTTTCCAATTCAGTCTAGAATCTAAATGACTACCTGGAGTATTTAGCGGAGTCCGATCTCGGAATAGGAAGGCGGTCATATAGGACAAGTCTTAAATTTACGAAGCGTAAACATAACGTGCACCGATTTTTCTTGATTAATCTTGATCTTGCAATCACATGTCCATTTGCTAATTTTTTCTACTGCATATTGCAAGTTAGTCGTAGCGAATTCTAATGAATCGTCAACTGAGTCATCTGCAAAGGTAGCAGTCATCCGCTTGGCTGTTGTTGGAATGACAGCTTTATAAAATAAATACAAAGAAGGCCCTAAGACACTACCCTGTGGAACAGCAGCCTGTATTGGATGAAATTTGTACTTCGCTTCTTCATAAAAAACTCTGAAGGGGATCTATCAGAGATATATGATTCAAGAAGTTGGCACATATTTTCCGGTAGCAGGTTGCTGGTCATTTTATAGATCAACCCTTCGTGCCAGACTCGGTCAAAAGCTTGCGATATGTCTAGAAAAACCGCCGGACAGTATTTTTCTTCTTCAAAGGCTGTTTCAATTAACTTAGTTATACGATGCACTTGGTCAATCATAGAGTGCTGATTGCGCAAACCAAACTGATTATCTGGTATCTTTAATAACGGCTTGAGTTGCTTAAGGAGTAGTTTTTCAAATAATTTTGATATGGAAGGTAACAAAGTGATTGGTCGATACGAAGTTACTACTTCTGTTGGTTTCTCAGGTTTCGGTAACCATGATGACTTGAGCGATTTTGAAATACTTTGGTATGTATCGCATTTTGAAACAGGCATTAAAGAGGTATGTTAGCATGATAATTCCTTTACGCGGTAATTCTCTAAGCTCTCCTTCGGGTGAAATTTCATCGATGAAGTTTCATTTGGGTATGATATTCCGCTACCGCACATTAAAATTTCACTTGCGCCGAGTTATGTTCATAGTTGACGCGCCAAAAAAAAAAAAATAAATCTTAAACTTATATTCGTGTGTCTTAAATTTAATTATTATTCAGAATATTACGATATATATATATATATATATATATTATATATAATCACACTGTTAGTAGACAGAAAGTTCGCAGTTTATCCCCGGTAAAATCCGACAGTGTGTGTTGTCTTTAAAAGTTGTCGTCAATACTATTTCCCTCTTTCTTTCTCATTTTTACTGATTTGATTGTCTCCTCCGTAACGTTAGAGCTCGTATCTTGTTCGCGACTACTACTTTGAAAACTTTAAACTTCTTCTGACTCGAGTGTATTTTTTACAAATTCGCGCGATATCGTTTTTTCTTTTCGCGTCCGGAATTCGCGGTAACAATAAATTTACGATGCTAAAAGTTTTTTTTTTTTGCACAATGAACCTAATCAATATCACGTGGCATGATATTTCAATGATCCATATCTGACACATTTAAATAATTTCTTTAGAGAGAAATGCTACTAAAGTTCTAATGAACTCCTCTTTGAAAAGTTCATTGAACAAATTCCTCCTATCTAAAAAGTTCCCCGCCTAAAATTTCAGGCAAACTCATATTCTTAGTTCTTTTGTAATATCAAATTTTTTTCTGTCTTTTGTTTGTTTTTTTTTTCCTGGTCTATCAGTCATTATTGGTTTTGTAAAAACTGATAGTGATACAAGAATTAGATTAAAAAAACCGTCTTCAACGCCAGAAATAGAGATGATATTTTGCATCAGGTTGTCCATATCACTTTTTGATATCCTTCATACCGTACTAATTAAACTCGGATTAGTTCTTTCAACTTTTTTCAAAGGTTTCCAGATTAAAAAATGGAAAAAATCAGTGAAAATAACGTTAACGATATAAATTATTCAACGCTCAAGGTAATTTTACTCTAGCCTAATTTTAAAATGAATTTCCCCATCAGCCTTTTTAATTAGCGATATGTTTTCATATTTCTTCTCTCTAGTTAATCGTTTTGGCTTTGAGAAACGGGACTAGAAAATGCAGCATAAAAAGCATACCGCAAACACATACCCGAACGGAAATCTATTAAGATGTAAGAGAGTAGATGCGTGCTTAATCGCCTCCACTAGTTAGCTGAGCGTAGCACTGTCACGCCACTAATTCGCCGTTACCAGTTTCATTAGCCACATTTACCTATTGACCTTACAGCAGTTGCACCGTGTAATTATCAACCGCTATAAATTATCGGCTTATTATATTCGTGTTTGTTTATTCTATTCCTCCCCCTACCGCATCGAGTCTTCCATTCGTCGTTACATTATTGAACTTTTTAATTTCGCACCATAGTCGTTTTTAATCGTATTTAACGAAATCTCCGCGTATTTCTTTCTTCCTTTTTACATAATTATTTCGCAAGCTGTTTTTTCTTCGTTGTTTTCCTTTGTTTCTTTATTCGCCGTTTTCAATCACACTGGGAATAGTTCTCGTCTGGTGAGACCGTTCATCCGTTACATAGCGGAACGCACCGTCGTCAGAAGGAACTCTACCTGTCCGGAACTAGGTTATCGCATATTTCGGCAAATACACCGCTGCCCATTATATAATAATTCCTACGGTCAGTTACCGAATCTCTTCCATCATACCCTTCGTCCAACGGACAAAAGATCGCTAAGCCTTTAGCTATGCCATCTCAGCCAGCAGTTAGTTTGAGGCGCTTTCATCACATGTATTCCGAAATTTTACTTCGTTTATCCCCCCCCCCCCGGAAACAGAACTAACAAAATACTTTTTCCTTCTTTATTTTCATTTCCATCATTTTTAGTGATCGACGTCGTTGTTAATTAGATGAACATTGTATCTAGCGAGTCTGTTGAACTTATTGCTTTCTTTGATTGACACTTAAATAACTCGTCGTTATATAATGTAGAATATGTGCAACAAACGGCACGTTTTCCAACAAACAAGCCGGTGATAATTGGCCGCCTGATTTCAACAGCCCTTCACAAACCTTAATAGAATTCTTTTTAATAAATTCGGTAATTATTATATAATGCTATCGTAAAAGGAGCATGTCATTACATCGAGAATAACAGCTTTAAGTACCGAATTATATTAATTAGCTGAATTTAACGGAAGGTAAAACTGCAGTTAACAGCCGAATTAAATTATCCCGCGAAAATATCTTGTAAAATTGTTTTTTACATTGTTAACATTTTCATTTAATCAAATACTACTATTTAATTAATCAATAGTGCTAACATTTTTTCGTAAGAGGTGCGAAACAAGTCGATATCATAAATCGACTGATATAAGATAGGTTGAATATTAAAAAAGGATAGCTGCAGATCAAAACTTAACAATTGAAACCTGACGATTGAAAAGATGCGAGTTATTTTTCATACTGGTTGTAAATATATTAAAATATTTATATATATATATGAAACGTACGATTGCCGAATGAGTGTGAGTTCATTATGTATGCAAATATATATATATATATAGTTATATGTATATATATTACTTCTCTTTTGTGGAAGACTCACTAATTATAGTGATTGAAAAATTTTCCTATAATTTTAATTTACAAAATATTCGAACCAGGTCCTAGTCGAACGAAACATCACTGTTTAACCAACTGCGCTACGGCAGCTAGCTAATTGTGTATAATCGGTTATAGCGACATCGGCTTCACACCGGTTGTAGAAAGAACATTGCCGGGACTGGGAAAATTCGTAAAACCTTTATCGGCTATAACGGCAAATCGAGTGTTAGCATTAAAAACATTTTCGAACTCAAATAAAAAATTACTGAACGATCTTGTGATACAAAATTTATCTTTGAAAGGCTTTTTCAAATGAATTTAACGAGAAAAAAAGTATCTTTTAATTCTTTTGTATAAAAAAAAAAAAGAACGGATACATTTGTGTTCTTTAAATGCATATTTTAAATTAAGTGAATACTATCGCTTTTTTGTCTATCTTCAATTTTTTTTTTTCATTTTTACTCCTCTATTTTTCATAAATGACGATTTAAGTCTAATAAGACTGCCATTTTATCCTCCTTATATTTCTGTTCGTCTTCTTAAATTTTCTCCATTTATTTATAGTCATAATAAACTTCCTTATTTTTCTTTCAGTTTTTTTAATTACCTTTATCTTATTAAATGCTTTTTCTTTAGCGTTCTGTTCTGAATCTGTTCCTTAACATGTCGCCAGAATTGAATTTTTCAATGCTTTAGGTTCTCTTTTTCCTACACTCATCTATCCATATCGACGGTTCCAAAGCGCCGAATGGAGTTAGTTCTGCCTTTTTCTATCTTGCCTTCAATTAAATTCTGAGTCTTTTAAACTTCTCTCCTTTTCCTCGATTTTCTACGGCGGAGTCTATTGCTATTCAACGTGCTGTCCTCTTTGTTTCCTCATCACTAATTTTCCATGAACTGCTCATAATCTCGGATTCTAAAAATGCTTTACAGCCTACCACATCTAATCTTCTTTCTACCTCTTCCGATTATGTAATACTTCTCGTATGCTTTCATATTCATGATCTTTTCGTTCTTTACTCGATCAAGATCGATCTTTTGTGGATTCCTAGTCATTTAGATTCCTTAGCCAGATTTTTGGGCACTTTTTGAGCTCATAATATTGTTTTTCGTTCCTTAGTCGCTCATTTCAAACTATGAATCGACTCCTATTCTATTTCATTTTCTAATCCTGCCTTTTTTTACTTCTCTATTCAGTCATTTCTTCCTCTTCACCCTTGCTTTTCTAGACACTTGCTCTTTCTTAAACGCTCCACAATCTGCGCTATTTGTCGCCTTCGCTTTAATCATCTTCCTGCATAATTTGCTCGATTTTCATCTACTTCTACGCCATTTTGTTCCTCTCATCGTCCTTCCGTATACATTTCTTGTGATTTTGATCATGTTTTATTTGAATGTGTGCGGTCTTCCCTGCCGAACAATTGTCTTTCTACTCTTATCTACAAAAACTCGGTATCCCTACTCACCTTATCGGTGCTTCTTACATTCTCTCATTTTCTTCTACTTTTATTATTCTTGCCCTTGAATTATTTTTATTCTCTATCCTTAAAGGTGTAAGAATATAAGGTTATTTTCTCTTTCTTTCCACATTTCTTGGGCTAATGTTCTCGTTGATAAACTTATCGAAAAAAAAGAAAAAATACAATTCACCAAAAAATAAAAATCAACGTTTTTCGAAGTCTCACTCCATAATCGCGGTTATTCGATTATTCGAAATGATCACAATTATTAAGCGACTCGGAAGAAACGTGCAAGTTTTTATTTTTCGTTAATTGCAATTTTCGCGAATTTATTACATTTTCCATTTTTGATGATGTTTATTCATTTTTAATTAACCGTACGCTGAAAATGGACGATTTTAAAATTAATGTTAATTAAAAAACTAAGTATAAAGTATAAAGTACAATTACTTCATTTTCAGCCTATTATCCGGCGCGATCATAACATTAACGATGAAATAACAACGAAATTGATGCGAATTCAGGAAAAAACTCGAAATAAAAATAAATTTAAAGGTTCGTATTTAAACTTCAGGTATATGGTAAGATTTCTGGAAATTTTCTGTCCAACAGAAGCGGATAATAGATTTAACGAAAAGAAAGAAATTCTACAAATGTCGGATAAAATGGAACTAAAAAAGTAAAAAATTGACCTAAAATATATTAAAACGATATTTTTTTAAAATAATACGTGTATTTAATCTGCCGTTTGGGACGATTATTATTAAACAGGTCGAAATCTAAAAATGCGAACAATTCCTGTACACTCAACATGTAAATTAAATGGAGAATATTTAAGATGAAAATCTACGGAAAATAACGGAAGAAAACGAGTTTAGAGCGAACTACCAATTTGGATCTAAAATTACTAGCCCCATTCAACAGATTCATAGAACTGTTTTGGGGAATGAAAAATAGTATGGAAAGATTCAGCGTTTCTGGATTTTTTAATGTTGATCGTACCTTCGATCAAATTTAACGGAAGTGTTTTCTCGGTATCTGATTTTCTTTGTCAAGACTAATTAAGTCACACGTAAATGGTATTTCTAAGTCGTACATAAAGATAAAAAACGCTTGACATAATATATATACATGCATGGGCGTTTTCAGGAGGGGCAAGGGGGTTAGCTGCCCCCTGAAGCCTTGTAACTTTTTAATCAACTGGCTATGATGAGTATTCATAGGCGCGTAATCATGGACAATTTGGAAAATTTTTATAATTTCATTATAAAAATTTGCCAGAAACCCACGAAAATTATGTTTTAATTAAGATTTTATTCTTGTTTAATAACATATTAAGTCTTTACAAATTGTAAATTTTATTTTTCCTATAACTCATATCCTCTTTCTATCATCTTGCCCCCCCCCCCCCTGGCGGTTGGTAACTCATCTTTCGGCTGACGACGCCCTTGTATACATGAACGTTTTGGGACTTTTGTTGCGTGTATACTGCAAATAACAAAAATTGCGTTGATTGCCATACACTTTTAGAAAGTATTGCTTGTTCGGATAACAACTATGTTAGCTAACGATGGTCTGCAAGAGACGGCTATGTAATTTCGGGCATTGAGAATTAATAAAAATAAACCACGTTACATTTAATAACGGATATCTTTAATATAGTGTCGTCGCGATAGCCTAGTTGCTAGAGCGTTTGACTTCCGCTACGGAGGTCACGGGTTCGATCGCGAGCGACGACAGAATTTATTACAAAGAATTAAATAAAAATCAATCGCTAATAATCACGTGGAAGGTAATGGCAAACCACTACGTACAACATCATATGCGCGCTAGGTCAGTCACGACAGATACACACGGAACTGCACCTGTAGCGCGATTACAAGTGATTACAATCAGTTCCGAATGAAGCCTTGCGTGTGTACACTCGCGTTGCATATAATAATTGTCTAGTACACTATGCCTGTGTCTGTACAGCTGAGATGTACAATTAGGTTGCCCACCAACCGATAAGTTTGAGGAGAAAAAGAAGAAGACCTGTAATAGTAATAAATAGTAAAAATTATTCCAAAGAAAGGAATTAAGAAGACAGCTACACAATTAGATTAGTTAACCGGTCTATAGTGTACCGATAACAAGGAATGACTAAAAAACGAGAAAGACGAAACGGCTAATAGGCCTGCATTTTCAATGGTCTTCGAAAAGGAAAATTCTGCTACATAAAACAATGGTATCAGAGTGAAAGTATGGTAGTATCGAAAACGACACTGAAGTAAGTTAAAGATTAATCATTATCATCTTCAGTCGCGACAGCCTAGTTGCTAGAGCGCTTGACTTCCATTACGGAGGTCATTCGATCGCGGGCGACGAAAGAACTGAGCTGCCGATGTCCTGGATAATTCAACAGAAGTTCAAAGACTAAAGAGGAAAAATTACGTTCGACCTCTAACTAGCACATATTCTCAGTTGTTTATCATTGGATATCTGTTCATTGTTTTTAATATAACTTATCGATGACCACTGGCTGAGAATTGATGTTGAGAAGACATACATAAATTACAGATATTTTTTTTCTATTTTTGACTATACGCGCATTCCATGTATTATATGAAAAACTTCGGACATGAAAGTGAACGCTCACTAACAGAGATTTTATCCAAGCCTAAGCTAACAGAAGTACAGAACCGAACGCTCTACCGAAAAAGATGAACACTCGAAGAATTAAAGTACAAAGATTTACAAAGATTAAAAAAGTTGATTTTCCGTAAGACAAAAAATTTAAGTATCACGCTAAAATTATGAAATAAAATGTGAAAGAAAGCCGATTTAACAAATTACGCCTAGCACTTGGTGCATTGAGATCAACGCTAATAAACCATCTGTGCTTTACGATTCCGGAGAGCTCCCCGCAGATGTTCATTATTTGTACATCCTCCTTAAATTCCACATTCACTCACTCACACAACTGCTGACCTGCCTAATTCGGCAACGTTTCACCACAACTACCAATCTATTCCGTATTCAAATTTATTCTTTCCTTCCATAATTGTGACATTAACCTGCCTCATCTCTGTAAAACCAACCAACTGCCTATTTCCCTTTCGACATCCATTCCTGCAATATGTGACACTTCTCTCCTAATCCTTCGCTCATCACCACAATCCACTGTTCAGGACTCGTTCCAGAATCTTCTGAATATGTATAATGGTCATAAAATACTTTACACGGATGAAGCAAAAGGTGGAAATTCTAGTGGTTGTACTGTCGTTTATAAACATGGGACAGTTCGGTATCCACTTCCGTCAACGTTGTCCGCGCTGTCTGCAGAGCTAAATGCAATTGGTTGCGAAATTGATACTGCAGAATCGGAGTTATTGCATGATATACTAATTTGCACAGATTCCCATAATTCCATCATATCGGAAAAATCATTTACTTATTGGGGCCAAAGTGCAGAACATTCGAAAACGATATGATTTGGGTCACAAATACAAGGAGGTTCAGAAGCGTGAAGAGAACAGAACGGAGAAGAGGATAAATCGAATCGAAAGTGAGAAGACGGGAGTAGAGAATGATTGATTCTGAGTCTAATTAAAGAAACGACAGTGGAACGAAGAGTGGCGTGAACGCTTGATTACTAAGATAATAGTCACAGGTTCGATTCCCAGAGACGTCCGAAAAATGTATAGCTAGATATTTAAAACAAAAACTGTAAAAGATTAATTTAAATTAAAAATGATTAGTTAGCGGGCAAATGGTGTTTAAGGGGGGTTGTATCTGTTTGGAGCACCAAGAAAAAGACATTTTTTCATTTTTTTTATGAGCTCTATTTTAAGTAATCATGAACAAATAATATATGAATCGATTAAGAAACTCTTTAGGAATATGAAAACATTTTTTTTATGGGCATAAATTTACAAAATGGTTGGCCAATAAACTAAAAACGAAATTTAAAAAAGTATCTCCGTAGCGCGCAGTAATAGTCCCTTGGATCACCACAGCTGGAAGCATAAACAATTTTTTTCATAAACTACATGAGTTTTGCTAGTGAAGTACACACGATCATTTAAACTTATTTTTTGTTTTTGTTTTAATTCATACGTGATTTATATTGCGTGTCCTTATTTTGTATAATTTATAATTCACTATTTTATATGTAATTTATTAAATGAAATTTTTTGACTTAAATCCTTACTTTATATTTTTACGTTGAAAAAATGATAAAAAATAAAATATACAAATTAGAGGCGGGGGGAGAGATAAATGAAAGAGGATAGCGTTTTTTTGGCGTGGCGAAAATACACTAATAGAATCAATAGAAATCTACATATTAAATCAAGTTTGCAGTAGAAAAAATAACGTAAGGAACTTTGTTCCCGACGAGGGTCCCCCGCTGCACGATCTATTTTCATGCTTGGACGTTATTGATTATAAATCTAGGGATGTTTTGGCACAGATTAAGCCAATAAAAAAAAAAAATTGGAAAAAAAATTGGAAAAAAAATTGGAAAAAAAATTCAAACAGATATAACCCCTTAATGCTAGGCTAAAAAAAAAAAAAAAACAACTGAAAAACATTAATACCCATTAGAGTATTATCGGTACACCCAATTCAATTTGCAATAATAATTAAAAACTGATTAAACATGTTTATTAAATTGTTTCTAGATATTTTTAATTTATGCCTAGTCTGAAAAGTTTTAATGTTGTATAATAATTATTATATCTTAATATTTCACCGTAAAATATATTATTTTTTATCGATTTTTTACTTTTTAGAGCATTTTTTATTAAATTTTTACGGTAAATTATGAAGCCAGTTTGCTAATAATCGAAAACTGCATTAAATATTCATTAAACTATTTGTACAAAACTGTAATTTGTCATTTCCTGATGCTGTTTAAAACTCATTACCTTAAGGTGTATCTCACTGTGAAACATATTATCTTCTTATCGAATAATTATTTTCTACTTTTTAGTGAATTGTTATTAAATTTTTATATCGTAAATGAGCGTAATTATAGTTTCCATTATCATCTTAGGAATTCACATGCTGGTGAGCTAAAACGCTTTCTGGAATATTTCTTTTATAAATTTTTTTTAAAAAAAAAACGGAAGTGTTAAAACAAAAAAAAAACTCCCCATGGTGAACCATGCGACATTTAACTATTTCAAGGTAACCGGCTGTTAAAATAATGTATTTAAAATTAAAACACTGACGCGTTTCGGAGCAGCTTCATGATCAACTGTGGTCATGAAGCTGTTAGCTTCGAAACGTGTCAGTGTTTTAATTTTAAATACATTTTTATTTTGTATGTGAATGATTCATATTTAGTATTTGCAAATTGTCATAATCTCGATTTACCGTAATTATCGCGTGTTTTTCAGGTATAGCGCAACTCTCCTTCCGTTCGTTTACATCCAGTGCGAAATATGTATTTGCCAATTAAGTTCCATCTCTATATCACTTGAAAATAAAAAATACGGCTTACATTACTGACCACAATATGATTATTATTCGCATGTCTTTTTTTTTTTTCCTTTTCCTCAAGCTCATCAACCTTTATCCGAAAACAATTAGGAGAGAAAAGAGTCAATTATATGTCAATATTGGAAAGACGAAGAAGAAGAATATAAGAAGCGTTACAGGAAGTGTCTGAGAAAACTGGAGTACACAGAAGAATAAGAAAAGAAACGAACACTCGATAAACATTAGCTGCATTGTTTAAATGGAGAGGACAATGTGGAACGGAAACTAAGGAGTAGCAAAGAATAAAAAATGACATTTCAATTTTTTATGTTTCTAATGCTTCAAAGTTTACCATAGTTCAAAAGTTAAAAATGCTGCGGATGCGAAAATAACCGGAATTTCGTTATTGTTAGGTTGGTACTTGTAGTACGGGGTTAGACGGCCTAGTTGTTACACTCCTCACGAGTTGGTCTGCCAAGTGCCATCAGTCTGGAAGGGTGTGGTTGTGTGTTCAGTGAATTCTTTGGTAAAAGTAGCTTTGTGCAAGTGTCGTTTTTTTACGATGGCCGATTATCGCGAGCAACGCGCGGCAGTGAAAGTTTGTTTTCTTCTTGAAAAAAAGCGGCTTTGCAGGAAACTATCGTTATGTTAAAAAAAGTTTAAAAAAAAATTGCTACGGGTAAAAACCCCAAGACTACGAGTGGTTTGGCCGCTTTAAGAATAGTGAAATGTCGATTGAAGTCACCAACGCCCCGGGCTTCTTTCAACATCGTGAACCGATTAAAATGTCACCAGAATCCTAGAATTAGTTTATGAAAATCGACGTAGTCCCACCACATTGATGAACTCGTTGAAATTACCCAATTGTCGTGGAGCTTGGTTCAACGAATTTTATTCTTCTTCCAACTAAATCCTGCCATCTTAGGCATTCTGTTTATGTATCTCTTTTCACTAATCCTAATTCCTTTTATCTCTTGATTAATCCTGTTCCTCCCCCTCGTCCTTGGTTCTATGAGTTTCCCAGTTTGCATCGGTCCATAATTACTAAATTATCTCGCCTCCGTTTCCCGCATACTCTCCTTCCTTCTTCACTAAATCGCTTTTCTTTAGCTGCATCTCATAATTATCCATTGGATCCTGAAGGTTCTCCCAGTGTATGTTTGCGATGCGAATCACGTGCTCTTCGAGTGTTAATCTCGCGAGCGTGAGTTACTCTTTATTATCATCTTTTAAAGCTTGGTCTTCCTGCGCTCCTTTCAACGCCTCTTATGTTCTTTCTCTACCTACTATCTCTGTGGGTTCCTGTCCTAGGGGTGTTCCTTGATTCCATTGCCGACAGAATAAAAATATAATTTCTATTCTATTCCATGTGTCTATTCCTTTTTGCTGGGCTAATGCTCTTTGCTAGCAAACCCAAGGGGGGGTAAAAAAAAAAAACAAAAAAAAAAAAACGAATTTTATCGCAAGATTTGAAAATGAGAAGAATTTCTGTAAAATTCGTCCCGCGATTGCTGACAGCAGATTCGCCTGAAAACTTGACGTAAAATGAAGGATCAGTTTGATAATGACACAGATTTTTTGTTTTTCAAAATTATTACCAGGAGATGAATCACGGCGCTACGGTTACGATCTTGAGTCGAAACAGCAGTCCAGTCATTTGGAAAACCGCAATTCTCCTCGAACAAAAGAAACCTCGGCAGGTGAAATTAAAAGTGAGAACAATATTGATTTCTTTTTTTTTTTTGATGTCAAAGGTCTCGTGCATTATGAATTTGTTCCAGCAGACCAGACTGTAAATCAAGCATTCTACCCAGAAATGTTAAGAAAATTGCGCAACAGTGCGAGAAAGAAACGCCCTGCGATTTGTTCTTTCATCATGACAACGCTCCATCTCACACTACTCTCAGCTTCGCCAATTTTTACGGTGTGGCAACCCTGAACCACCTAGCCTACTCACCGGATTCAGTTCCATGTGATTTCTTTTCGTTCCCTCGCATAAAAAATGACATGAAAGGAAGGTGTTTTGCTGACGTCGAAGAGGTAAAACAAGAAACGACCAGAGCATTAGCGGGCATTACTTCAGACAAGTTTAAAAAATGTTTCGAACAGTAGAACAAACGGTTAGATAAGTGTGTTAGCGTTAATGAAGAACACTTTGAAGAAGACTTTTTTATTTTTTATAATAATTTTCGGGTCCCACAAGGCATGCTTGCCCAACACTATTATCGTTTATTCATAAATATAATTACAAAGCTTCTCAGTATCTATTTAACATTATATGCAGTACACGTATCATACGATTACACTTGACGAACATCCCCGTCCTAAATTATATACATATGTATGATCGATTCCCCAACATTTGCTCCCATATATATATATATATATATATATATATATATATATATATATATATATATATATATATATATATACAATTAAAAATTAACTTATTATCCCTCATTTATATTCTCAACTAGCCACCGCTTAATTATTAGTTTCCAAAGTCCTATCCCTGTGTTCATTAAAAATCTTCAGGAATTCGTACCAGCAATTTAATTAATACTGCCTCATCCGTGTTGTCTATCTTGCTATTTATACCTTTTGGTCAGGTATAGTTCCCTATGACTCCTAGTTGTTCTACCTCTTTTCGCTGAAGATAATGGAGCCTATACTCGAGCAGTCATTGATGATAATATAACATCTTTGGGGACATTTCTTTTTTCTCTCTCCACCAGCTAATATGTTACTACTACTAACCTGATCTTTTTTGGGGATTATTATCTTTAAGCATCTCTCTTTTGCTGATTACTAATTCTTTTGATTATTATACTCTTTGCTTCTCCCCCCAAATTGATATTCCATATATGTAAAATGCGTGACAGGACTATAGCGTTAAAGCATACACGAAGACCATAAAGTGGGATTGATCAAGTTAATCTGTATAATGCTGGTATCGTTTGCCTAACTTTGTTTTATAAATTTGTAATACGCTTAGTACAACCGCAATTCAAGGTAGGAGTTAAATACTTGTGTAAGAAACTATTACTATGCATTATAATATAGGGTTTGTGTGTTTTATATCTGCTGGATATATATAAAACCTTTGATTTTTTTATATTAATCGTGGGGGGTTTATCATGTGCCCACTTATTCATAGTATCAGCATCCTTCTGCAGCAGTTTTTTGGCCATATGAATGTCATGGTGCCCAATTACGAGTGCTCCATCATCCGCATAGGCATATACAGTCGAATTTTTAACATATTTGTGGAGGGAGTTGGTGTAAATCAGAAACAGCAACGGAGCTAATATACATAGTTCCTTATCCTACACCTCTTAATGCAGTTTCCTCTTTATTTAGTTCTTCATCGATTTTCACAACTCTCGCTCTATTACGTACATATAGCTTCCAAACGATTTATTATTTTGTTTATCTATACTACCAATACCTTCCATATCCCGCAACAGTATTTGATGATTCATTGCATCAAATGCTTTACTGATGTCTATAAAAATTACGAGAAACTGTTTTTTCCAGTAGTTATTTCTTTATTGATTCTACTTGTTAATGCTCGTAACAAGAAGGAGACTGTTGATTTCCCTTCTCTAAAGCCGAATTGCTTATTGCGCAGTGAATTATTTCCCTACAGATAAATTCTTAAGCGAGACGCACCTAATTGGTCGAACATTTTTGCCAACATCGTAATTGGTCGATAATTTTCGCATGCTCTACCACTTTTATATATAGATCCGATAATTCCGGTTTTAAGTCCTTCAGCGATTATCTTTAATAGAGCAATTTATTAGTTTTGTCATTATTGGACTGCTGCATTATTTTTGATGTCTGAAGCTCTTACACTATCCCAGCCATGAGCCATGTGAATCGGTAGTTTGTTAATTATTTATTCTATATGTTTGTTAGTAGCTACCTTCGGATAGGCACTATTCAGTAACTGTATGTTACAAAGTTGACCACAATGCTACATTGGTCGCGAGAAGTGTTCAATAAATTTGGTCACCGCGCCTACCTTGCACTTCCAACGTGTTTCATAACGACTTCATCAACTGACGTTTTGTTTTTGTTATACACTATGCTATTGATTATCTGCCATACTTTCTTGGTGTTGTTATTTTCATGTTGTATTTTTTTATTCTAATTATTTTATTTTCGCTTTCCTAATTTCTGATTTAGTTATATTTCTATACGTTCTATATAGCTTTTTTATACCGAGATTTTTTTGTGTTACTTTTACATCGCTTATAAAATATAATTTTCATCAAACTTAAAACTTTTGTCTTCATCCGGTCCTTTTTAAAGTGAAGATTATTTTCATTTGTATAATTTACCTGATTCCCACATTCTTCTTATACAAGTTATTAAATTTCGTTTGTATTTGCGAGCAAATAGTTTCGGCCGAATTCAGCTGCTCTTATGCCAGTCGTCATATTTAAATGTTTGGTTCAACCTTCTTTCCTTTACTCTCTATATTCTTTGTTGGACACCTTTCGCACTTTGATGCGCATGCTCCTCTTAATGCGAAATGTGCAACAAATAATGTAATGATCGGGGATATTTTTGAATTAATAATTCCTGCGTGAATCTGTTCAGTTCAGCTCCAAATAAAAATATATACGTAACTGAGTTAAAATACCATTTCTAAATTCTTCTCTAGTTACGCCCTTAATTAGTACTGCCACATCTTAACATAATATTTAAAAAAATTTCCGACGTAGCGCTACATTTTAGTAAGTCTATATTAAAATCGCCATATATAATAATAAATTCCTGCTTTCTATCAACTTGGTTAATAAAAAGATTCGGTTCTTCTTTTAAAAACTCATTTAACGACTTGGTGATCGATAAATAGTGAATATTCGTGTTCCGTTATTATTCCTTATTTTAATATCGAAAGACAAACACTCCTCTATGCCTTATGATTACATACAGCATAACCGTTAGATTTAAAACTATTATTAACGAAGATGATGATCCCTCCATTATACTTATCTAGTTTTTTGCAGCTATACTTGCTAAACCCCGAGAGATATTATACAATTATCTCGCGCATTTGTTTCTGTAATAATAATCGCACTGATAGTTGTCACTGATAAATGCTTGCTAAAAATTCGTCCCAATTCTGTTTTAAACTCCTAATATTTAAATGTAATACATGAAACAGTTCTTTATTTATTTTCGAACTCTCTACGTCAGTATTTAATAAATTCTCGAACCTCTTCTGAGACCTGGATTTAGGAAGGGCTGGGGGGAGATGTAGCCCCGGGCTTCGCTATATAAAGGGGCTCCCAAGAGCAGGCTCGCACCTCCGACATGAATGATTAAACGTGCAACAATAGATGTTTTTCAAAACATTTACATTGCATATAGAATATTTGTAACGATACCGTTTACAAATTGTGAGGCGGAAAGATCTATTTTTCGATATTAAAAAGAATAAAAAATACGTACAGATCAACCATGCTAGACGATAGATTATCGGCGTTATCAAGATTAACGATCGAAACAGATTTTCTCCGTTCAGTAGATTTTAACAATATTATACAAGAATTCACAGAAAAAAAAAAAAAGAACAAGAAAAAAATTTATCGTTTAAAATTATATATACATATATATATATATATATATATATATATAAATGTATATATTTTTTTTTTGGCATCGAAAATTCTACCCATTGTCTATATGATATTTAGTTTTGTTTACATTAATAATTATACGTTAATTCGTGAATTCAAAATAATATAATTAAATTAAATTAAAGAAAATTTAGTTATTCTACAAAACTGATAATTTCGTCATTTTCGAAAAGGGCCCCTAATATTTCCGTAGCTCCAATTCGAGCCTGGGGCTTCTCCCATTCACCTATTGTTGTAAAGTTTACATAGTTAATTTTTTTGCAAAATTAAATTGTAGACGTCATTAACTTAGAATTTTAAACGTGCAATAGGAGAGAATTGATCATATTTCGCTATCACAGATCTGCGGAAGCTGCAACGCGATTATATATAATTATCTAACTTTACCGCCGTATTTATTATCTAGTACACCTCCGCACTCTTATACACGTACAAACACCCTATTACCATTATCAAATCGGATTACATCTATAACAAAAGAACTTTCATACAATTGTGTACCTTTTCCTTTTTCCGTCGTACAACTAACTTAATAAGTACAGAAAATTCATTTACACGCGTTTTAAAAATATTTCCGGTTATTTTTAGTCCCTCCTTCCTGGTATATGTATTGTTCAATGAGCAATTAATCTGTTGTGTTATCTTCAATGCATGCACAGGTGAACTGGTGCAATGATGTCATATTACTTAATTCGCGTTTCGTCGCCTATTTTGTATTAATTCCGAGTGTGCCCACGCAATCAGTTGACGCTAATAAAACGATGTATCAGCGTGAGTCAGTATTATCGTAAGACGAATGAGAGACACCGGTAAGATGGTGACACATTATCGGCAAATCACATGATGGAAAATATCTCTGGTCGTGTCCCGCTGGTAGAGCTTATCTTTGTACAGACTGCGCGAGGGGGGTGCACTTTCGTAGTCCGCTGAAAAGTTGATCCTTGCATCTCTAATAAACATTTTACTTGATACATGCTAGACGGTACTCTTCTGTGACGTGTAAAATACCGTAATGTTATCGTGCGTTCGGCGTATTTTTGTTTTGTCTTTCTCCAGATTAATGAAGCGACGGAAGCGGATTAATTTGCATCAGTATCGGAATACCGGTTTACACTCTCGTTTGCGCGGCCGATATGAGATTCGGTTTCCTTGATTTATCCTAATTAAAGCGAACAATGATTCCGCGATTGTCGTAATTATGCGGTCAGGCTATCATTAAAGCCGGCGCATAATTAATAAATCTGCTCGCTTTTTCTTACGTAAGCACAAACCAGTTCGCTATTGAAGCCGTTATTTTACCAATAGGTCGAATTTTTCCATGCGCACAAATACATATGATCGATCGATCAGAATCAGCTCTAGAATATTGCACGGTTTGCAATGGTCTGTGTGCTACTACCCCGTTGAAAATAATCGACATTTAATTTTCTTCATTTTTTAACCTACGGCGATTTCTACGGCATGATTAGTGCTGTTTTGACGTTATTCGATTAAAATTAATCCGCTCAAGTTGCTCGCAGTTACGTACGCCTAACATCGGAAACTGAATAATTCCAGGGAAGTCATCTCTGGGTAAAAATGAAAGCGGATCACCACAAACGGAGAAAGGAACGGTCCGAAATATTCCCTCCAGATCAAACTCCTTTAGGAGAATATTATGAAAAACCTAATTCTACGAATGGTAACCTCTTACGGTATGCGGGAGACTTACTTTACTTTTAAATAGTTTTCGGTAAGAACGTATAGCCGGGTTTTCAATTAATGCAAAGTAAAAACAATTAGGCTAAAGTTTATTTCAAAAATGGGAACTGTTATAACTCAAGTGATCAAAAGTAGCGTTTCCACAATGTGAATATGATATTTTAACGAATACCGTATTCAAATACAAACTGCATTGTAAACAAAACTCACTCGCTACCTAGCCGGAACAAGATGAACTGCTAATTAACTATCTCTTTAGTGGGACGACTACCTTCGAGTTAATAATCTGCACTGTCTTAAAACCGGACCTTTCGGTTAAAGGAGTAAACCCTAATGGAGAATCGCGCAATCCCGCGACATGGGAGCGATTTAGTGTCAGGTTAAGCGGCCTGAGTCAATCTTATATTGCCATTATACACGCTGTTTGCTTTTCATTTCAAGTTATTCTACGCTTAAGAGCTATCATTGTTAATCGATACGAACCATTTGTCGTTGAATTTTTTGGACGTGAAAAAAAAACAAAACATAACGACCGTACACCATTTGTTAATTTTTCTTTTCCAAATATTAGCTGTTTTATCTTTCATGCAAAGTAGACCATAATGTGTTAGAAGTGTAACTATATTCCGGAAGAGAATTCAAGTACTAAGTGCGTCCGAAAAAATATATTTAAAAAATACTTTTTTTTTTTTTTTTTGGTTGAAATATACAAGTAGGTAAATAGGTATGAAAAGGTTGCCAACCCGCCTAATTATGCACAATATACGTATGAGGATTACACTGAGCTTTGATAGTAAAAGTCTGGAATAAAATTATTAATATATTTTTGAAAAATAGTACGCACGTTAATAACTATTAAAAGTATTTGTATAAATATTAAAAATAATCATATATCTAAAAATATATCAAAAATAGGAATACGAAAATTCAGTTCGTAATTTGTCACCTTTCAAATAGATATCGATAATTAAATATTTAAAGCTTTCACAGTGATTACTCATAATAAATATCTTTTTAAAAACACAGTTGTTTCCGAAAATTATTTATTATAGATATCGATAATTTCGAATAATGTTTCAACATCACTTAAAAAGGCGACGACCTTATTTTTAATATTTTTTTTTAATCAAATTTCGGTATGAAATATCAAACATAATAGTGTAAACACATTAATATTTATCAATATCTTTAACATTTTCCAGGTACGCGTGTGTAAATATGCCAAATAATCATCTTCATATGCTACCATTAGGCTCTCCATTTGTCGATTTTGAGTATATTAAATATGCTGCCCTTAAGAAATGTATACCTACGTGACTGTATAGGGGTTTTATTAATAAAACTGACTGGTTTTTTAACTTACGAACGTTCTAAAATTGTTAAATTTAGCAAGTCTAGCCCGTTTACACGCTACAATTGAGACTCTATGGAATAAAAGACACCGGAACGATACGAAATAATCGTAATGAATGTCCTATACCGTCAAAAAAATATGAAAATGTACCCGGGTCATTACCATTGTAATCTAAGTGGAATGCTTATCTTGCTCGTTGGAAGTATCGCAACATAGCGCTCAATATTCAATCGGTAAATAAAGTATCACCTCATTCCGGGGAAATAAAATAAAAAGATAAAAGTGACTCGGCCGTATACCGTTTGTAACGCGCGCATGGGTCATGCTGATCAAATGAAGATACTAGGCAATATTGGAACTGAAGGGAAAAATCGTATTGACCAATCTTTACCTTCTTCTTCTCTCGTGCATTCGGGTATTCCGTAATCGTCATGTATGGGATTGGATTATCTTTTGAAATTGATTACAATATTTTGCTATCGCCAGCCGCACCGTACAGCATATATATCCGTTCCTTTTCCACTTTCATGATGGTATTTCTTGGGATGATACTGCAGATTTTCTATCCTGGCTATCATTTATTGCAGTAAACAACCGGAAAAGTATAGACAAGAAACCGCGGAATTGCAGTTGAATTGCAATTATTATTTACCATGGTTTATGGCGCCAAATCCATTGGACGCCTTCCAATAAACGATATATGTTACAGTAAAAATGAAATAAGAAATTAATTAGGACATCGGTCCTTTTAGAAGTGTCAAAAGGAAGAATCGGAAATTTGTACGTGTTTAATTATGTTTTTGGCACTTTTTCATTCCCGTCAGAGGGAGAGATTCTCGTTTAGTCTTCCGTTTTTTATTTTATTATCATGATGATCGCTTACAACGTTGCAGTTGTCAAGAAACCATTGTGAAAAGCTTAGCTGTACAATTTTCAACGTTCCACCAAGTCGCTTTATTTCACTTTTACAGGATAATTATAAACGGCAATGTTTTTTTGAGAGAGTATTATTATGCGTGTTCTGTTTACCTTATGAAAAATATAAATCGCTTAGAATAATCCGGCAATATTCATATTCTGTTATTTTTGAAATTTCTAAAAAGCGATATGTCTCAAGATATTCAAATTCGACTTACACAAAGTAAAACCGATCGAATAAATAATTCCGCGGATAATTATAATTTCGAAAATGTGTTTCAAAAGGAATATCAAAATCGATGAGCTTATTCTTAGCAGCTTGGTCTATCAAGATATCTTCTCTTTAAATGGAATAACTTCCTTGTCCACTAGTGTTAATCAGGAAATATATAGAGGGATATTTTTTAAAGGATCGCTTATGCTTCGGTCGAATCAAGTCATACCGCATTTTTCCTTTTTACGTCTCTTAACCTCTCTTATTTGTATTGAGAGAAGAAAAAAAAGCTAGAAATAGCTATGTCGTCAGCTAAAAGTGTTAAATCGTTTTTTGTTTTATTTTTTTTTTTTGAATTTTAAAAAAATGTTTAAGAATAAAATAAAAATAAAAGATTGGGGAACATCGGCAAGTAGAGATTTTGATGCGAAAGCGGTGAATTTCACCATGGAAATAAAACCTTTAAAAGTTTAATTAAAAATCTTTGGAGAATTTCTATTTAATTTATATACTAGTACATAAAAAAATATTAAGAATCATGATATATATTCGTACATATATATATTAATTACAACGTAATTCTTAGGCTACCGTCCATTAGATAATATGTCCCAATTTTATGTAACGAAATATGTAACGAAAAAATGTCTTAATTTTATGTAATGAAAGTTAAATGTTAGGATAGGATTTTTGTGATTTTTGTATCGATGCCAGTAAAAATTACGTTGTAAATTTTGATCATTTTATACAAAGTATAGAAGTAAAAGAGACAGAAATGTAAGCATGAGGGGTCAAGGGGCACAGCCCTCCTTGTGAAGCCAAAATGACTGAGTTTATATATATATATATATATATATATATATAAATATGCACGTTTGGGTACTCAAGATTTTACAGCATCGTTCTTAGGGGATGTTTATTCTGCTTTTCAAGACAAAGGTTTTTTTTGTATGGAAACATTCCTTGATATTCAGGGGATATTCAATATTGTCTCCATCCCCATCCTTTTCAATCAATTAATGATAAACTTTTTGCTTATGTTCCTAACATTGATGAATTCTATCTAATTTCGCTTCTTCACATTTCCTCTTCACACTTTCTAACTTCTGCTTTCAATATTAATAAATTAGAATCCATTCTTTCCAAATCTTCCCGTTTTGTTCAGGTGTTGTATTCCTTTTTTTGTCCTTAAAAACCTGTCCGGACAGTCTCTTAATTTTCTCCTTGATCTATTTAATTGTTTTCTTTTCAGGAAGTTCTTCCTTACGTTCTTGCCGTCCTGTATCAGAAAACTGTTTGAAGATTTGTTAAGCAAATGCCTTGTTTAGTGGCTGGGACGTAATAATGTATTTTGTTTTTTTTGTCTCCCATACATACAAACGCTTTATCCAAAAACACAATGTTTTTGTATCCTATGATTTTTACAATGTTAATTTACCAACTCTAAAAGATAAAATATAGTAATTTAACATTCTCAACTTAATAATGTCCTTATTATCAAACTCGTAATGAATTCTATCCACCTCTCTTTTCCATCTTTCCTGCTTAAGAACGGTTTTTCGAGGTCTTCACTTTTAGAAAACCTGAGAAAAAAAAGTATCGCATGAATTCCAACAACCAAATAAGAATAGGAAATCAGTTAATCGATATTTAAAGATAAAACTTTGGTATTCTATAAAACTAAAAAAATATACTCGTAACCTAAACATTTTATAAGATCGCACTTTTCACCCTTTTTTTTTTTTTGTATTTTTTCTTAATTATTACTTTTATTATTGGTTGTGTAGGTTTATAGGTTTTCTGTTCATAAAACTATTACACAGCTGGTCGTGCGGCGTTACACCAACTAGGAGAATAAAAAGCTTCACACAATGAACCGAGCATTTTTCAATAAAATAATTGAAATATTCAATAGTCAAAAGAAACTTTGATAAATTTAAAAGTTTTGAAAGCACCGCTAGTTTCGGATTAAGCAAATTACGATAAAACATAAAATTATTTGTTACGATTCTGCATATTCAGTATTGTATGAATTTTAAAATTTATCAAAATTTTCGATGGTTTGGCTGCATTTTCCACCTCGAAATTTACACTTTTTTTCGCCTGTTTCACGTAATTCGACTAGCGAAAATAACCGACCTGACGAACGATCTGATTATTTCTCGCTGCTGACACCTGCCTAATGAACGAAGATTACTCCGACAGACGGCCGATTTTCAAGTTAACAAAAAACAAATTTTGAAAAAATGTTATCCCTATCGAATACCGAAATCGACCACTAGAGATACGCGCTTCATCCTGCGATGGTCCTGGATGGATTATTGGTCACAGACGACAGGATTTCTCGGTTACATTCGCATTCTCTTTCACGCAACGTTTTTTATATATGATGAAATTCCTAGAAGTTGATTGTTTTAGTAATTGGAGGCAAACAGTGTTCACAGACTTGTATTATTATTTTAGTTCCGGTGAAAACTAAATTTATCGTTTATTTACCACGTTGAAGGAAAAATTGAAGTTTTATGATGAAATAAATTTGCTCACACGATATTTATGTAGCGCAATTGTAATTATTACGCAAACCAAAATATACTTTCGAAATTGAAAAATACGGCAAGGTGCGCAATTATAACTTTTGTACTACTTGTGTATAATTATAATAGTATTTTTAATGTACAATAACCACGTGCATGTTTTCCACGCTTTGTGTTTTGGTTCATTGTCTTGGTACATCTTAAATGTTTGAAGAATGCCCAATTTCTCAGCGCTATCATGTAAGTTGCTTCTCAAAATGTCAGTATACATATTCGCATCCACGTTCCCCTCCATAAATACCAAATTGCCCACGCCATTCGCCCCGCAACAGTCCCATACCATTACATTTCCACCGCTGTGCTTTACTGTAGTTTTCAGATTTTCCGTTGCAATTCTGTTTTGGGCTTCCTCTACACTTTTACTTTGCCATCGCTGTAGAACACGTTAAATTTAGACTCGTCCGCAAATAGAGTACATCATGCCAGGACGTTTCATCAGTGTTTGTTTCCATTATTTCATTAATACAGATACAATTTTTTGGGTCGATAAAGGAATAATCAAACAAGAATGTTCCGGTTCTTTTCAGCGTGTACGGAGCGTGCAATTAAGAAGACAAAGAAAGATGGAAAGATATAGTTATCGTTGGAGGAAGAACATTTTCAAGCAAATTTAGAAGATTCCTCAAAAGCAAGGAAAAATATAAGGAAATCGGAGACTGAATTGATTCAACTATTTCCTAGTGGTTATAGACTAGCAAAACACACTACTCGACTAGTTCAATTAATCAGGCAACATAGAAGAGAAGGAAACAATAACCCATTGCGATACCTAGATAAGCAATGGCGGGTAGGTACGGCTGAATAACACTTATTAGGATTTGGAATGAGATTATCACATTAACGAACAAACAAAGAAGCGTTTAATTCAAACACTTGTCTTTTCAATCGCAACATGCAGCTCTGAACCTATAAATGCAGAAGGTCGCAAACGTATGCAGTGACTTTTGAAATAACTAGCTACTATATATTATTTCCGGTTCTGTGAAAAAAAGCAATGCATCAATCTTGAACGATATCAATGCTCGAGAACACCTGCTATACCGGGCAATATACAAAAGCACGGCTAAAGTCTTTGGTCACATTATAAGGTCCAACCGAATAGAAAAACTAATCATTCAAGGCAAATTTAATTGAAAGCGACAGAGAGGACAATGCCCGATACGATATAAATTAAATTAAACACACGATAGGCCCGGATGTACCTGTTGAAGGCGATGAAAAACAGAAGAGTATGACGGAAAATAATAGAGGATGTCACGGTGTTCGCAATCGAACGATATTACGTGTAAGATTAGATGAGTTTTTTATAATAGAAAAAAAAAAAAACCTATTTTTGATTATTACTTTTTTTTTCTTGTGAAATATACGCCGCCGCCAGATTAAGTTCTCGCTTAATGATTTGCCGCAAAATCTCTCTGAATACCGATTAAGCTTAAAATAATGTTCATATAAAAGGAGATAGGATTAGTGCCGCACACCGTCTCCGATTAAAGTCCGTTCGTACTGTTTTTAAATCCGATGATTTTAAATAAATTCTGGAGCTGTAGCATTACTTTTCTCTAAGGCTGAGTGAGCTGTAAGTTTTCCAAAAATCGTGAAATCGGAAGGTAATACGTCATTCTTACTGGCATCAACACACACAAAAAATAACATAACCACAAAAATCCTATTCTAACATTTTTACCTTCCGTTATATAAAATTAAGACATTTTTTCGTTACATTTTTCGTTACATATTTCATTACATAAAATTGGGACATTTTTTTGGGACATTTTTTGGGGGGTAGCCTAAGAATTACGTTGTAATTGATATATATAAAAACTCGGCCATTTCGGCCTCGCAAGGGACTGTGCCCCTTGAGACCCCTCCTGCTTTCATTTCTGCCTCTTTTTCTTCTATATTTTGTATAAAATTATCAAAATTTACAACGTAATTCTTATCGGCATCAACACAAAAAAAATCACATAATCACAAAAATCCTATCTTAACATTTAACTTTCATTATATAAAATTAAAACATTTTTCGTTACATTTTTCGTTACATATTTCGTTACATAAAATTGTGATAATTTTTAAATAACAACAACAAAAATCCTATAAAATATAACAGACGTTACATAAAATTGGGACATTTTTCTAGCTTGAAAAACGTAAATAATATTACTGTAATTAATAACACTTGACAGAGAAATTTTTTATTATTAAAATTATCGTATTAATTTCAACACGTTTTGGAGATTAATGTTCTATATTCGTGGCAAGCGAAAATACATAAAATAAAGTTAAAAAAATGTAAATAATGAATAAAAAATTAATGAAATGCAAGTCGATTTTTTAAATAATATATAGACCGGTTAGTCGGTTTTCATGTGTCGAAATTTAACAAATTTTATTGCAAATTAAATATTAAATAAAATACACAATTTTTCATACAACTTAATAAAATATAGATATAGACAATGGGTTTTAAATTAATTATATCTTAATATTTAGTAATGGATTACTGTTTGGTTTATTTATGTTTAATGTTACGAATTTATTTTACGTAGTACGTTTTTATAAAATTCAGGCTTTAAAATTTTTAGATCTCGTTTTATTAGAAATATTATTTCCTGTTTATTTTTTATTAAATGCTCTTCAAACATCGCTTTATCAATGTTTCCCCGACTATGTGCGTAAACATGTTGCCCCTATTTCACATTGAAATTCCCCCACGGGTTTGTCCGATATAAATCTCATTATGAGTATTACGTGTGATTTTATACATAAATTTGCAACTAACATCATCCAAAATCTTCAGTCAGCCATAGACCAAATCCAGACCTCTATTTCACGGAATGGAAAATATATATCAACCCCGAGAAAACCCAAACTATCTACTTCACTAAAAACAGAAAAAGTTACTATATTCCACAAAATCCATTAAACTTTAAGGTAATATTGTGCAGTGGAGGCAACAAGTATAATTTCATTTAGACCCTAAGCTTAAGTTTTTCATAAACATACCGGATATATACTAAGTAAAGTTAGTCTACCAACAAAATTGCTGTACCTTCTAATATCTAGGACCTCACGACTGAGTGTAATAAGCAAATTATGCGACACTTTTAAAGGGATTCGCTGCTAATCAGACGATTTTTATTAATTGAGATTTTTAATTATTCTTTTAACACTTTCTCAATTACCCTGGGCCGTTTTCCTTACAGGTGCTTTTTTTTACTCGTTGCTCGACAATTCTGAACCCCCTGTAAAATTTTTTTATTTCGATTAATACTCAATATATAGATCTCAACATAACACGCGTGGCCCCCGCTGGGAGTCCTTAATCTTGTTTTATCTTATAATTACCTCGTTCCCCAACTGTTAAAATCTTTATCAAACTATCAACTAACAGTACTTAAAAGGTATTAATGTACCCTTATCCAGACTTAGATTTAGGGGGGTCTAGGAGGGGCTGCACCCCCGGGCCCCGCCTTATAAAGGGGCCCCCAAGAGACACCCACTTCCGACATGTAATAAAAAATTAATCTGTCATTTGTCATATACATCAACTTCTTTTTTTAAATAAGTAGAATTAACTTTACAGAAGCAAGTGCATTTTTTATTACATTTATTTGTTAATAATTTTGTATCCATTTTTATTTCCTCTTAGAGAAGGAGGAAACACTGTAATAGTAAAATTTCGAGTTTTGTAAAAACGTACCAGGCATTTGTTTTAAGGTATAACGAGTCGGAATCTACGTTTTTATGAAATGTCTGTATGAATGTGTATACATGCGCAACACAAGCACACACTATCCTTTTGTTTGCAAATCTATGGTTAAAATTTGCTGAAAAATTCGTCGTTTAAAATTAGATATATTTTTTTGGCATCGAAAATTCTACTCGTTGTCTATATGATATTTAGTTTTGTTTACATGAATAATTATATGTTAATTCGTGAATTTAAAATAATATAATTAAATTAAATTCAAGAAAATTTAGTTATTCCATAAAACTGATAATTTTGCTATTTCCGAAAAGGACCCCTAATATTTCCGTAGCCCCGGGCCTGCCCTTACCTCTTCCTCTTCGAAGCACTCTTTCTACTAGTTGTTACAGATTTCTTTCTTGATCAGAACTCAAAGGAGAAAACTGCACCTCATCTTTTCAGAACTACCCTAACCGTAAAAATTCGTTCAAAATATCAGATCTGCTACACTGATAAAGTGAGCTCATTCCCTTGATCTGAATTCTGACTGTTCCCTTTTCTCTAATCATATCTCATCTTTTCCCTCAATTTTCCTTCCTCATGCTCTACTTTACGATACATCGCTAGCATCAAGCTAATTGAGGCAAGGCAGGATCCTCCACGTGGTGCCCCTGGAACACGCTTTTCAAGAATTAAAGAACTTTCGCCAAAAATTCAAGCTAGCGCGTACCAATTCTGCCGAAACCAGGACTTCGATTATGTCCGAAAATAATTTTTCGAGGAAGTCCACGAAAACGAACAAAGAAAAAACAAGCTAATCACCGCCAACTATCAGTCACATCGTCACGTCATTTAGTTCTCACGCTGCACTAAAAAAACAACGATCTTGCACTTCCTTCTTCCGTTAACATATAGAAGCGAAAGCATTTTACCGATCACTGGTTTTCGCCTAACAGAGATCTGCCTAGAAGTTAATTTTAAAACTACTATTAAAATTTTATAATCTTAAAGAAAGGCTTGTGCAAAAAATAGCAACACAAAAATAATTGATATTTGCTGCAACTGCGAAATTAACTCTAGGACGACTGTTTTTTATTACATTTTCTTCTTCTTCATCTACTGCTACGCCAAGAGCGTATTTTTCAGTACTCGCTCTTGATCAAAGTAACTGTTCTTTAGTCTTCCGCCTTATTTTTGGGGAACGCAATTCGATCTCCAAATTTATTCAGTAAAATTTTCTTCTCTTAATTATTCGTAGCAGTTCGCATTATCTCTCAACTATCATACGCGTCTAATCGTAATGCTAATATCGCTTCATAACAACGCTACATTTGAAATGTAATTTGCACTTTTTAATGTTCACAATTCGCGACGTAGAGTAAAATTGACAGGTCATTCAGCGATCTCTTAGCATCAATTGACGTATAATAAAGATCGTGATTTTCATTTAACCGTTATATTTTTCGAAAATTTACGTACAAGGATAACATAGGTACGTCCTAAAATACTAACTTTCACAAAAATTGGGCCAATATCTCATTCACTTCAAAGGTTAAATAGTCGGAAGCCGTTTTTGTAAGCTTTCTGTTTTTAATAATTATAATATCTATGTACAATTTTAGGCATTTATTTATTTATTTTCTCGAGAGGATACGAATGAAAACGTTTATTATATTCCGAATGCAGTATGGAGTAATTTTGAACGGAATAAAAAAAAATCTTTTTCTAAATTGTAAAATGTTAATTAAAGTGAAGATTATTCATTAATTCTTTTTTTTTGTCTTGGGTTTGGCTAACAAGGAGCATTGACCCATGTCTGTTCATTAATTCTTTGCACATGGTAAATACGTATATAATTCCACTTCGAAAATAATTTTTTTTTTTTATGTAGTTCGGATTTTACATTTTTTTACTAATGAATTCCTGTGCACGAGTGATTGAACCTGTTCGGCTTCGTACCAAAAACGAAATAGGATGACATTTTTTTTTGCATTTCCGAAATTTTAAGGACCGCTATTTTTATGAAGTTGTATTGTGGAACCAGGGCCGTGCTCAGAATTTTGAAAATTTTCTTCGCATATTTATTTTATAAATAACAATCCATTTTTCACTAATATTCATACTATTAATAATCACCATCATTTTGTTTATATATTAATAATTTACATAAATAAATTATCCCGCGTAAACATTAATAAAAATTACATATGTTAATGATTATACTTGTAATTAAAAATGTTGCATAAAATATTAATGAAGTATCTAAAAATATGGGGCACCTTTTTTTTTCTTCTTTTTTTCTTCTTTTTAATGTAAAAACATCCTAAAAAATTATTAAATTTTTGATTTCTTTCAGATTTTTGTGTATTTATAACAATTACTTCAGTTCTAATGGGAGAGGGTTTACCTCCTCACCCACCCCGTGAACACGGCTTTGTGTGGAACACCTTACAGAATTATTTTTTATTTGATATCCCACCAAATGTAATGTTCTGCTCGATACGAACAATATTGGTGTTATCGACGACGTTTTTGAGAAAATTTTTCAATCTAATAATATTTTATTTTTCCAAAATTCTTGCTTTTTACTTTAGTATTTTTTCCTTTTTTTTTTTTTTTTTTTGGCTTGTATACATGGCATTGATTATTAAAATGGAGAAAATATCATTAAACTGCGGCCTAACTATACGCGGTACCTAAAATTACTCGTAGATAAAAGAAATGATATATTTCTCGAGAAATACGCTTTAAGTTGAACCAGTGAATTATTTAATACTTCTTGTGTGGTTTTATATTAATTGCTTCGGGGGAAAAAAATGTAGTCAGTATCTTGTGATTTACGCCTGTCATTGGAGGGTAAAAAGGAGACAAACTAATATCTTCGTTATGCATTGAATCTGGTAATCCATTAACGTCAAATTGTAGTAGACATATTTTTGGGAATCCACGAATATACTAATCCATGTATTTATAAGGTAGCTGAAAATACAAAGTGGTACGCAGCTTAGACTTTGGAATTCTGTTTATGTATTTCTTTTCGCTAATCCTAATTCCTTTTATCTCTTGATTAATCCTATTCCTCCTCCGCGTCCTTGGTTCTATGAGTTTCCCAGTTTGCGTCGGTCCATAATTACTAAATTATCTCGCCTCCGTTTCTCGCATAGTCTCCTTCCTTCTTCACTAAATCGCTTTTCTTTGGCTGCATCTCCTTTTTGTCCATTGGATCCTGAAGGTTCCCAGTATGTTTGTGATGCGAATCTCGTGCTCTTCGGGTTTATCTCGCGAGCGTAAGTTACTCTTTATTATCATCTTTTAAAGCTTGGTCTTCCTGCTCCATTCAACGCCTCGACGCCCAAAAAAAAAAAAAAAAAAAAAAAAAAAACGCCTCTTATGTTCTTTCACTACCTATTCTCTCTGTTGTTCCTGTCCTAGGGATGTTCCTTGATTCCATTGTCGACAGAATAAAAATATAATTTCTATTCTATTCCATGTATCTATTCCTTTGTGCTGGGCTAATGCTCTTTGGTAGCAAACCCAAGGGGGGTAAAAAAAAAAAAAAAAAAAATCTAGTGTAGCGTTGACACTTATCATCGTGAAAAATTAAGTTCGATACTTCTAGTGAGTGAACTTTACGAACTTTCTGGGGAATTTTAGAATGAATGGGGATCTGCCGATTTTACAACTTTATTTCTATCTTATTACTGTATCTACGTAAGCAAAAATCCACAACAGTTTAACACCAATAACAGTCAAATCTACCATGTAATATCTTATTTCAAGTATATGCAGGTCTTATTGTTAAAGGAGAGATTTTGAAACGACTAGACCACTTTTGGAATCATTTGAAATATTTCTTTTCTATACCCTTTCAAAACCACTTTGTCTTCCTTTAAATAACAAGCTGAAAGTACGTTGTCGATAACGTAGTGGCACATACCTTTACAACGTTGTAACAAATATTTTTCCATTAGCTGTTTTTTTTTTTTCTTTCGTTAAAAGACCAATGATGTAACACAGAAATTATAAGTATCCAATTTAAGGAAAGAAAATGTATAAATAAAAAATGGCAAAAGATTGACGACGGTCGTGTTTAAAATAGAAAAAAAAAGGAACATTAATAGTTTTACTAGAAAATAGTATTAAATATTAATTATTAAAATCAGCAGGTAAAATTCATACAAATCTTTTATAGCGTAAATTAAGTTTCTCTGTTATAACAAATTTTTTCATAGAGGCTTTGCTTCTTTGGGGTGGGAAATGTCCCCTATCCCCACACACACCCGTGGATCCGCCACTGATATATATTAATTACGACGTAATTCTTAGGCTACCCCCCATTCGAAAAAATGTCCCAATTTTATGTAACGCTAAATGTCCCAAAAAAATGTCCCAGAAAAATGTGCCAATTTTATGTACTGTTTGTTATATTTTGTAGGATTTTTGTTATTGTTATTTAAAAAATGTCACAATTTTATATAATGAAATATGTAACGAAAAAAGGTAACGAAAAAATGTCTTAATTTTATATTTAACGGAAGTTAAATGTTAGAATAGGATTTTTGTGGTTATGTTATTTTTTGTGTGTGTTGATGCCAGTAAGAATTACGTTGTAAATTTTGATCATTTTATGCAAAGTATAGAAGAGAAAGAGACAGAAATGAAAGCAAGAGGGGTCAAGGGGCACAGCCCCTTGCGAGGCCAAAATGGCCGAGTTTATATATATATATATATATAACTTCGATAAATAATGAGCTAAAATAAAAAAAATGGTACGTTATTTTTTTCGTAGCAGACGTACATGGAAATAATTCTGACCGTAGGCCTTTGGTTAACGAGGGCAAAAAGATAAAAAAATAAAAATAAATATGATCCAAACTGGCTATTTAAGGAGTACAAGAGTACTCTACTAGATCGGCAACAAAAGAGAAGGAAAAAAATTAAAATATGGTTTCAACGGTCGATCACTTTGACCCGAAAGTATTTTCTGTTACGCTCGAAATTTACGTAATCGAAAAAATAGCAAATGCTTCATTTGGTTAATAAAATAAATTCACATTATCAGAATCGAAAAATACACGACGACGATGACCGATATTCACAAATTTTAGTAACAAACTGGAAAAGGTAGAATAATATCATGGCGAAGGAACCGGAAGTGACGCAAAAATAATCTACACGGACTTGAAATAATTTTAAGAGGCTTTAAAGAGATTTTGTCACTGAAACTAGTTTTTGCTTCTAGTACATAACCGGAAATCGTTATTTGTTCGCCCAATAATGCAACGGTATTTTAAAAGTAAATAACCATAACGACGTTAGTAGTACATGCATATGTTTTAAATTTTATTTGGAGCGCAATTTTATCAATGGATTGCAGACTGTCGTGTATAACGAGAATGGAAATCGCAATTCTTGCACGTCTCGTTACATCTTAACTCGAATATTCTATAATAAATTTATTTTCAGGGTCTAGAATTATCGAATTTTTAAGTTTTTTTTTTGTTTTTTTTTGGTTATTTTTTTCTAATTTATTTTGTTTTTTCTCCTTTTTTATGTTTTTCTTATTTTCTTTCGGCTAATCATCATATCACGATTGCTGTTGAAAGCAGTAAGTACAAAAATTTCGTGAAAAAATCTCGTGACACTGTGTACTCACTTTGAAATTTGCAATTCGTTGTCTTCGACGCATTTTGCACACAAAAATTATCTTCCGGATAACATATTTCGACAATCACGGAAATACAACTTTGGCGAGTAAAAAATAAGCAAATTTAATTGTCGTAAAAACAGCGATAATATTCGCAAATATATATTTAAATGTTAATACAAGTGACCGTAACGCGATACGAACGTAACGTCGAACATCCGTTCTCCGACGATTACCTGACGTATTTCTCTGAGAAGAATGGTGCGACGATGGCGTCTTATATAATACCGCGCGGCTGTGCCTACGAACGGAAGGTCATTAAATATGCTAATGTGTACACGACATCGACTTGTTTGCCCGAATTGGCGGAACAAATTACACGTTTTTTTTTATCAATTAGTAGTTCGAATTTAATTTTATTCCCGAAAAGAAATTATTATAAAATTGTCCGAAATTGAACATCTCTCTAGTGTAATAATCTTCGCTACCGATCGAAATTACTTTTTAAGTTCAAGAACGGTCGATAGTATAACGAATTATGCAATTCGCGGCATCTTCTATACAGCTGAATGGATTTACCACCGCATTAGAAACAAACAACAGTAGAATTAGCCGGCAATGGCTGCTCGTTTACAATATGGGGCGAATTAATTTTAACTGTCCCTTTCAGGAAACATCTCAAATTTCACCAATCTCTGTTCACGTAGATCCGCTATGAATTTCTGGTCATCATGGCGCAGTGACGGATCCACGGGTGTGTGTAGGGATAGGGGACATTTCCCTCCCCAAAGAACCAAAGCATCTATGAAAAAATTTGTTATAACAGAGAAACTTAATTTATGCTATAAAAGATTTGTATGAATTTTACAACATATGGATTTTAATAATTAATATTTAATACTGTTTTTACTAGTAAAACTATTAATGTCCCTTTTTTATTCTATTTTAAATGTAATTATCATCGATTTTTTACCATTTTTATTTATTTTTAGTTTTTATTTTGTAATTTTAATTTAAAATAGAGTTCAATGAGAAATATATATATATTTAAACTTGCTCACGAAAAAAGAGAATTCGAATCGGATTACTAACAAAAATAAAAAAAAAAGAAGTAAAGTGTCTAATAAAAATACTATCTTTCTTACTATTTCTAAACTACCATTTTAGAGCTGGAATTTTATAATTTCGTTTTATTTTTCACCCCTAAATATAAGACAAAGTTAAATTAAAAATTGTAATAGTAATTATGTATTTTTAAAACACATTTTTAAATTTCTATAAAGGTCGCTATTTGATTTTCTTTATGAAATAAGGGATATTTCTCAAATCTACTGCCTACCGTGGAAGATTTTACGTAATTATATAATTTCCCCCTAAAAAATATCCTTCTTATAGCTCCCCCCCCCCCCAAAAAAAAATGTCCTTCTGGATCTGCCCCTGTCATAGAAGTTAATAAAAAAAATGGCTATTGACTCAAGTTGTACTCGTTTTTATTTAAAGAAAATTCCACATTTCGTTCCAAAAATTTCACTCTACAGATCAGAGTTCTCTTTGTCGTTCTACCGTCGAATCTACACCGTTCGTCTACGTTTTAATTCTTCCTCCATCGCGTCTTCTTATAAAACCTTTATCTGCCATCCTGACATCTTCGAATGTTCTTGACCGTTCCTCTTATATTAAAGTTCTTTCTAGTCTTTATTAGGCTCCCCCGGTATTTCGAGGCTTTTTCTCCTCCGCTGTCGCCGTTGCATTAATTCTTTCATACTATCTACAGTCGAATTGAGATCTAATTAACTACCGATTTTTCCCCGTTGTTTCTGGCAGATGTTTCTGCTTGACCAGAAATCCAACACAGAAGGGGGACAATGAGTAGAGGCAGTACAATCGACACGGCCGCAAGTTTTAAAGGTGCAAAATGTATCAGTAGTAAGAATATAATAGTAATTTGTTTGTTTTTGTTTTTTTTGTTTTTTTGAGGCGCTTCAACTATTGACCTTAACTCAGCATAAGTGAAATGTTAAAACACAGCGCGCGAACGTATATAAATCATAATATTTCTATTTACTAACTTGTTATGCTGAGTATCCGATAACTCTTTGATCTACTTTTGTAGCTATAACAAATTTTCACCTCTATAAACTAATGCAAATAATTTTTTTTTTCGCAGCCTATTTAAAAAGTTACAGCTTTGAAAGGACTTTTATAAACCGTCTTTTCGACAGGTATGCGACGGACCGTAACTCGTAAGTTAAGGTACATATATTCTACGTCTGAAAAAAAAAACCTCATAACGAGAGGCCAATAGTCGCTCCTTAATTTTTGAAATTATGCAGGAGGTCTCTAAAATGTTCATCGTGAATTGAATAAAAATTGTACCACCACAGTGTAGAACGAGGGTAACGCTTTTGGATAATATATTTTTACGTAACGTACGTGTTTTGCGGAATTGCAGCCATGTAGCAAGTTCATGTCAAAAATATTTCAAACCTTATACCATATGAGAATATATGTCACTTTTGGATGGTACTTAATGGATACGACTATTTCGTTTTAGCAAAGAACTCAAACTGTTGTCTTTAGAAACTGTGTTAAATGTTTACCATAGTGTAACAATATATATGTAAAGGAGATACTTTCGCGTTACGCATTCAGCGGTGCACCGTCGCTCATAAGATGTATCCTTATAAAAAATAAAATAGAAAATCGTAATTTCACGATGTTCAGATCAAGCAATCGACGAAGAAATTTCTCAATTTTATATCATTTCTTGTAAAAAAAAAACAAAAACCCTATTTTTGAGTCTTTCTCATTGTGAATTTTATCCTTTATTACCTTTTTTTTCTCGTTTGCCAGTTGTACTATTATTTTCATCAACAACATAAGAGAAAAGAAATCTGGCCATCCGTACTAAAAATTTGGAGTCATATTGCCACGTACATATCGCTTTTTGTACTTCTACAACAATGATATGTATGTTTCGTTGTAAGAAAATAATTTAATAAAATTTCTCTTTCAAGTTGGCCGCAACGATTACACCGGTATGTATATGCGAGCCAGACTCTCGATTAGAATTAGCAATAATTCGAGGACACCCGAAAATGAATTGTGGTCACGGAATTGCACATTTTCGAAGAATCCATTGATAAGATGCCAATAAGATCGACTATTTCCAAATAATATACCGAATAAACTCTTCAAAAGTTACAGTTGAGATTGCATCTAAAGTTGAGGAGGAAAGGAGCCGATATTACGGTGAATGTAAATGTAGCTTTTCGATGTGAGAACAGCGAGCAATTAAATTAACTGATACGTGAAGTGGTTCGCTGAAATGTGTCTGTCGGATTTTGAAGTCAAAGTGAAGGGCCAACTTTTTTGAAACTTCAACCTAATACAAACGGATTTCGCTCTCGCACAAAATGTTCGATATATTCTATTTGCGTAAGACTGGAACAGTCAGCCTCCTGACGTGGTAGATTTGCTATGGAACATCATAGTAGACTGCTCTTTTACTCAAACCCATATGGCGGGTAAACGAGTTTTCTTGTAAAAACAAATACGTAATCAATTATTATTATTACTTGATACACCTGTAAGTGTGTCGGTTCGAATTTTACACTGTATGTGTGGAATATTTTTAAGTAGGCGTTAGTTTTACGCGCTTAGGAAATCCTAAATTTTTACCAACAATGTACAAATAAGGAGCTTCATCGGTCGATTTTTATAACGTTTTACATATAATCATTATAATATTTCAATATTTAATTTAGGATTTGTAAAAATAATCCACGCAAGACGGATCAACAGTCGGGACAATTAATTTTACAGATAATAATGAAAAAATAAATAAATAAATAAATAAGCGGCTGAGATCGCGACCCACTGCAAAATTCAACATTTGCAAATATTAGAATCTAGCGTTCACTGTTATCGCGCACGCTTTGACCAGTCGCAAATATCATTCTAAATGACTGAGATCGTATATATGTATATTTAGTTACATTTGAAATCAATCTCTCTCTGATATTAAACACAGAGTTAACAGAACTCAAACTTTTTTTTTTGTCCGAATCTGTATGCATTAACGAGTTTAGCTGAAAGCAAAAAGTTTTTTATGAAATAGGAAGAAACGAAACTTAATTTCTCCGTGGTAGAAAAAAAATTCGCTCCTATGTTCCTTAATACATGCAGTTTGGTGAACATCTACAGCCATATACTGACTGATGGTGCTACGTACGCTTGCAGTAATTGCGGGAAAAGATATCAGCGAGAGGATAGTTCATGTAGATAATTTAAGATAGACTTAAGGAAATTTTGTACAGAGACATTAGGAAGGAATATTCGAATGATTATTGCGAACTTCAATAGAGGAATTGCAGTTAGTTCAATTAACGCGTTGATTTTGAACTGAATGATAGGCTAAGGGGTTTTACTATTACTTGGAAACTAGTAGGTTGTTTGATGTTTAACGATTATTACCTGAACAGAGTCAGTACTGTTATATAGGAGAGCTCTAGCGGACCCCCCCCCCCAAAAAAAAAATAAATATATGTATATCGAGGATAAGAGACAAAATATAAAACGCAAAAATTGAAGATACCGCTACTTTGTAGATTCCATTATTTTTGTTTGAAAATGAACTGAAACAAAGAGAGTAATCTTAACACTCGGAACGCTGTTTTTACCTTAAAACCATCGTTCGCGTTAAAAACAGCACGCGTACGGTATTAGTTTTCTGAGACCGATATGCTATACATGCTAGTGACGCGGATAATTTGTCGATAATCGCTGCTGTAGGCTTTTCGACCGAGAAAAATCGTTGTTCCAGGAAACAAACGGAGCATCTAGTTTGTTCTCGATGAAACATCTACTAGGAAAACGAACAAAAATCTGTGTAATACTTTTATATTGTCGAAGTTGTTTAACATCTGTTCGAGAATATCTAGATCCGATTTTATGTCGCGATTAGCTACACATTAGCGGAGATCCTGATATTTTCTCTGCTCAAACCGAGTCTAATTATGTACTATTCGATGCGCAGCGACTGAATCGAACACTTAATTTAAGCACGAATAAAGCAGCATTTTGTAGTTTTGCAATATATCTCAGATTCGGAAGATGTTAGACAAATAAGAACGACAGCTATCTGGTGCAGAACGAGAATAAAGTTAATGCAAAGAAAAAAAAAGATGAAATATATTATGTAATCAGCGTATAAATTCTTAAGATTGAGGTCAAAATAGAAGAGCAAAGAGCGGATTTACGAGAGTGGTGGTCATGAAAATTTGAAGACCTAATAAATGCGGCCAATGACCGTAACATATAATGTCGTAATAATCGCCAACGCGCACGCATGCCAATTACGGATGGCATGAAAAAAGAAGAATTTGCGTGGGAAATGATTTTCTTGCATTGCAAACGAAAGAACCGGGAATTTAGCAAACGTCGAATGGTTAAAAAAGTTTTTTGCTGCGTTGTGACTTAGCGACATCAGTAAAAGTTTAGTGGATTTTAACCGACTAATTGCACGAGTTCTAGTACCGATCTTTTTTCACTCCCTTGCTATCTCTCCATAGTAGTTCTGGCCGTTTCCACCTTCCCCGAATAACTTTTTTAGTGTTCTCAGTTTACTTTTGTCCTACGTTCTTCCTTCGAAAACCGCGCAGTAGGGCTACAGATCCGGAAGCATACTATTCAATGAATGGTGCTGCATAATTTGCGACGTATTTTTCGGATTTCGTTAAATTTGGCTTTTTTGACAAGAGACTATATACAGATTTCGGAGGATGTTTTTTTTCCGTGTTGGTAGGACTTTCTTACAGGGAACTAGAAAATTCGTCCTGCAAAATAATAATAATAATAAAGATGATGATGATGACGATAAAAATTATAATGAGGACAATAATAATACTAATAATAATACTAATAATAATAATAATAATAAAAGTAAATTGTTATTTGTTAAAGATTGATTTAAAACTTTGTTTCCTCGTGCGCGGTTATGACGAATATAGTTGTTATGCGAGTATTTCACGGCGACTATGCTGGATATGTTTGCACTTTTAAAACATCTCTGCAATACAATTACGATGTATATATTTTTTCTAGAACGTTTTTGAATTTTATTTTGATCATTTTTATTCTCTTATTTTGTTTTTGTACTTTGCTTAAGGGGGGAAATCGGTGTAGGACGACGTTTTTGCAGTGATTTTCATGAATTTTTTTTCAACACATCAAGAATTTTTATAATTTATTCATATTGCGAGGTCACTTTTTACACATATATACTTAAGAATAGATTCTGAAATTTTCAAAAATTTTCCTGGAAAATTAACGGAGATATCAGCTGCCACATATAGTAGTAGATCGACATCCGACAGAGCAGTTTATGTACACATCTTGGAGGTCGAAATTTTCATCCGAACTCAATTGCACAAAGAATAATATCAATTTTTCTTATATACGTGTCTCTTCTATGTGAATCTCATTCTTTTCAAAAAAAAAATTTAAATTAGTAGTTTTTAGGGGGTGTGAACATAAAGCGTGATTTATTATCATTTTTTCATACTTTTTTTACAATGAAAAAAAAACTTTAAATATATCGTTTAGAATTTAGATTCAAATAGAGCGTATTTATATAAAGAAACTATAGGGCAAATAGTAAATTAATTGATTGAAAACTTTTTAAGCTGCAGTGTACACAAATTCGAAAAAAGGCGTTTCGAGAAAAACGCGTTTGAAAACAAAAGTGGCAGAAAAGGTTTATTTAAGGCACTAATCATTTAATCGGTTATAACTTTTGAACGAATTGGAATTTTGTTTTGAAATTTTAAGAGTATATTTTTGAATAGTTTTACAATCGATTTATGAAAAAAGAAAAAAATTGAATTTTTTGAAGCCGCCACACCTATTTCCATGACTAGTGTATTTTGTGCACACGATTTGACCATCATTACCCCGTTTTAGTTTTATTTGTTCCGTTTTTTCCCCTGTGTAGTGCTTTTATGTGTGGTTGTTTATTATTTATTGTAAAAATGTCAGAAAGAAATGCGAATAAAGAGGTGTTTGGTGAGTATAATTTGCGGTAACGACAGCTCGATATATTCTATTTACTCAGGCTGTGGAAATGACCACGTAGATTCGCATTTATACCTGAACAGGTTGATGTTCCTTGGCGGCGTAATATTTCTCGTCGCACTTATATTGGTATATACATATTATTATTATTTCGAATTAGCCACTGGTGGACTACGTTGTCAACTGGTTCTGCCATTCTTCTTCCTCTCTTTCCATGCTGCTTTCATTCTTTCATTGTGTCTTTTTTTTTCTTTCTTCGGTCCACAAAACGCCAGTTCTTCCTTTCTATTTCTCCGCGAATCTTTTGCAGTCAAATAATTTCTTCTTTAACGTTGATCGCTGTTCTGTATCTTCAGGCGTAATCTTCAGTTCATCCGGGTCTTTTTTAGTCTCTGGGTATGATGTGACACTTATTTTTAGCTTTCGCATGTAATTAAGCAACCTTCCGGTGAACCTGCCCGGCTCCATCCTTTGCATATGCCCGTAGAATCGAATTCTTCTTTTCCGGATCTCGGTAGTGATGCTTTCCACATGCTGGTATATTTCCTGGTTGCTCCTTTTTATATATTTTCCACCTTGTTTCTCTGGTCCCAGTATTCTTCTTACGATCTTTCTTTCTGCGATTTCAAGTTGCTCATTTAATCCTTTTCTGTTCATCGTTAGGCCTTCCGCTGCATATAATGCTTCTCGTCTGATCACAGTTTTATAGTGCCTCAATTTGGCATTTCTTGATAGATATTTCTTATTATGGTATATATATATATATATATATATATATATATATATATATATATACATATATGTATATTTTTATACGACGGTTATGGGGGATATTATTTTTTAATGTAGCAGCTAGTGGTCGCGATAGCCTTACAGCGTTTGGCTTCCGTTTCGGAAGTCTCAGGTTCGATCCCGGACGATGACAGAGATTATTTACGAAAAATTAAATTAATGACAAGCATGCATACTATCATATGGACGATAGTAAAAACACATAGCAGACGCACGCGGGACAAATCGAACAATCACAATATCAGTTGCAAGTGTAGTCTTGCGTGTGTACAACATTTGTACTGCATATAAACAATTGCCTAGTTCACTGTGCCTATGTCTGTACAGCTGAAACGTACGAACAGGTAATCGCCGACGCTCAGGAATTAAGCATTGGCACTATGTGATATGATAAATATAGCAGCTATGGAGTATACACCACGGCGATACCACGCAAGGGATTACCTTTTACTTTAGTTGATTATTCGGTGTTTTCTGTGAAACCCGAAACGTGATGGCCGCGGTTGTGCTAATAACATGCTGATCCGAAAATTATGGAAAAGTTCCTCCGATACTAATGGAATGAGGCGTGCTTGGAAAGTTATCCATGCCGATAGTGACGGGTAATATTTTAATTAGTGATTATGATTTGTTTATATTTTAAACAATGCGATGTCATCACAATTTGACGACTGCTCTTTTCAGATTTCGAATCCGGATTATAAACAACAGTGCTGGCTAGAAGTTGTATCCTAAAGAGACATGTGACATTAGTGAATTACTTTTAAACTGCAACGGTGACTATAAAACTGGAGAGGGATACTTGATCTTTATTAACAATGAGCGATACATCGATTATTTTTCCCACCCCGATGGTTGAAAATCACTGCTACTGCCGGTGGTTAACTGGTCACGATACTAGTTGCCGGTTATTCTGAAACTAACCTTCACGATCAAATGTTTTCCTAGTGAACAATTTCATCACCGGTGAGTTTTCTTTCCGGTGATTATTTTCTCGTAGCAGCGAATTATTACTGAAATTAACCGGTAACCTTCAGTTAGAATATAAGTATATCTTTTTTAGTTAAACGTAAACCGCTGAATTATTACGTCATCGTAACAACACGAATATCATCGCTTGCTTCTGTCAACTGAAATAAGTTGAGACATTTCAATATAATACGGCGCGTATAAAACTTTTTTATTAGAAAAACGTATTTTTAAATATATACATATATATACGTTTTTTTTTTGTTTTTTTTTTTTTGGCTTAGCGTTCGCCATTTAGTCAGTTTTTTCTTTTACTTAATATAAATACATATATACATTATACATCGGATATTATAATGCTAGCAAAGTTCTATTCATGTAACTAGGCTCTCGGAAGCGGCTCTAATGATTCTGATAGATTCACAATTTAGGGGTTTAGCTAATTGGGTCTTGTTCGTCGAGAAAATTCTACGAAACGAGTTGTTGGAAGGGGCAGGCGACCGAATGCTCTCTTTAGTGATAAAAAAAAAAATTTAATTCATAAATTGGAAATATTATTACAAATTATCACCTTTCTGAGCTTCTTGCAAATTTTCAGAAAAATAATGAAATTTAATAAAAGTGCACGGTTGTGCTGATTTATCATAATATTTCTGGCTTATAAATTTTCCATTTTTTCAATAGTAATTAAATAGAAAATTGAAATTACGCCATGAAATAAGTTTGTTCGCAATCTATAGCGATTTGAAATATTATGTAAATTGAAATACACTTTTAACACTAAAAAAAAATAGTAGAGTAATACAATTGTGACTCTCGTATGACATGCGTATGATTCTTTTATTTTTAAGTGTTTGTGAAACTCACGTATGTACTTCTGAATGTTCGAAATAAATCCGAGCACAGGAATATATATATATATATATATATATATATAATATGTACATCGAAAGTTTAATTTTCGATGGAAATAATTTATGTTATACCGGTGTAATATTTCTCTACAAATAGTAGGATATGGTGAAAACTATTTGGATTAAGGTCAGTGCAACATCATTAGAGAAAATTGTCTTTTTGAAGTCTACCGAAGGTTAAAAAATAAAAATTCTGATAATATTGAATGGGCAGTGGTTTTGACAATAGGTAAACAAATGCACTTCGTTGAGTTTGATAATATTTAAAATGGTTTAGCTGTTGAAATCAAATTTTTCAGATTCGACGCTTTTTAAATAAAACTACGTCTGCAGCTGCAGTCGTAAAAGTAAACGAACTGGAAAATGAAAAAACAAGAGAAATAATGACCTGTTGAACAATTAAATGATAAAGATGGTAGTCAATGCTAAAGTACAAACGAGCGACGCGTCTGATTCATACATGGTCCACAATGTGATGCGCATGTCATACGAAAGTTACAATTGCATTAACTATTTGTTTCAGTGTTAAAAGTGTATTTTAATTTACGTAATATTTAAAATTGCTATACATTGCAAAAACAAATTTATTTCATCGCAAAATTTCGATTTTCCATTTAACATGGTAAATAAACGATAATTACATTATTAAAAATACAAAATTTATAAGCCAGCGATAAGTAACCGTAAGCGCCCTTTTTTGTTTTGTCTCTTTTTTTTTTTTTTTTTAAATAAATAAATAAATAAATAAATATTATGATACCCGTGCTGTCTACTTTTATTAAATTTTATTATTTTTCTGAAAAATTTGCAAGAAGTGATTATCTCAGAAAGGTAATAACTTCGTAATAATAATTCTGATTTATGGATTTTAAATTTGTTTATTTCTGCAGCTCATTTTAAAAGCACGACTGGTTAACTTCAGAACAAGAAATCGCTTAATTCTTCAAAAGTTAGAAAGGCAACTTCTCTAATGATGAAATACCTGTTTGAAATGTTAGGCTCGAGTATGGATTGTTCCAACGTGGTTTCTGCTGAAAACAGGAGCTAGATAACTTCTATTCTTCAGTTAGATCGATAGTAAATTTTATTGTTTTTTTTTTAATATAAGGGCAATTTTCTTTAATTTTTTTAATAGCGCCTATCACAAACAAAAATAATCCTTTCTTAATTATAATTTTTTTTTTCTTTGTTTTTTTTTTTTAAACTGTATTCGAGAACTTATCGTTTTAACCTAAAGTTGTTTAATGGTTCGGCAATAAGTGATAACGGTTTACTCGTTCGAAGTGGTATCGCTTCACATATATTTTATCATGATTCATCGTTTTGGAGTTTTTCGAATATGATTATCAGAGATGAATGATAAATTTCTAGAAAGGGTTTAATTCAATATGTACTAATATATATTTTTTTATTAGCTTCTTTTTTTTTTTTTTAATTTTGGGTACGTCAATTATGGACATTACCGCAGCGTAAGTGAAATTTTAAAAAGTTTCATTCGAGGAAAAAGAAGACCTAAAATCGGAAATAACCCACATAGCAGGTGAATTGCACGTACAATTGGAAGACTACGACATAAAAGTCTTACACTGATTACGTATGTGATACGGTACATCAGCAGTCATACTAAAGCTAAATAACAGTGATAAGGAAAGCCAGCTAATCATCAATTCAAGAAGAAAAAATTGTCGCTTCGCGCTTTTACTTAGAGCCTACGGCTGAAATTATGAAATATGGTATCTGCTTTAGACTGATTTGCTGAATGACGAATTTGTAACTGCTGTTGTTCTGTTGGGGAATTATGAATAAAGAAATAAAAAAAATGAAGAAATAAAAAAAGTGCGGACAATCGTTTTATTCCTCTGTTTGTTCCACATGGCCGTTAGGAGTACCGGTACTGTTATCGGTTTATTATAACGAAAGTAACTGATACAATTTTTCGAAACGATCCTTTCAATGTGGCGAGCGAAGACTGTATCATAGCACGACCCATTACGAGTAGTCGATAGAGCGAAATTTGTTTTGAGCTGCGATCGGAATATTACCGTCATTTTGTACCGATCACATCAAGACTCGTTACTATCTCCAGTTTTAAGCTGCTAATGTGAGAGTGGTAGTTGTATAAAAATTATATATTGTAATATTGTAATATATAAGTGTTATCATATTAATGTAATAGGAAATATTATTTTAGATGGGGTGGTATAATTGTAATACAAATGATATAAATAATGAGAGTACGGATATTTTATGGTATAGTAATATATAAGTAAATACTTTTTATGCTGTAACAGAAAGTAGTAGGTACTTCTAAACGATATAATTATGTTGGGAACCCACAGACGGGCTAGTACCTTGTGGGGCCCGCAAATTATTATTAAAACAAAATAAAAAAAATTATTATTTCATTTCATGTAGTGTGTCGTACGGATGAAACTGAAACAATATTATGTAACCGTTCATTTAAATTCAAATAATCATTTTCTTAAATATCATGAATTTTCTGATACTTATTAGTCTTTGCAAATAGTTGAACAATTTTCCTCGCATATTTATTTTATAAATAACAATACATTTTTCACTAATAATCATACTATTAATAATCTCCATTATTTTGATTTTTATGCATTAATAATTTACATAAATGAAAATTAGCCCCCGTATATGATCATTAATAAAAATTACACATATGTGTTATTGATTATACTCGTAATAAAAAAATTTGCATAAAATATTAATGAAGTACCTAAAAATATGTCTTTTTTTTAAATGTAAGAACACTCTAAAAAATCGTCAATATTTATTTTAAATTTTTGATTTTTTCAAATTTAGTGTATTTATAATAACTATTTCAATTGTAATGAGGAGTGGTAACCCCCTTCCCTCGTGGACACGGCCTTGTATGTATGTATATAAACATAACCCTATATATATATATCTACATATATCTACATATATGATATTTATCTAAATATATATTCGTCTCCCTTCTAGCGTAACGCTTTTGGGCAGTTACGTCCCGGCTAAAGCATCTTCCACGCTAAAAAATATTCATTAAACAAACTAAGTTTAGGAGCAGCAACGAATATTTTCCTATATGAAGATATAACATTCTATACACAAGTGCAGTATTATTCGCAGCAAAGCAAGCCTGTAATAAGGACAAGTTAGCTTGCGCATGGGACAAGAAGAAAGGTATACGTCAACGTATCAGAAGCGGACCGGCCGACCATCGTTACCACTTCATCAATCGATAAGAGAAGATGGTGCGAGCAGTATAAGAACGGATCGGGGCGAAATAGTTACCATAAAACGGAGGTTTAATACATATCAGCAGGGCCAGCAAAAACAACTGAGACAAGCGACGATGAATGGCTATACCAACGAATATCATTTCACCGACCGAAACACATTCGAATTTAATGAAAGGAAAACCGAACTCAATTGATCACCTGGTGAAGTCTGGTTGGCAAGGGTGAATGAGACCTAACCTTTCAAACCAACCTAGCAGAGTAAAGTTAAATGAGTGTTTTAAAATTAATAATTCCAGTGAAAATAGAGTTAGAACAAATTTGGTTACAGGCATTCGAAATGTGAGAAGTTTAAGAAATAACGATAAATTATTAGAATTTTCGATAAATGTAAGATAGGTATGCCCGATTTAACTGGAACTAGAACGACAGAGGGAGCATATTTTCGGGTTAAAATGAGAGAAATTACTGTGCTGAAAAGAAAATGGCAAAGGACGGAGAAGGGTCGGCTTTTTAATAAGTGAAGAACGGAGCTTTAACCGAATGAAATCTAGGAGGGACATACCGATAGAATAGCAACTGCAAAATTTAACATCGGTAACAGTAAAATATTCACGGTTACACAGGTTTATCTCCTGATAGCTGTCTTAGGTGAAACCAGAGATGAAGAGATTATATGAGAATATTACCGAAATTTTACGAAATCAAAAATCTACAACGTCGCATTGTAGTTATAGGAGACTTCAATAGTTAGATAGAAGAAAGAAAGGGAATATTGAATTTCACATTTAATAAAGCAACTCGTCAATAAATGTAACGAGTATCAAACAGAACTAAATATAGCATTTATAGATTGCGCAAAAGCTTTTGCCTCGTTAGATGAAGCATAGGAAAACCAGGAGGTTCCGAAAATTATAGGAAAATTATAAAGAATATGTACACATTTATGAAGATAAGAACAGTAACCGACAGAAAAGGAGAACATTAAAACAGTAAGACTCTAGAGTTATCTACTACATTATTTAATGCTGCACCAGAAGCATTTAGAAAGTTAGACTGGAGCGATAACAGGGTTAATTTAAACTAAAGAAAATTTAAATAATCTTAAATTTACGGATGACGTAATGCTTATATCTGAAAATATTGATGAGCTATAAGGGCTGTTGAAAATCTTAGTAGAACTAAAATACTAACTGCCGGAAAACCCTTAAACAGGCATCATAATGGATTATAAACAAACTGTAAAAGTTCAAAGTATCGTGTAATTAGTATCCCTAAAAGATAAAACAAGGAGTGAAGTAGGTCGTAGAATTAGGCTTACATGGAAGAAATACAGTGGTGCTCAAACATTTTTTAAGAACCATACAGCGATAAATTGAAAGGGGAAATGTTTAAATACTTACGTTCCACCTACCTTGACATATGGCTGTCAGACAATTTCGAGCGGTATAATGAACAAGATCATGTCAGAATGTATTGAAAAGATCATTGGTGGGGCTCAAATTAAAGAACACAAATAAGCTATAATAATGATTCCAACTGGACAATAAAGAAACTAAAACGGTATTGGGCGAGTCATATCACGAAAATGGAGACTATGAGATGTGAACGAAGAGAATAACAGACTGTACTATTTGTGGAAAAAGGAAAAGACGGAGATTAAAAATAAAATGGAAGGACGATATTGTTAAATTGTTAAATCACCGCTAGTATGAAAGAGTGGTTTGGTGAAGAAAAATGAAGAATAAGCAAGTAGGAAAGAAAGCAAGCAGCAACTTTAAATTCGCCTACGACTATCGGCCGACTGAAGTGTGTAATGAAGAGAGTAACGCAGGTGGATACTAAATATTATCCGCATGCTTATTTACGAAAAATCGACGCAATATCCATAACGGTTGCTTCTTTTATCCTCCTTATCCGAGGACTCTAAATACATTTGAATTCCTTTCATTGATTACATTGAATCGATATATATATCGATATGTGTGTGTGTGGTTATCTCTTTCAAATACCTTTCTTCGAAAATATAAAATCCCGAAACATATTTATGGTTGCAGTTGCCACATAAGGAGCATGGGGAATTACCGTTGTCGTGCTCTGAGTTCATTAGCACCTGAGATATTTTATTTCCCTGCATTACTTAGAACGATGAAATGTTACCTCGTGTTGCACAGATCGTCCGGTCGTCTTATCTGGAAAAAGTGCTCGCGAGAGATGACATTCGTCTTCAAAACGTGCTAACAATGTAAGCATTGGCGGCACGATAATCGTATCTGGAAGATGTCAGTGGAACAATCGTCCGTCATTGTTATTATTGTTATTAACGAGAGCTGGCAGATAGAGTTCCGATTATACGTGTAATAACATTCACGTGCGCACAGACGTCCCAAATACAAAGGCAGCGGCCGCATACGAGAGGTCATTAATAAACTGGCGCAAGATAACATCCGTCATTGACCAGATTTTATTTTTTGAAATAGTATCGCCCGCAGCGAATTACGGCGGAAAGTATATAATCGATAAATTAATAATACACTTTAAACCGAACAAATTCAAAACCATTCAACGCAGCGACCACGAATGCGCGACTTTTCTGATCACCAATTTAATTTTTAATTTCCTTCGGTGGACCGGAAAAGGAAATAAATAAATAAAAAGAAATAGGTTAATAAATCGTTCAACGAAACTAGGCCACCCACCAGAAATTATTTTAGGGAACGATGTAATAACAAATCGGATCAAATAATCCATTATTATTATTACCGATGCAAAAATAAAACATAAATGAGGGCTGCTCAGCGAAAAGAAAGTATAAAAACCATAACGAAATCTAAAATGTAAAATATATAAATAAAATATTTTGAACAAAACACGCGAGTTATATTTAAAAGTTATTTTGTTCTAACCTGGAATGTACATATTTGTTTTTTGCTTCTTTTTTTTTTTTTTAATCTAAAGTAACTTTCTTTTGTTGACATTATTTTGTTGTTAGCATATTTTTAAAATTCTTACGCAATACACCTACGTAGTTAGAATTAAAATTAGATTTACACTTTCACACTTGGTGTAACTAACGAGTTTTAATAATAATGACAAAACTAAAAATAGTAATATTATTAATAATAACATCTGGGTCCGAAGCTGTAACCGAAATGGAGCGCGTCTGCAGGCGGTGGATAATGGAACAAGTGGTGGAAATATCAGTTAGTTGCGAATAGTTAATCAATAATCGTGGACCATGGTGGAATGGCAGACGACTACAGTAGTGACGAGGTAAATGAAAAGAGGCGGGTCCGAATAGCAGTTTATTTTTACATTACCGGTCAAAATATTTTTGAATATCAAATGTTGATTCTTTAAACCGAAATAACAGGTAACATTCAAAAAAAAAGATATGATCCGCAAGCGCCACTTTGTCGGTGTCGGAAACGTGCTGACAGAATGGGGAAGACATCAGGTGTAATCGGTAAAGTGATGACAGAATGGGGAAGACACCAGGTGTTATCGGTAAAGTGATGACGGAAGTCTAGAAACTCTGAGCCTGTCTGCAAATAGAAATAATAAAAACCTTCGCGAGAAAGTTTCATTAGGACTTATGCGGTATACTTGAAATATTTGGTTTGACCGATTTATAGTGAAGTGCTGAAAAGAAGGGTTGACCCAGGAAGCATTCCAATATCCCTGGTGAGCATACTTACTGAAACTCAAAAGATCACTACTAGGGAACTTGCGAATGAATAGTACTCCTTGGTTCACCGACTTATCGGTCATGTCGACAATGTCATCACCCGATATTCCAACGTGGGAAGGAACCTAACCAAACTCAACTGTAAAACCGGACCTAGTAAGCAACGTTAATATATATGTTTTAACTTATAAATTAGGGGATGCGCTCTAAAGTTAAATGCAGAGTTATTTCAGGCAATGAGGCTGCTTTTCGAATTTTCCAATAACAGAATCTTGGCGGCTGACTGATATAATAATGTAAAATTTAAGTAGCAGCGGTAACTTCTGCACTGAAGATAGAATGGATACTTCCGGATGATGTTAAGATGCGGGATAAAGAAGGCGGCAGCTGCTACTGCATCGTTTCGTTTGGATCCGTCTGTGAAAATTCAGTGAAAATTTGCTCAATATTCTGATATGATATTACCGAAGACGGTATCAATGTCTTGCTGCGAAGTTATTCCCACAATGCTTTAAAATATGTTGTTAAAATTTATGGAAATATTTAAAAAGTTAAAAGAGTATGGATATTGAAAATAGGAAGACGAAAGAGAGGGAATCATAACCGAATTATATTTTCTTATGCGAACAGCGCGTATGCATAACGGAGAGATTTTCCGAGGGTTAAATCTCCATCTATTCCTGGATTTTTCGTAGACGTTGTACTCGTAGCACTTCTTCATTAGTCACTTTCTCAGTGTAGCTGATCTTCAAAAGCCGTCGATAAATCTACCTTCCGAATGTTTCAATCCTTTTCGATGCGGCTGCCGTGAGCGTCCATGTTTCAGCTGCGTACATCACTGTAGCCCATATATAGCATACTCGTATAATTAGGCGGAGCTTTAGCTGTATGTTAATATCGTGACTGCACAATATCCCTTTGAGTTCCATAAATACGTTTCGTGCTACCTCTATTCTGCATTTAATTTCCATATCCGAGTTTACCTTGTCTGTGATCCAACTTCCTAAATATTTAAAGCAGGGCCGTATCGGGGGGGGGGGTACAGGTTCATCCACCACCCCTAACTGTCTGCGACATTATAACTGCTTGAATTAAATGGATCGAAATTCAGAATAAAATTTATTTCTTTTCAATTTTTGATAAAAGAAAAGAAAATCAAAATTTTTATGAATTCTATGGAAATTACTACTTTAAATTTGTTTTTATTGTAGTGTTCAAATATTGCATATACAATAATTAAATACAAGGCTATAGTGTACCATTTATAAATAAATATATTTCATACTAACACATACATACATGCATCCGCGCGCGCGCACGCACACACACACATATACATATATATATATATATATATGTGTGTGTGTGTGTGTGTGTGCGTGTGTGTGTAATTATAAAAATATTTTCATTACCTCCCCCCTCCACGAAATTTGAGTCTTGATACGGCCCTGATTTAAATGATGCAACTTCTTCTATCTTTTCCAATTTGATTATAGGTTCTTCATATTTCTCTCTTTTTTCTCTAGATATCTTCATATACTTTGTTTTATTAAAATTTATTTTAATTTCGAAGTTTTTTGCATTTTTCAGTACATCCTCGATTAGGCCTTCACGGGAATTAGCGATAACTACAGTATCATCGGCGAATCTAATATTATTCATGAGCACGCCATTTATACGAATTCCTTCTACTGATTCGGCAGTAACCGATTTAAAAATTTGTTCCGAGTACACATTGAACAACATTGGCGACAGTATACAATCCTACCTTACTCCGCGTTCGATCTTAATATCGTGTGTTTCTTCATTTTCTATCCTAACTGCAGCTTTCTGTTGACAGTATGGATTCCTAATACAATTGAAATCGTTGGCACCTATTGTTGTTTTTCTTAAGATTTCAAACATTTTATTATGTTCCACCTTATCAGAGGCTTTTTCGAAGTCTATAAAGCATATATACATATCTTGACTCCGGTCGTAGCATTTTTGTGCTAATAACTGAACACAGAGGATTACTTCACGGCTGCTCATATTATTCCTGAATCCGAATTGAGTCTTTCCCATATGATTCTCCAGTTTTTTTATAAATCCGTCTTTGAATTATTCGCAAGAATGTCTTCAGCGTATTGCACATTAAGCTTATTAATCTGAATTCAGCACATTTCTTCGCTGCCGGCTTTTTCAGAATTGGTACGAAAGTGTGGAACCAGTCTACTGGAAAGTTGCCTGTTTCGTAGACTGTGTTATAATATAATCGAAGCAATATTTTGACGATCTCCGGAGGTAATGCTTTAATTATTTCTGCTGGAATTCCGTCCGGGCCGGGAACTTTATGATTTTTAGCCTTCTTCTGAATAGCATCTCCGAATTAATAATCGTTGGTCCATTCATCCAGCCTGTGTCGGTTTTAATTTCTTTCTTTTCATTTGTTGTACTGAACAGAGTTGTTCTTTTACATAATCTTTCCATAACTTTTTTCTCAATTTCATGTCCCCCACTATCTTCCTAGTTTTATCAACATTGATCATTGCCGTTTTGTATTTACTGATTCCAGCTATTTCTTTTAATTTTTTGTGCAAGTTGAAAGCATCATGTTTTTCTTCTAACTTTTCCAGTTCTCCACATTCTGTTCTTAGTCATCCGGCTTTCGCTTGCTGTATCTTCTTCCTTACTGTTTTTCGAAATTTTTTATATAGTTCATTATTCTAGTTATTCTTATGCTTTCTTCTCTCCATCATTAGCTCCAGTATTTCTTCCGTCATTGAAGCTTTTTTCTTTTGCTTTACTTGCTCACCCAAATATTTTCCTGCAGCTTCCTGAGTGCTTTTCTTAATCATACGTCATGTACCTTCAGTGTCCTCTGAATTGTTATTAGAGATGCTTCTTAATATAAAGACCGATATTTCACTTTTAATACCAGTATCCCGCGGCTTATCTATATTATATTTTTTCTTTATTTGTGTTTTTTTCTTTTTTAAAGCCAGTTTCATTATTACAGTGTCGCTTCTAGCAAATTGTGATCGGATGGTAAATATGCTCCAGGTCGTGTAGTTGCTTTTTTAACTGAGCTTCTAAAAATACGATTTATTAATATATAATCAATTTGGTTTCTAACTATTTGGCCAATTTTATCCATCTGGATGTAACTGGAAAAGTGTATTTAATTTCTTTGCAAAACTAAATCAATCTGTCCCCTCTTTCATTGCGTTCGCCTAATCCAAATTTGCCTGCTACACCTTGTACTTCACCGTTTCCTATTTTCGCATTGAAGTCTCCTATTATATTATATTGACTTTATGTGTTTTAGTATACGACAGTGCTGTTTTTAGGTTACTGTAAAACGAATCGATTTCATTTTCATCCTTATCCGCTCTGTAGGTGCATAAATTCGAATTATATTCACTTGCACTGGTTTTCTTAGTAACCGTACTATTATTATTCTATCATTGAGCGGAATGTAGTCAATTAAATGTTTCTCCATTTTTCTCGTCATAAATATTCCTACTCCATTCTCGTATTTGAGTCAATATTTCCTGAGTAGTAGAAGACGGCTTCATTCGTATAACATTTTCCATATCTACGCCATCTGGTTTCACTTACACCTAATTATATTTTATCGCTTCATTTCGACAGCCATGTTTTTCAGCTTGCCAGCTTCGTATAGGCTTTGAACATTCCAAGTGACAATTTTAAACTCTTTCTTTTCTAAGTTCTTTGTTTTTATTGTTGTTGTTAGCTTATCTTCTAGTCTTTAATTTTCCACACCTGACCTGGGATTCATCATTCCGTGGCCAGTCACATACTTCACATTATCAAGCCTGAGAACCTGATAACGAACCGGATCACATGGCAGAACATTATTATATTTATCTAACACCATTGGTTTCCATGAGAGAGTTACTGCGGTGGTTTCTCCTTGCCTTCTGCAGGATTTTCTTCTAAGGTTAATTCCCTTAGCCGAAAGTACCGGTTCGAAGGCGCCGGATACTCGCCTACTCGTTCTGGATTGATTTTTATCAATCTGACTAGGGCGCATTGTCTCGAACGAGTTGTTGATAGCTTGCTGTTGCTAGTGCAGCGAAAAGCTTAACGGTAATTATTAGTAAGAACACCCTCGGCAAGTGATCCTCCCTCCGTTTTCCTATCAGCTATTTATTGTGAGTTCTGCTTTAGCTTTCCTAATCAACGCTAAGCCCGCCGAAATAGGAAATTACCACCAATGTTAGGAATCCACAGACGGGAATCGGTGGCACCCGCAACTTATTTAGTAATAAAAATAAATTAAATTTAGAAGAGTTTGAAAAGCGTAAAATAAATCAATCGAATTACGGTCAAGCGAAAAATTGTAATAAAATTAACAGAAGAAATATGAGTCAAACTTGTAACTGATGATGACCTAGATATTAAGTACATGAAAGAACACAGAATGGTAATTTCGATCTTAGTTTCATTCTAAATTACCATGGTGCTTTAATATACAAATGTACACAAATCCGAGTCTTTTCGTAAACAGTAAACTGCATTTAGCGGATCGAAATAGATGAAGCGGTTTCAAAAATTCATAGGAAATAATAGAGGTAATCTGAAAAAATTCGGTGTCTTCATTAACTCCTATGATCATTTCTTTGTTTCTCAGTTACACAGTTCTAGCTTTGAGGAATACCGTATTGTTTTTTATGCAAACATGGGAGACATTTTTAAAGGAATTTTTATAATACATTTAACTCATACATTAGGCCAAAAGCTTCTCAAAGTGGGTGATAACGCTCGCTTGTGGGTATTGAAGACTTTTATTGGGAACGGTGAGTAGTCCTGCATAAACCGAGCCTGGACGCGCATACGCATAATAATATTATAAGTACAACTCTATCCGCATTAGTACAATTTAACATTCGCTGTTTAATTTAATACAATGTTGCATAAAGGGCTAGGAAATTTCAAAACAAGGCAATAAATCATCTCACCCACCCGCAAGTGTTCGGTTCATCGACGTCTGCATTTTGAAGTCTTGAAAAAAGAATTTCGAATTTTACTTAAAAAATCCTCCGTTTTTTTCGTCGCAAGCATGGGCGTCGCCAGCGGGGGGCGGGGGAGGGAGCAGCTGCCCCCCCTGAAGCCTCGAAACTTTTTAATTAACTGGCCATAATGAGTATTCATAGGCGCGTAATCATGAATAATTTGCCAGAAATCCGCGAAAATTATGTTTTAATTAAGATTTTATTCTTGTTTAATAAAATATTAAGCCTTTACAACCTATAAATTTTATTTTTTCTATAACTCGTATCCTTTTTCTATCATCTTGCCCCCCCCCCTGACGGCTGACAACTCATCTTGCCCCCCCCCCACTGGCCCATCGGCTGGCGACGCCCTTGGTCGCAAGATTGAATTTTTTAACGGATCCGAAACATCTCCTAGTTCATGGTATGTAGAAATTTGTTCTAAACATGCTGTGAAAATTTCAAATGGATCCGTCAATCTGTTAGCGAGCTAAAATAGTAGACATTTTTAAAAACGTACTTTTCAGAAAAACACGTTTAAAGTTTTGGCTGCTGAATATTTGGCTACTGAAGGGTTTTCGTTTCGGTAACCTGAAACTTCCGAAATATTTACGACCCGTGTCTAATTTTTCGGGACAATATTTTTGAAATCAAAAAATTAGAACAGTTTTTTTTTCGATTTTTAATCAGCTTAAAATGTGATAATAAAAATAGAAAAAAGCTTTTATTCGAAATAAAGGATTTTAATTAATTCAGTATTTTTCCGGAACCCAAGCAGGGCTTTAAAACTTTTAAGATGGATTAGTGTCAAAAGTAAAGTGGAAGAGGCGGCAATATTGTGCGCAATATATTAAACACGGATTTACCGAAAATCCCACAAATCCGTCATGGCCAGTGTGTGCCTTATTTGTAATAAAACATTTTTAAATGAAACGACGAAACCCCATTTAGGCTACAAGCTTTTTTGATTTCAAAAATATTGTCCCGAAAAATTAGACACGGGTCGTAAATATTTCGGAAGTTTCAGGTTACCGAAACGAAAACCCTTCAGTAGCCAAATATTCAGCAGCCAAAACTTTAAACGTGTTTTTCTGAAAAGTACGTTTTTAAAAATGTCTACTATTTTAGCTCGCTAACAGATTGACGGATCCATTTGAAATTTTCACAGCATGTTTAGAACAAATTTCTACATACCATGAACTAGGAGATGTTTCGGATCCGTTAAAAAATGTTGCACCTATTTTCAAGACCTGCAGAAGAAACACACAGCTCAACCAACCATATGTATATCAAACCGTTTTTCTGCACGGCTTCTAAACAAGACGATGGCGGACTTCAAGCTTTGCATAATATCGTATTATTAATTACTGAAACAGGCAAACCACACACTATTGCGGAAGACTAAATTATAGCGACAGTATCCTATTAGCTATATGTTCCATAAACCAGCGACAGATATTATCCGAAAAATTCCGTTTCTGTAATAGTTCTGTGCAAAGACGAATTGACGAAATAATGGCTGAAAACATTGAAGAATCATTGCGCAAACCACTGAAGACTGGTAAATTTTCAATTCGTTTGTATGAGCTCACTTTACCAACAAATGAATCATCGTTGTTGACATACGTGAGGTTCATCGAAGATTTTTTTTTTTTTTTTTTTTTTTGATTATTAAAAATAAGTTGTGGGTCCCACAAGGCATACTGCCCGTCTGCGGGTGTCCAACACGCTTATTCATCGTTTATTCAAAAAATATGTTACAATATTTCATTACAATTATACAATTAATTTTCATAATTATAGATAGTGAAAAAAAAACAAAATAATAATAATAAAACAAAAAATAAAAAAGATAAAAACAAAAAAGAACCATTTATCATTATACAAATAATTTCGTATTACTCGTTCGACAAATACGAATGGTCGATTCTCCGCCACAGCCAGTTCCCAATTTATATAACTTAATTTCACTCGTTATTGTTATAAACCAATCAGTGCTTAATTAATACTTTCCAAGTTCCTATTATCTCTTTTGCATTATATCTTCTGGGATTCGTTCTAGCAGCTTAATTAGAACTATTTCATCCGTATTATCAATCTTATACTATTTATGCCTTTCAGTCGAATAAAATATACCTCTCTATTATTTTTCGTTGTCCTGCTTCTTGTCACTGTAGCTATTGATATATATTTATGGTATCTTATATTCAAGCAGTCGGTGATAAAAGAGAAAATATGTAAGAAACTATTACTTGTTAGAAATTTAGAAGCAAAAACGTAAAAGGAGAAACCATTTGTAAAAAAACACTGGAAACTTTTTAGGACGAAAAGGGGAATTTTTTTGAATAATGTCGCCTGCTACGGATGGCACTCCTCCGGCTATGATTGAAAGGTTCCATTACATACTTAAAAATAAAAAAAAATCCAGACGTGCTAGTTGTACATTGTTTAGTCCATCGCCAGCATTTGGTTGTGAAAAATCTGAGTGAACGCCTACATACTTCAGTGCGGTATGTCATTAAAGCGGTAATAAAATCAGAAGCAACTCACTACACGGCAGGTTATTTAGTCGCTCTACGTTGCTGATGGTAAAGAATGCAATCGCTAAAAAGTAGTACTTGTTTGAATCAATTTTGAAATCTGTGATAGAGTTTCCGGAAAACAAAGATACGGAATTGGGCTACAATCTTATCGCTAGAAAGAATGATATTGTGTACTTGACGAACCTATATATAGATTGTTTTAAACTCACGTGAATCTCCAAGACTATGACTTAAATTTTATTAAAACCGAAAGTATCATCGCTGCTTTCGTATCCAAACTGGTACTATACAAAAGAAGTATAGGCAGACGTGAATTTGATAACTTCCCTAGTTTATTAGGTGTATCAATAGTAATGACACACTTGATCGTTTGAACATTTGGAAAATCTTCACAGTGATTTCAAGGAACGATTTCGGGACATTTTAAACATGGACATATCAAATTTGGTACTTGAATGTTTTTTTTTAAATACCAATACAGTAGGGTCGTCATCTCAGTTAATAAGAGAACTGACAGCAAACGACGAGTCATTAAATAGCAAAAATATTGGATGCAGAAGTTAATCTCGCAACTGTATCCTGGATTAATTGTTTAACGATGTATTTTATACACATTTACATCGTCTTATCTGTCTGAACGTGGATTTAACACTAACAATGTTCTGTAATTGTGACTGAACGCGGCGCTTTAGGATCGATCCCGATATTAATAATATCATTAAAATGTATTTCATCCTTCTCACTAGTGATAAGATATAATTTTAAGTTTTCTTTAAATAGTAATAATAAAATATCTGCCCGAATATGATCAGCTATGCAGCCTAATTGTGCTCACTGAAACATTCTTCTTTCAACTCAGAGGATGTCCTATTTATGTAATTAAAAATAACGTTTGGAATATCTGATTTTAAAATGCGTAACAGTTGAAGAATTTCTTTTTTTTTTGCGAGGGGGGCACGAAAACATTTTATTCTTAAAGCGCGGCAAAATATGTTTGAGAACCTTTGCTTCAGACTGATTGTGATCGCTAATTGTTTGAACTTGTCGACGAATGTAATCAGCATCACGGAAGTATTAAAAAAGAAATAATGAAAATTAAACACCGAGGATTAACTACATATTTCAAAGAGTTCCATAAATGTTCGAACGTTTCAAATTACACAAACTATACACTAAGTGATTCTACACATATTAGGTTGAAACATATTATGGGACGTAGCTAAAAAAGGCGTGTACAAAAAGCCTCTTGTCCCCTTTACTTCGCTTGGCCTTGCAATGGTGCTCATTTTACTCTACTTCAATTAAATATCGTTCCGTACGGTAATTGTTGAAACGAATTTAATCGTGGGATTTTTAAATATTAATTAACGAAATCCGCTAAATGTAATCATGTTCAAAGGCCTGCACATTTAAACTGTAAAATGGTAATTAATATAATACCGGAAATACTTAATTGGATGGGTTATATTAATTCCGTTATTATAATGAATCAATATTTTTATTAAATAAATGTACCCTACCGGAAGTTTCGAGAATAGGGGAAAAAAAAGAAAAAAAAAAGGCCTGCACTTTTAATTTTACTCGCGAAAAACAGGAATTTTCTGAAACGACAAAAATATCGAAAATAAATGCGGTCTCAAATATTCTTATTATTTCCCCGTAAGGGACATTAAGAAGAATTTCGTGAAATAAGACAATTTTACCCATAGCTAATTCAATAAAATCGAAAATTATTTCACTTGTCACTGTTATTATAATTTTCATGAACTTAACGTCTAATCGATGTGACAACATCAAGACATTATCGAAACAGCCGGACAAGACTAGCGGAATAAAGCGTGTAATAAACACGTTAAACATAGATCAATTTTCAGTAGTACATTGATTTTTGCAAATTTTTCAGCGAAGCGAGTGTATAATTTACGTAAATCGGTCATCATTAGATGTTTTTGATTGCCACGAAACTGTTCACGTATCGTTGAGCGTCACGGAAAGATATGTACACAGTACTTGGTCATAATCCTCTGTTTATGAACGAATTAGTTATCTCATTCCGTGTGATGTTTGTAAATTAGGTAAAGCGTACGCTTTTATATTTAGAAATCCGTCTCGCTACATTTAACAGGCGCTGCTGTTATCACGCGTGTAACAAACACCTGTGACAGTTACAAAATGTCAAATGGTGCAATGTCGTGAAGATATGGGAGAAATTAGGTAATTGCTGAGATTACATCAGTGATCGCAAACGTGTTTTAATAAAACGTGTTAAATTTGTGAATACGTTGTAATAAAAAAAAAAAAAAACGAAAAAAACGAAAAAAACAAAACAACAAAAACGATACTAATAAATTCCGAGTAACATGCAGTTTCTACAGTTACCTTACGTTATGGGAACTTTTCATGGTTGTTCGGATCAATTTAAAACCCGAAAAAAATTAAAATTTTAGAACTTTCCACTGAAAAGAAAAAGCGATTTTTAAATCCGAAATTTTTTTATTTTTCTTGTTTCGGTTCGATTGTACACGAAACAATATTTCACCGAAAAAATAAAAAAATATAAACTCCTAAAAATGCAACTTTTTTTTCTGAGCAAGTTTGTAGAATTTATTTCGTTCCTTACACCCCTCTGTGTCCGTCATTGCTTTTTAAACTAAAGAGAGAAGATTTGCTTTAAACTTAAGAAACGTTGTACCGAATGATCGTCATATTATCGTATTACAACAGAAAAATTCAGTTGTAATAAATTAAATATCTGTTCGATGTACGATATTTTTAAATCGTAATAGACAAAAGGCGTGCACTAAGTGATAAAGTAGTGCAAATTTCTACGGCAGGTAAAATAAGGAAACAAAGTAGAGGCCGATGATAAAATATCTAGGGATATTTTAAAAATTTTGTTTTTCTTGGAATTTTTGATTTAATGCTTGTGGCCTTAGCAACAGCTAAAAAATGATAAAAACTACTGAAATAAGTCTCGCTAGATATTATTACGATTATCTTTATTTTCCGTTTTCTTCTTCTCTTATCTTTCTTTTTCCCACTTCAGTATACAAAGAAAGTAGGAATTAATTTTTCATCTTTCCTTAAATATTCTATCACTAGCTTCTACAGAAATTTCGGTAATTTTCTTTATTCTTTTAGTTTGATTTCCGTTTAGTTCATACTAATTGCAACATTCTACTGTTCATTGAAATCAGTGTACTCCGAATAATATACATGCTCGATATTTCATGAACCCAGGGATATTATACAAGTATTACTGAATTAATCCAAACACTTCCAGCTGTAACATTTCTTTGTACCTGAACTTTTGCAGCTTCGTCGTTCGAGCACTTCGAACACGGTCTGATCGCTAATTATTCTATTCAGGCATTCCTCGATAAATGTTAAAACATCTTTGATAAATAGCTTGGCGGATAGATCCTGCCTTTGTGTGTCTCATTATTTTCTTTCATTTTAATCAAACCTTAATCAGCTCATTTTTACATCAACTTGATAGTGAACAAATGGTTTATAGTTAAGTCCTAAAATAAAAAAATTGAAATATGTCACTATTTTAGAAAAAATTCTGACCCCTATATCAATCGTTGAGATATAAATTAATTCTAACTGTACTACTCAATTTAATCGTATAAAAATGTTATTTTAATAAAAAAAAATTATTCATTATTAATCCTTATATACACATACGCAATACACACACACATATATATATATGTATATATATGCTAAGAGCCATGCCATTTGCTTATTGCGCACTGCGTCTTCGACACCATTGTGTTCATTCAATGTTGCAATTTTCTTCAAATGCAATGTTCCGTTTAGTGTTCGTTTCATTGTTATTAAATCTTGATTCTTCTATCGCAGCACAATGTGAGCCTAATTTCCTTCCCCGATCTTGATATTTTTTCCCTGATGAAGTATAATAAACCCCTGCACCCGAATATTGTTCAGTTGATAACATCGACGATTCAAAAATACGCTGACTACCTCATTTTCTTTACGGATGCTGCCAAGCCCACCCCAGAGGCTACTTCATCCCCAACTGTCTGCTCCTTTGAAGCTAGCGATGTAATCCGAAGCATTCGACTGAATGACAATTCTTTGGTACTGGATGCTGAAATATATGGTGTATTTTTCTGTTTGAAATATTTTCTTTCTGCAAAGCCTACGTCACTGAAAGCCTTGTTGGTATGTGACTCATCCGCGGCGCTATCGACAATCTCTAATCCTCTCACCAAACATCCTTTAGCAATTCGAACTAAAGCAGGTATTATATGAACTTATTAAGAGAAAGTGCTCCATTTCCTTTTTATGGGCGCTCAGCCATGCTGGGATTCCTGGAAATTAACGCGTCGATACGTCCGTCCGAACAGAATTATACTGCCCCTTGTCTAATAACAGCCCTCCCCCACCGTATTTAGCAAACATAATTTTGAATAACATCATGTCCTCGTGGAAAGCCCATCGGACCTCATGTCAGACTTTCTTAAGACTAATCAAACCCTCAATTGAACCATGGTTGCCAAAAAAAAGCATTTCCCGTAGAGATTTCTATGCCCTTAACCGCTTACGCATAAACCACACAGCCTTGTCGCATAATTTTATTTTGCAAAGAGCCCCATCTCCTATGAATTGTCCTTTCTGTCGCCAAGGTGTTGTTACCTCAACTCCCCGCGTACTATGTGACTGTCCAGCACTCTCACCCTATCGGTCCCCTTTCATTGATTTTTCTTCAGACAGGGTAAACGTGCGTATTGATTAAACTTTTTATACCAACATAAAGCTTAAAAAGGGAATTATTTATTGTCGGATTTATTAAAAGGACAAAAAAATTAAAAACTATCTGGAAACTTAGAGTTATCAGATATTATATGCAGTAAATCTTTTGATAGAAATCAAAATTTCATCGCAAGTCAAAGAAAAGTGAGAACCCGAACTGATCCAGTCCTCGACAATATAAGCCAACCCCAATCTTAACTTTATATATTGGAATCCCCCCCCTCTCTGTCAGTTTAAATTCGAAGAAAACACACGATTTGTTAAGAGATCACTGAAATAAAAGATAAATTGAGAAGGAATTATAATTAAAATGTTGTTTAATGATAAATTCAAGGATTTCTTGAACTGATATTTGAAATTTCCAACTTTTTATTCTAACAATATGAATTTTATCATTCTGGTCGAAGCGTGAACTGATCCTGCGTCGTGCTACCACTTTCACAGTGACTCGTAATTTTTTCGTTACATTATTAATTATTGAGTCAAAACACGCGTATCTTGTAATTAAAGGAAAAGCGAAAAATGATAAAATTGCAGGAAAATGGGACAAATAAAATCGATTATTTATTTTATCAGAACAATAAATATATATAAAAAAGACCTTCGAGGTGAATTAAATTGATTTTAAGATTTCAATTAATTTTCAATGACGTTTTTTTTTATTTAATTTAAACCGAAACGAGTGACAAACTTTATTGAATAATTCGATTAACATATTTTTCGCTACTATTAACCTAATAAAACTGGAAATGTTTTAATCGCAGAGCTATTGTAAATAATTTTAATAATCATTCGGAAAACTAAGCTAAACACTGTCATAGCAACCAACTGTTTCATTACTATCTACCGTAACGAATGCAGAAAATAATGCAAATATTGAAATAATAGAAAATTTAAACTGTACAAAAATTCCATTATCTTTTCAGTTTATCACGTTCAATTGCGAGAATTGCTGTGCGTAAATATTTCTCTTTTTAGGGGGGGGGGGGGGGGCTGTGAGTCTCGCTGAGCATGCTGCCCGTAGTGCGAGTGCCCGACACGCTTATTTCAGAATTTACTTTAATGTTCACTTATAATTAAATTAATCGTTCTATTAATAATAACGCAGCCTCTAACGAATGGGGGTACCTATGTATGATGGTGAATAAGCATGCTTGCTCAGTATGTACGTGAATACCGCGTTTCTCGAATTTTCGATATATATATATATATATAAACGTAACTAAGATACGATTACCAAAATACTTCGTAAGGACAGGACGTAATAATGAAAAGGAACGAACGTCAGGGGATGTTTTAATTATTTTGTGTACCACTCCATTAGCCATGTTTTAACTTTGCTCTTCCACAATCCTATCTTCCGTTCTTGAAGTATATCCTAGGGTATTACTATGTTACTATTAATTTCATTAGTATCAGTTCGTCGACATTTTCAATTTTATTATTTATCCCCCTGGGCCGCCATATAAAGTAGGTGTGTTTAGTGTTTCTTGTAGTCCATTTCTTACGTATACTAGGCAGGTGTATATTATTCATTCTAAATTCCTATAGTCTATAGTAAAAAAACATCATTTTCGAAGATAGCTTCTTATTTTCCTTCTACCAAGAGGAGCCATTTTTACCTGACATCCAGTGGGACAGAATTATTTTTAAGCATCTTCGCTGTAATTTGCCTATTTTCTTCAATTGTCCTTCTTTTTCCTCTCCCACATCTGTATACCATATCTAATTCTGACTATGACTAATATTGGGAAAGTTACGAGAAAGGTTTTTTAGAAAATAAAAAATCTACGGTAAATGAAACGTTTAGAACAAATTTTGGCAACTGTTAAAGAACATTTAGAAGTAATGAAACCTTCATTATCATCGACAATTGAATCTGTTAGTAAAATTAATACTAATAGTAATGAAACTAAAGTTAGTGATCAAATTCAAATAAGTTTGTTAAAAATCTAATGATTTGAAATTTAATATTTTTAGGAGGTATCAACTAACTAAAAACAGGCTGTACCAAAGAACTAAATTTAATTCGTAAACTGGTTAGCACATTGTACGGCTCAGATCGTTCCTCCTTATTGAGTATCTACCAAGCACTGATTAAATCAAGGCTTAACTATGGCGCTGTAATATACTCTTCGGCTAATCGAAATATCGCCAATTCACTCAGTGCAATACATCATACCGCTGCGATTTTTCCTACTCCTTCATCTGGCATTTCTCTAGTAGATATTTACAGGAACCGGGGCATTTTAAACACGTTGATTCGTCTTAAATCGTCAGCCAATCTTCCTTCGCTCAACTCGCTTCAACCATCACCTCATACATCGGTACCCATTTTCCCTATAAGCAAGTCACTGAAATCTTAGATTCTATGCAATTCATTTTACCACCGACATATCAACTGACCATAGCACCAACACCTCCATAGGTAAACCTCAGCATAAATCTTCAGCTCCAGCAATTCTCAAAAGAAGAAACATGTCGCAGCATTTTACGTTCCGCATATCAATGCATGATCTGCGAATATGACAGCTGCAAAATAGTTTTTATTGACTGCTCCAAAACACCTCAAGGAACCGATTTTGGAATAGCACCTGACAAAAAAATTATTCGCCGCTACTCTCTTTCAGCGCTATTCACTTTGCTATAAAACTTTCGATAGAAAATATAATAATTTCTGATCCTTACTCCTTACACTTCATATGTACAGACACGCATTAAATGCGATCACGTCTATTCGAAAATACAACTCTCCTCACTAACACCCATTACCCCAAAAGAAAGTATTTGCACTCTTTATAGTACAAGGATCCGTGTCTCGTTCGCATGGATCCCATCGCACGCTGGAATCCGGGGAAATTCATTCGCGGATACTGCGGTCAAAGTAGGCTTATAATTCTTTCCGGTTCCGAACGTTGAAATACCGCTAATGGATCTTAAAGCTCATTTAGTGCAAAATTCACTGCAAACATCCCAAAACACAAACAAGCTGCGCTCAATTCGAGATATTATTGATCGTGGAAAACCTCATTATTCACCAATTGAAGAAATTAAATTGTTGTCACAAGACTCCGCCTAGGTCACTCCAAAATCACTCATAGCCACCTCCCGTCCAGACATCCTGTCCTACTGTGTTCCAATTGCAATTCTCCTATCACAATCCAACATTTACTCTCAGCTGCTCTAGCTGTAAGTCATACCGAGCACAAATTCTCCCATCATCTAACCTCTCCGAAATCCTATCTGATCGTCACCAAAAAATTGAACGTCTCCTACGTTTCTTCAAGATCACTAATCTATTCCCCTCCATTTAACTCCTATCTTACCCGCGCCGTTGGCCTAGGCGGCAGTATACAGTACGTTAATCAAAGAAGAAGAAGAAGAAAAATAAATCTTGAGTTGTTCAGCTTGCGGTTATAATAATAATATTTTTCGCGATGCTCGGTGCCCTACTTAAAGTGCTGTCTGTCATAACTATGAAAAAAGGGGCATTTTTCGGGAAAGCGTTTACAAAAAATACAACAGATGGAAATTAGAGGCATTTCGTTATATAGTAGAAAATCCGTTAAAGCAGTAATTGAAAGTTCAGAAATAGAAAGTGGAAGTGCTTTTCAAATTTTTAATATTTGAAAAATCTGGAAAAGTGATTAAATTCAGGAATTTCTTCTGAGTGGTGTAAAAATAATTCTATTCTTAGATTCAGGTGCACCAACGACGATTCTTCCTAAAAAAGATTTTAATAAATCAAAAAAAAAGAAGAGCATGACATTTTTGTCCAAGACCAAGCATGAAATTTTTCGATGCAACGAGCAATATATTATTTATCGCCGAAATTGAAATTAGCAAATGTTAGTGATCGTTTGATGTTAACAAAATTCATTATTATTAGCGATGATATTACTGCATTATTATTGGGAATTGTTGACGGTAAACGTTTAGGTGGACTCTTAGTTGGTAAAGAGACATTGAAAAGACACAATTCTAGTTAATAATTAGTAAAAAATGTTCAGTGTGATGTTCAATGAATTTAATAAATTAAAAGATTTTCAATGAATAATTCCAGTTATTCAACCATGGCGCCGTGTTCCATTTGGTTTACGCACATAGAAAAATAACTGGATAAGCTACTAAAGCTAGACATAATTGAAAAAGTTGGTAGTCCATCATCGTCGGCATCACCATTTGTGCCAAAACGAGAAAGTGCTTCTAAGTAGTTGTCGATGAATTAATAAAAATATAATTCTGCTTCCAGATTCGCTGGTGCAATATTAGTATCGCGGATATGTTTTGGTGTATAGGGAAATTTCGTAGCACTGGTTAAATATATAATTGTTAAGAATTATGTTATTTTTTAGCAGATATTTAATAGTTTCATCGGTTAATTTAAGTAACCAATAAATTTGTATTTGAAAACAATCAATTGATACTTTTTTTATTTCGTTGTTAAATTATTGTACTTCGCAAGCACCACTACGATCGACACACCCTCTAATCTAGTGGTATTTTTAACGAATTTTTTTAATGTTAACGACAGTTCAGATAATCGCCCATCTTATTTAGTCTAGCAACATTTGCCAGAGTTGAGTTGCTATCACGGGGAGTCTCCTTCGGTTGGAGTTGAGCGGGATTTCCCATTCTGTAGGTTTACGTTACTTTCGCACTTCTCAAGGGCTGGAAATCTAAAGTATCGCACGCTACGTGTTATTATTTTGTCTTTCTGACAGTGTTTTATGTGAGAATAAGTGTGGTTTATTGTTTGAAAACGATTAATACCTACTTCTTAAATAAATAGGTAGTCTATCGGTCCGGTTCATTGAACTAAAATTAATAAATGGTTTTTGTTTGAAGTTTGTAGTTTTATGTCAATGCTAAGTGATAAGAAAAGAACTGTTTTATGTCCAGAACTTATAAATTTCCTTTTGTGATGTGAAGAAAACAATGGTACCCGTACTTATTTCTTAAGAATAAGGTAAGGAATTACTCACACTTTTAATAGTTTTTTTTTTTTTATTAAAATTATATTACGAATATTAATAAAATTTATTATACTTGATATCTTCATTGCATTTCATTACTTGAGTTCATTTCTTATAAATTCATTGCAGACATGTTTAGTACGTTTTATAATAGTTAATTATTAGGCAAATGTCATTATTGTTGTTTTTGTTTATAGGTTATAGATACAATGTAGGACCGTCTTATCTTAACATGTCAGGCCTAGGCCCCCAAGGGAGAAAAAAAAATATCGAGAGGAAATGAGATTCTGGAAGAGAAAAAGAAAACCTGAAAGAGCTGTATCAAACCCGGTTTTAAATTCAGGTATGATGAAATTTTTAAATAAAATTGCATCTGGTAGCACGGAACCATCTGAATCTCGACTTCTAAAGAACATAGAGTCATGTCCGAAACTCCGTTAACTTTGAAAAGTACTCCAGACTCATAGATTACCGATACCGAACGACAATCGAAAATAGAGACAGGATCAAACTCTAGCCAATCAGAATCTGATGCTAAAATCCTCCTGTGTTGACGTTGAGTAATATAATTCACGATCACGAAGAACAGATTGAAATAGGTTCTCCGCCAATTAGCAGCGACACCAGTGATGTAGTTAAACAAGTATTTGTTAATTTAATTGATATCATTAATTTCTTAGCCTCGTAATCTGGCATTCAGAGGTCACAAGGAATCTTTCAAGACAGACGACAACACCAAGAATTCCGGTAACTTCATAGATTTATTTAAATTGATTTCCAAATTTAATCCTACGTTACGGGAACACATCAAACGGATCAGTGGCAAACAACTTACACACCATTATCTAAGCCGCGATATTCAAAATGAATTGATCACATTGATTTCAAAAACGGTTCCGATGAAATGATTCGTAGAGTGAAAGAGGTAAAAAAAAATTGTAAATTTTTGTTTCTTAATTCGTTTTTTTTACTTTTTTATCAAAAAGAATATAGTTTGCATTTTTATTAATAAAAATTGGTGCAACTGTTTTTAATTTTATAAAATCCGTCTTCTTGCGCCATTAGAGGGCTTCGCAAATTGCCCGCATAAAATTTAAATAAATTAAAAAATAATATCAACAGCGAAAGTCCGGCACACTAGAATTAAATGTAAAAACATTATCATTTATACCCGTTGTCCCTAAATCTCAAAACCGTAACATTCAATAAGTACGTGCAGATTCTAATACAACATTTAAGACGTATTTTAACCAGTTTAAATTTCTCGATTTGATGACAGCATTCGAGTTTAATTTTGTAACAGAATTATTTTTCTCTATTATGTTAACAAATTTTTCATTTCCTTCGCATTTTGTAGTCAGAAATTCGGAGATATTTCATTTACATCGAACTGCAGAAAAATTAGATGAGTTAGTAGGTGAATCTAGCAAAAAATACAAAATATGAAACATCTAATTCCAACAATCGATGATGTTATGTCATCAGATGAAGCCAATGTGTTCAGTAAAGTAGATTTACCACTAGCAGATCAGCAGATCGAGTTACATCTTAATTCAAGAGAAATTAAAACTTTTAGGACACATTTTTTAGGTTTGTTTCGATTGAAACGATTAACGTTTAGCTTGAAATGCGCACGAAAATAATTTCTTCTGCCAGTTATGTTTTTAAATTTCCCGTTTGTTAAATGTTACATTAATAATACCAGAAAGATACTGAAATACGTATATCATCGCTTGAGAGTTTTCACACCGATTGTCTTTAATTATTACCTCTGGGGATATCAAACTCTTAATAACTTACTAAAGGAGAAGATCGGTCATATCGCAGCAGTGTGAAGTTGCAATATATTCTTTAATAATTTTCTATTTATAAATTGGAAATACAAAACACGATGACTCAGAAATTATATAAAATGATAATCTATTTACATGGCCAAATGTGAATAACAAAACGTGCAGTAACACTGAAAGAGTAATGATGAAAATCTATTATATTTTCGGTTATAATTCATTACTGAATGACGCTATTAAAATTTAAACAGACATAAAAATACAGAGCCTCAACATACTTTCGATAATTTTTTTATTGTTTACCTTAAAATAACATTCGTTACATTCGAGCAAATATAATGAGTATCGATTCTTTTTTTACCATTAGTTTAATAGTATTTTAAATTTTGTATAATTTTTCCGAGTTTCCATCTTTAAAAGTAGCTTACAACGAATTGTTTTATTTTTATTTATTTCAACGTTGCCTCTTCTGTACTATTCTGAAATTTAAATTTAATTAAACATCTAATTAACTACCCCGTCTATTATTGTTTCTCAGTGAAGGTTTCGAAAAAAAAAAAAAAAAAGCAAGCGAAACTGACGACATTTAAAATGATTAAAACTAACGTATCAAAAATATACAATTATACAAACACATTTTCCAGCCTGGTTACTTCATCGAAGCTATTGTGGTACATGTTACCAAGAGTAGTCAATAAATAGTGACTGTGGAAGCTTTGACATCACAGATCAATAGCAGTGCTGCAAAGTAACATCATTCTCAATGTTACTGTACAGCACTAGCACATTCTTGGATTGTGCGGTCAAAGCTCCCGCAGTCACTATTTATTAACTACTCAAATTGATTTGCTGTGGGTTCCTAGTTATTCGGGCATCTTCGATAATGAAGCGGCGGATTCCTTAGCTCGGGTTGCTGCCTCTTCTTACTTCTTCCTTTAAAAAGTCCCATCGTCCAATCTCCTTCCGCTGTGCAAAGATTTTCATCTTAGATTATGGTATCGAATGTTTACGTTTCCTCTTTCTCTAACAATTGTTCATTTTATCTGTCTGTTCAATCTAGTATTTCTGTTAACCTATGGTTCTCTTTGTTTTCTTCACTTCGTCGTTGTGTTGTTGTCTCCGTTATTTGTCTGCGCTCTTAAGCCAAACATTATTATCTTCTTTCCGATAAAAAAACTACTGCCGGGTTTAAAATGTGGTAATAAATTAAATATTACTGCTTATAATTTGTGTATCTTTTTTTTTCCTTTGTTTTCCTTTCTTGAAGATTATTTTTTCCTACATACCAAAATTAAGGGAATAAAATTGTGCAACAAATTACAAGTTTATGCAGCATGTTAAAGATTATTATGTATAGTCCGGTATACCATTTAGCACAGATAAATACTTACGATGTAAACACATTGGTGTATACATTGCAAAATTTAAATGAATCGTTCTTTCCTCTCTTTTTTTTAATCAAAATGTATGTATTTACAAACAAAAATTGCCAGTTCAAGCAGAGGTAAAAGCGCATGAGCATTGAGAAAGACGGTGTACCCTATTAGGAGCATTGTCGGTAATCTGATCGAAGAAAAATTATTGAAAAGTTAAAAAAATTTTGAGTTTCAAATACAATGTTTTAGTTATTAGAGCAAAAGTAAATGGTTTTAGATTAGAAAAAACAAAAATTAAATCTATCATTTTAACAAAAGGTTAATTAATAGTTTTCACAACTGGCTAGTATTGTACTTGATAAAATTCTTAATTTTTTAATAATATTATTGTGTTGTAAAATCGCGGAAAAAGGCCACCTTTTTACAATTAAAAGTTTTCCGGCACTGGCTACATTACCATATGTTGTACAAAACCAGTAACTCAAGGCGGAGACATGTCGCCTTGAATTACTATTGACTGTTTACAATAAAATTCCTATGCAAATATTTTTATAAAATACAACTGAACACTGTTAAAGATAATAAAACGAGTACAGAAACAAAAAAAAAGAAAACAAAAAGAAAACAAAAAATAAAGCGGTCCAAAAAAAAGCAAAAAATCAACGTGAGGTAGAATCGTGGTCATTCGAATTTGTGAGCAATGTAGTTAGTGATGTCTGACAATTTGTAGTTCGATTTGTGATAGGAAGAGATCGTCAAACAACCAGAGGTTCTACCGTTAACATAAAGAACATGTGTATAGTTCTACTCACCGCATGCTCTTCGAAAAATTATAAAAATTGTTTACTACAAAGTATAGTTTACACATGTACCTAAACACTCTCCGCGACGAAGCTATTTTGCATTAAGAGTCCACGCCTCATAGCGCACGATAAAAGATAGCAGGACGACACACCCGTTTTAAATCAACGCGAACTTCTGTAAGGGCCGCAACGTCAGCAAAAAGTACAATGAAAAACAATTAACCCCAATATGTATGTTCAATGAGATAAGTAAAGGTAAAGGAAAAAATATTGTAGCCAGTTTTAAAAACAAAGTTCAATCAAGTTTCCAAACTTCATGTATCATTCGGAAGGACATAAAATAGAAAATTTACAAGGAGCACGCGGATTTATTAAATCTTTTTAGAACTGAAAACAATAATATAAACCAGTCTCGCTATCAATTTTCTAAGTTGGTACTATTAGTTCATACTGGCAGCACTAGATGGCAGTAAAATATACACACAATAAACCCACTGTAAAAAATAGGAATAATAAATTGCACTATATATTTGGAGAGAACGAGATCTCCCATGGAGAAAAAAGTATTATAAAACTGGATCTTTTTGACATCGAAACATCTCGTAAACCGCCAAATAATCTTCTGAAGCTGTTACGAGAAAACTGGTTTTGAATGGCTATATCATTTTTCACAAAATTGATAAAAAAAAAAAAAACAGCAAATTACAGATTTTTGATTTTATTACAGGATATCCGATGCTGGAATGTTACAATATTTTTCATACTGTGTCCGGCGCAGTAGTGACCGAATCATTAATAAAATATCAAATTTGAATGCGCGTGATTGTTGGCAGAGAGAGTATTCCTGAATTACAATCAGTTTTTATATTTTTTTAAATGAGCGTATTATATTTAAATCGATCGCGGTTGAAAACATTTGACTAAAAGTATAAGACCGACTGTCCAAATTATACCATCAGTCTAGCAGACATATATATATGTATTCATGTGAGTTACGAATAAAAAATGAAAATACAGTTGGATGCATTTTAAGCAAATAACCGGGCTCTGAATGAGAAAAGTTATATTTTCGTTAATATTATGTAAGAACTCCTGGTCTGAAATTTTATTTTTTCCGTTGCTCATCACGTAGACATTTTTGTTTTATTTCTTTATTAAATTACGATAAAGCTTAATAATATTATTATTCTGCATATTCACCCTCTTATTCATACTCTTCTCTCACTTCATTCTATCTATATCGATGTTTCGGAAATATAACAGTCAAACTATGGTGAAAATGATCAAGTTCGGACACCGTTGATCTTAGTTTTAAAAACGCTACTTCTAAACTCAAAGAACGTTTAATAAAAATGTTAACGTAAATAGTTTGCGATAATATATTTTCCAGTTTTCATTTAAAGAGATTGAACGTTTGAGCACAATTAAGAACTTACCTTTTTCTTTCCCACTGGCACAGTAATTTGTACTTATTTGTAATAAAGATGTGAAATAGGTAAAAATATGAGAATATGCAGTCAACTTCGCGCAAAATCAAACCGTAGAAGTTTATTCAGCTTAGGTTTTAAAAACTTTGCACGCAACGAAAAGCCTTCTCAGCTTGACAGAAAGTTTTGTTTATTGTCCTCCTTACAATAACTTCCTACATGGAAAGAGGTATTTTTGAACTGGTTAAAGATTAAGCGAAAATCAAATACTCCAGTTTGTTCGGCACAGATGAAATTCGGGCAAACTACATAAGACTCACGCCGTCTATACTGGACTCATTACTCTACTCGTGTTTGCTTATTAACGAAAGCAAGCTCTCCGGTCTGCGCACCAATGTTTTACTAATGTTCTATCATTCTGCTCTGTACTGAGTCTGCCAAAATTCGTTTCCAGAAATAATATATAGTTCCGCTTGTGTAAAAATCCCTTTCCCATAAAAAGCCTTTTCGTCTGGTATAAAGATTAAAATATTATAACGTTGGAAAGGGCGCCGCACTAGAAGAAGACAAAAAATCTGAAAAACAAAAAGTACTGAATGAAAATAAACAAACATCGTGTTCATTTCTTATCCGTCTATTTAAAACATACTCGTAATAAAAAATATTTAATTATTTGAATTTTATAAAATAACCGATTAAATTAATAATTGCTATAGTGTCCGGAATAAGCGTCATTTCCGCGGTAGTACTGAGGGTGTGCGGCACTTCCACTTTTATGAACGACAGCGTTAAAACCATTTTCATCGTCAGCCGTGTACTCCACAGTTCTCACGGTGCCATCCGGATCGTAAACGGTATACGAGCCTTTTACTGCGTCACCGTCTCTGTATTCATGCGCGCTTTTGACGTCGCCGGTATGATGATCTTCTACTCCGTATTTAAAAGAGTATTTCGGGTGTGCCTGCATTAAACCGGTAACATGCATTACTTAAAATTTCATAATTTCCACTCCCCGGATAATATTATTAATAATAATAATAAGTGTGGCTTTATAATAATGAAACAAGAAGAATAGGAACGTTAGTTCTGTGAATAAATAAGCGGCAAACATAAACTCTGTCATATGTGTATATGAAAAATTGAAAATGTTTAAGTATTATTTTTCTTTTTTTTTTTAAATCGAAGAATTAAATGTAATTAGACATCAAAAAAAAAATATTTACGAAACGTTAAAATAAACAACAGCTTAAACTATTGTTGCAATAAACTTCCTTCTGCTTGATAGAAATAAAACACACCATTATTAAAAATGCGCGTTCGAAGACAATCAAGCGTGGGGCGAAGGTTTTAAAAAGGTGTACCGCAAAAATTAATACGTTTAAATTTTAACTTTGACGTTATTTTATTTTAGAACATCGAACCGGTTTCTTCTGAAACAAGTTATCTAAAGCTCCATTACTAAGGAGAGAATTCGATTAAAATATTTCGTAATCAGAGTTCGGATCTGGAAACATTAAAAATTGATTGATGAATTGGTGAAAGAGATTCTTAATGCAAGCCTGATCGGCTAAGTACTGCATAAACTCGAAAATTATTTTACGCTTCATCCGTTAAAATCGTATTTCTTTCCTGAGGAAAGGAGAGCTTTTGTCAGCTGCTTGTGACACGTGTACGCCGTAATTGCTAGACTAAATGCATTTTAGAGGAAATATCTTTACAGTTTTCCAGTGATAATTTTTAATCGCGGTTTTGAGTGTTCAAAACTAATACCGAGTTAAAATCAGCGGGAATACGAGTAAATACCCGCCGACTTCGAAAAAAAAACAGATCGCCGCGACAAAATGAGCTCACTTAAAATAGAGACGTTGAATATTTCCCCTTACGAAACGTCTTGCGTGAAACACTTGAAAAACTGGGAAATAATAGCGCTGGTTAGGTGTGGGAAAATTGCGGTATAACAATACGTAATAAAATAGTCTTACTCGCAACCGAAGATGTAGGAGTACGAAAAATCAAAAAGTAGTGTAAAAAGAAAAATAACCAAGTGTGCCAAGAAGTCATTAGCCGTAACTGAACAGGAATTATAGCAGAATAAATTGAAAAATGTGTAGCAGCGCATTGTGAAACCGACCTTAAAATAAACCGTTTTCGCGGAATGTGATAATTAAATAAACACAATGGTTGGAGAAAATTCTTATTTCTGCGAGGTGGCTCCGTTTTTCTGAAAGAAATTTAATACCGCGTTAAAATGTTCTAGCATTCAACGAAAATCAGTGAATAGTAGTGACTTTAAAAGCACAGCCTATGAAGTGAGATAGGACAGCTGCAGTCGACTCTTATACGAGGAAGGGGTATTTTGACAATGGCGGAGTGCGGTAGCATTCAGTTAAAAATCTTCGGAATAATATTGGAAAAACTCGTTATCAAAGTAAGGTGGCTTGTTACCAAGAAAGTTGCTTAAAACACATTTTAAATTATTTGTTTTCAAATTTCAAAAAAAAAAAAAAATAATAATAATAATAATAATAATAATGATAAGAATTTGTTACATTTTCATTCAAACAGTAAATAACCGAGCAGTTATATTTTCAGGACTTTTGTAATTTACCCCGTTTTGCAATTATTTTCAGTAAAAACCACTTGTAATTGAATGATTGGATTCGGGTCCATTTCAACAGCCCCCCCACTTTAATATTTTTTTTTCATATATAGTGCAATCGTTTGTGCATCGTTTGTGCAGAAATGTGCACAAACTTTCATCGTTTGTGCACACCCCCATCCCGCGATATTAAAGATAAATGGTGAGGGGCTGTTGAAACGTTGCCCCCCCCCCACTTTGAAATTTTTTATCAAAATATAGTGCAATCGTTTGTGCATCGTTTGTGCAGAAATGTGCACAAATTTTCATCGTTTGTGCACATCCCTATCCCATGATATTGGGGGGGTTGTTAAAACGTTGCCCCCCCCCACATTAATATTTTTTTGCAAAATATAGTACATCCGTTTGTGCTTCGTTTGTGCAGAAATGTGCACAAACTTTCATCGTTTATGCACATCCCTATGCCCCACAATATGTAAGAAAAATAGTTGGGGAGTTGTTAAAATTTTATCTAACAAAATTAATAAAAAGTGGCTGATGAAGTTGCTGGGGTATTAATTCATTGCAAAATAATCGTTTAATACAAAAATCGAAATAAATATCACTTAAAAAGCTGTTGATTATTTTACATTTTTATTTATTAGGAAATTAATAGTCTACTTTTTAATGTCTAAAATTAATGTTTAAAATGTATAAGTTGTAGTTTATTAATTTATAGTTTTGTAATACACCATGAATATGGGGCTGTGTTCCCGAAACATGTCGATGATTAATTTTTTATTTATATTTTCCGATAAAGTTTAATTGTATGTTTGTTCAAAATAATATTTTCTTTCAATTTATCATAATTTTAGCATCCTTCATTCAATTACATTAACCACTAAAAAAAATAAATACTGAGAATCACAAGTTCTTCCATTAAAAAAATTTGTCTAAATTTGTTTATTTTTCAAAAAATAACAGATATATTAAAATATATAATAAACATTTTTATAAAATCAGACAAAGAAAAAATATGATACAAGAGGCAGAAAAATAAGTATTAGTGTGTGCAAAACATTTACATTTGGTCACTGCAACAGTTATATATTTTTATACAGATATAAGAAGTATAAAATGTTTTAATTAAAGAAATATTACATAAAGTTAAATTAAAAGAATAAAAATAGTACACAACCAAATGTAAATGTGACACTGATAATTTAAAAAGCTTAATAAAATATATAATTCAACAATATTATATCAAGAAATAGTTATTAAAAGTAATATTGCATATAAAATGAAAACATATAAAGAGAACGTATAAAATAAATCGAAATAATCAGCACGGGTGAAATTGCTCATCATTGTAATAAAAGAGAAAACAAAAAAAGTAGAAAATCCGAAGTATAACAAAAATTTGTATGGGCGATATAAAAATTTACTAATCGCATAAAATTATTTTTGAAAGTATTGTGTGCGCTATTTTGAATATACTACAATTTGAATATTAACGCCCTCTGTATTATTTACATTTACCACTGTTTCTTTTGTGTCATGATAGATCTGCCATGCATTTAGTAGCTCCCGATAACTGTTGGCATGGTAATGGCCTATAGTAGTATATGAAATCGTTGACCTTTGTTTATTAGGTGTTGTACAACCTCTCTTCTTAAATAATAAATATCTAAATTTACAGCTAGAGTTAATGACGTTTTACATAATTCTATTTGAAAATCAGCCAAATTGGATAAGTTAATTATATTAAATATTAAATGTACATTATACTCTGTATCGCTGTGATATTTTCTACATCTGAATGAGAAAATATATTACATAACTTGAAATAATTCATTTCTTCATTTAAATATTCTAATAGTTCTTTAGTTTCACCGACACTTGTGTTAATACATACATCTATAACAATTTTACATTTTTTACAGTTAATTTGAAAAGTAACTGATGGATCATGAAATATTTTTTACAGAGTGTATCAACAGGCTAGGCTGTTCCACTGAAAACAATGAAATATTATGTGGCATTAATTCTCCATTTCGATATTTAAGTAAAATTTTTGCCCGTTTTCTATAAGTTTGAGTTGTGACACCACCGCGTAAAAGTGTGTACACAAGGTCATATAAAGCGTAATTTTCTTTTTTTCTAACCACGGATCTTTCGTATTGTGCGCTATCACAATAACATACAGCTACAATTTCTTCTTCTTCTTATAGTGCCATGCTCAGCTTCTGAGCGTCGGCGACTACCTATTCGTACATCTCAGCCGTACAGATATAGGTAGTGTACTAGGCAATTTTAATATGCAACGCGAGTGACACGCGCAAGCCTACATTCGGAACTGATCGTAGCCGCTTGTTATCGCGCTACGAGTGCAGTCCCGTGTGTGTCTGTTATGTACTGACCTAGCGCACATATGATGTTGTACGTGGTGGTTTGCCATTGCCTTCCACATGATTATTAGCGATTATTTATTTAATTCTTGTAATAAGTTCTGTCGTCGCCCGGGATCGAACTTGTGACCTCCGTAATGGAAGCCAAGCGCTCTAGCAACTAGGCTATCGCGACGACTTGGCTACAATTTGAATAACTGAATCAAATGTGCATGTGTTTGATAACACAAAATTCCCTTCTAGTAACCATATAGATTTAAAAGATGACCTTGATCGATTTTTTATTAATCCTATTGTCTTGGATCAGTTCATGAAAATATATTTCTGTGCAAGATTTCTCTTTTTTTAGTTAAATATTTGGATTTTCTTTTTTTAGCACTTTTTGATTGAATGATTCACCAATTTTCTTATGTTTTTTTCTCGTCGCTTATTAAAGGCACTTGAAAACAATTAACTTCCTGATTTACATTTTTTGAAGAATGTTCAACATTTGATTTTGAATATGTGCATAAAAGTTCCTTCTTTCTTGGAATAAGTGGCAGTGTTATTTTTTAAGTTTCTGATCGCAAGATATTACTTTTACAATACCCGCACTTAATTTAACATTTTTTTTTTTTTTTTCCCTAAATTTATATGGTCCATGTGCTGTGTGTAATTGCCGGGATTATTACAGCACATGTATCAGTGCAGGATCAGAAGTGCTTTAATAGGTTAGCCGCTCTAATATGGTTTAGCATATCCTGGACCTGTTTTGGTTCGTTTGACAACGCAACCGTCGGTAAGTTGGAGGTGCCTGCAGGCAGGCAATGTTCCAGAACATGTTCAGCGGTTGGTGAAATTGGGGAATTGCATATGGAACAGGCAGAGGGAGGAGATGTTCCTTCTAGCAAATAGTTGTGGGATATTGCTGTGTGCCCTATGCGGAGTCTAGTTAATGCTGCAAACTCTCTGCGAGACATGGATATCGGTGGCCACCAAGGCTCAGTGCTCACCTTAATGGATCGCAGCCATGATGTGTGAGCCGACCACATAATTTCCCATGTCTCTGCCTTATGTTGCTGAAAAAAGGGTGTCCCCAGCTGAGGTAGAGGGGCACCTTCGGGCATTGGACTATATGTTGCTGCCGTAGCAGCCAAGTTCACACGCTCATTCCCCGGCACACCGGTATGACCCGGGACCCACAAGAATGTTACCAGTGAGCCAGTCCGGAAAAGCACGTTAATGATGCGCTTTATTTTTCGAGATAATTAATTTCATAGAACCATTTATTGATAAAATATGTAACTTTAAAAAATTATCTAATCGCAATGGTCTATCAGCTTGGATTAGAACCATTACAAGATGTTTTTTCATTAATAACTTTATCCATTTTTTTTTTAAATCTGTAAATTTTCTTTTCTTCGTGGGTTTAAAATTTTTAAAATTTTCTTGATATGTATAACTGAATATATAACTACAGAATTCAATACTGGTTTTGTTGGAAGAATACCTTTTAATTTGCTTTTACATAAAGTGCAAACAGCAATTAAAACACAATAATTTAACCAATCCTCATATATTTTTGCTCTTTTATACACTAGGAAACAAGGAAGTCCTGTTTCTTGCCAAAAATATTTATGGAATAAATTAGTCCGTAAATGAGACTTTAAAATATTGTAACGTTTTACCCTAGTGATACCTGTTCTCTTCTCATTGTAAATAATATCACGATATTGTACGCTACTCCACTATTCAGCAGTTATTTGGAATCACTGTATTTATTGTTCAAACTCATTGTTAAATTTATTTTTGTCGTAGTTATTTGCAATATCAATTTTAATGTATCCATATATTTTTCCTCATTTTCTAAATCATCAGTTGCAGAAGATTCCCTACATTTTTCATGTTTCTTGTCGTCTACAGTTACCTCTATCTGTTGTATATCTTCAAAAATACTGATACCTAATTTTGTTAACATACCATTTCTATTACATTTACTATAGTATACAGTGATTTTGGTGAAATTTCGTAATTTAATTCTTTATATATGGCGTTCCAAACAAGGTTTGATAGTCCAATGCAGACTTTTTCTGGGTCAAATATATTCTGTAGATGTTTTTTAATTTCATCAGTAATTTTATTCAGGGATACCTTTAAGTGACGTGGCATAATTACTATGATACTGGAAATATCCTATATTTATAACTTCTTTTGAATTTTGAAATGCAAATAATTTTATAAACTTTTGTATAACATATACTATTTGAAAAAATTTAACGAGGATGAATCTAGTGAAGGTTATAAAAATCTTTTTGTTTTTAATTCGAGTGGATTTATTAAAAAAATTTTTGTCTTTGAAAGCTGCACTAATGCAAATAGTTATAGGCTATGATCCATTTACAAAGATAAAATATTCAGTGAAAAATTATATATTTCAAATATTACCGATTATTTTTGTAGTCGATTTTATTATTTTCCGCGTCATAATGTTTAAATTTCATACTTTGTAAAATTCAATTTAATATTTATAATATGTCTTATTAAAATTTTACAAAATCAAAATATTATATGTATTTAAAAAATGTGAATAATCAATAGCTTTTTAAGTGATGTTTGTTTCGATTTTTGTATTAAACGATTATTTTGCAATGAACTAATACCCCAGCAACTTCATCAGCCACTTTTTATTAATTTTGTTAGATAAAATTTTAACAACTCCCCAACTATTTTTCTTACATATTGTGGGGCATAGGGATGTGCATAAACGATGAAAGTTTGTGCACATTTCTGCACAAACGAAGCACAAACGGATGCACTATATTTTGCAAAAAAATATTAATGTGTGGGGGGGCAACGTTTTAACAACCCCCCCAATACCTTGGGATAGGGATGTGCACAAACGATGAAAATTTGTGCACATTTCTGCACAAACGATGCACAAACGATTGCACTATATTTTGATAAAAAACTTCAAAGTGGGGGGGCCAACGTTTCAACGGCCCCCCCAAGTGTTTTTCTTTAATATCGCGGGATAGGAATGTGCACAAACGATGGAACTTTGTGCACATTTCTGCACAAACGATGTACAAACGATTGCACTATATATGCAAAAAAAATATTAAAGTGGGGGGGCTGTTGAAATGGACCCATTGGATTCATCGTCGGAAAGAAAAATACATCGAGCGCGAAAAGCAGACATTAGATAGGTAGGTAGCAATTATGGTCGAGCTACTAATCGGTGTTAATCTGACTTTTGTTTGTTTAGATAAACGAGTTGTCTGCGGTGCAGTTGAACATATGGAACAAAGCGTACGAAATAAAGGACCTTTGAGATAATTTTTGCCGATTGGTCGGTGGACAGGAAAGTAGGACATTATATACCTCAGCTTATTATTACTTAGCAAAAAATATATCTAAATTTTCATATGTTGGATCATCATTTATGGTAGAACTATACGTAATTAGCGTGGCTATTAAGTATGTGAGATTACTCTATGTATTTATGTTATTATTCACTAAATAAATAAATAATAATAATAAGTACGTGAGGAGGGATAGAAATAAAAACATTTTGATAGTTTCAGACTCTTTAGCGGTGTTAACAAAATTATTAAAAAACTTGAATCTTAAGAAGATGTACAAGACAGAGGTCGAAATTAGAAGATTAGCACATAAATTACATTCTCAAAACGCTGTAGTAAATTTTAAATGGGTACTTGGACATACGGGGCATCCAGGGAAATGGGGCGACCGATTTGCTTACTAGATCAGGCATTGGCAGAACGTAACACATTAAATCGAATAGGGAAAAACGTATTATAAAAATAAAGAATAGGATGTATGAAATAATGAAACAAGAAAACAAATAGGGAGAACATGCTATCATTACACTATTCAACGACGAACGTGGAGTTTTTTGACGATCGGGTAGAGAGAGATTACATAACATGTATAAGTGTAGATTAGGGGCATTGTCGGACCCCGGATAAACTATACCAATTAACTATATATTAAATAACGAGAATTGTAATAATTGCAGAGAAATTGGGAGTCTGGAGCATTTAGTGTGGCAGTGTAAGGAGAAAGTTCATTAAGCTTATATTAGCGAAGCTGTATATACCTTACCTTTAACAGTTCCAGAAATTCTAGATCAGCCGAATTCGTATCAATGTAAATGCGTATACAATTTCGTTAAGGCCGTGAAAATAGAAATTTAAATCAATTAGAGAAAAATGGTCAAATGGCGCGAGCTGGACTAGGAAAAAAAATTAATAAAAAAGGCGATTAAAATCGAAAGATTTATAAATTTCTATTTCAACGTCAAAGAGGTTTAAAAATCGATTTAAAAAATACTATTAATCAAAATCACTGGCTGGATTATGATTGCCGCTAACCTATTTAATGCCTGTATTCACTGTGTTTTTGTTCTAATAATGCTGTAGGCTTACTATTACTGGAAACCTTTAAGGAAAAAAAATTAGCTAGGTGCGATAAAAATATTTAATAGACGGGGGTGGGGGAAAAATAAATTCTCCAAGAAGTATAATTAAGAAAAAACGAAAACTTATAGAACTGACACTATAGAAAAAAAGTTAATTTTCTTCGTTGTCGCTGTAACGGATGAAAAACACATGGAAAGAATTACACGGTGATCGGGTGTATATAGAGAGTTGCGCGTAATTGAACTATAACGAGACTTACGTAATAATCGATGTGATCGTCGTTATGCTGTTTGCCGTTCGAATATCGTCCAAAATCAAATCCTTGGTCATACTGCGGCGCTAACGCACTTGCGGTGACCGCCACTGACGCAATCAAAGCAATAACGCAATACATATCAAAAGTAGTCATATCGAATGCTGCGCGAACTATTCTGGCCGGCTTTTTCTAAATCGTATAATACAATATTTTAATGTTGTTGTTTTTATTTTTTATTTTTCAATTTAACATAGACTGGAAATTAAACTTTTTCAAAAACTACTAATTCTAGGAATGTATTCGAATTTTCATAGCTGGCAGAATCGTCATTACCAAGAAATATTGTTTAAAATTTGTCATACAACTTAACAGAGAGCGTACTTTGGTCTGGTAAAATATTTTATAATGTCGAGAATCCAGTATCCTAGATTACAAATTGGTAAATCAAGTTCTATAGCGGCGGCTTTCGAGCACATACAACATGCTTCTGCAGAATTATATGGTGTCTCTGCATTTGATCGTGACCATAATAACCGTTCAGCGATATTATCAACATCTATATAAGTTGGCATATCGTGGAAAACACCTAAATGCCTCTCAAACTTCTAACGAATGTTGGCAACAGTGACTGCAGAGCAATACCGCAGAGTAAATCGTACCAATGGTCGTCCGTATTCTAATAGTGCCTAATAATGGCCATTCCCGGAAGAAAGCAAAATCCGTTAGGTAAGAAAGTAGCAAGGCCGTGTCCACGAGGTGGGTTTTAACCCCCCCCCCCCCTCATGAGAACTGAAATAGTTATTATAAATACAGAAAAATCTGAAAAAAATCACAAATTTAAAATAAATATTGATGATTTTTTAGGGTTCTTACCTTTAAAAGAATAAAGAAAAAATACGCTCCATATTTTTAAGTGCTTCATTAATATTTTATGTAAAATTTTTTACTACGACTATAACCAACAACATCTGTAATTTTTATTAATATTCATATACGGGGTAATTCATCTATGTACATTATTAATATATATAAATCGAAATGATGGAAATGATTAATAGTACGAATATTAGTGAAAAATGTATCGTTATTTATAAAGTAAATATGCCAAGAACATTTTCAAAACCTTCCCCTTTCAAAATTCTTGGCACAGACCCGAAAAGTAGCGATGTAAATAATCGGATTATTATTTAGATGCTGGATTGAATTCGGATTCGTTTCAATCTCACTCCTATTCTCGATACGGAAAAAAATAAAATGAATCGACATATGCATAATACAAATAGTATTCGAATTTAAAAATCGATCTTTGGATGATTAGTATAATTAATAAGTAAACGATTATTTTTAATTTGTTAAAACGGTTTACTAATTATCCATTAAATTATTCTTAATAACATCGGTTATCTAAAACTGAAAAAATTTTAAAGATAACAATTTTACCTGGCGGATTTGTTTGATGTTACGATAGATTTCTAAACAGCCTTATTGGTAAACGAATAAAATTTGAATTATTAACAATTATTTATAATGTAAAGTAAAATACTTCATTGTGATTTTAAACTCTTTCATTGATGAACACGGGCGTCGCCAGCGGGGGGCAGCGAGGGCAGCTGCCCCTCCCCCCCCTGGAGCCTTGAAACTTTTTAATCAACCGGCCATGATGAGTATTCATAGATGCGTAATCATGGAAAATTTTCCAGAAACCCACGAAAATTATGTTTTAATTAAAATTTTATTCTTGTTTAATAAAATATTAAGCCTTTACAACTTATACATATTTTATTTTTCCTATAACTTATGTCCTCTTTCTATCATTTTGCCCCCCCCCCCCTGGCTCATCAGCTGGCAACGCCCTTGGTGATGGACCGTATAATCAATTTAAAAAATACCGCAATAAAGATTTTTTAAGAATATCGCATACGGAAAATTTTATTTTTGTTACGAACTACTTTAAGAGGTTTTAATGCAACTACACTTAAGTGTTTTTTCTTAATTTTATTTAATATTTACAATTTAGGTTTGACATATAATATCGGTAAATATACCTACACATGATTTTATGTTACACGTGATCTGTAAAAAACTTTATATTATTCTGTTTAACGTATTAATACAAATGTTTTAAAATAAATAATAAAATTCGTATTGTTATAAGATTGTATATCAAACATTTTCTTTCTTTTTCCGAAAAATTCAATATTAAAAAAACTTGTAAAAACAACTTTTTGTTCCAAAAATTTAAGAAAAAAACGAATAAAAGGTTGTTTATACAAGTTCGTTTAATATAAAATTCGTATTTTTCTCTAAAAATTAATGATTTTTTATAATTACCGGCATAATAATGTATATTCTTTCGTAAATACGGTTTTGTTAACATTTTGTATTATACCATATTGGATTCACTAAGCAGTTAATAGAAGATATTATAAACAATAATAAAACAAAGTCAAATTATTCAAGTAGTACTATTAAATGTAGGTGAATACATCCTGTTTGTTAAAACTGTATAATAAAACAAACTTTAATAACAAACAATATAGAACAATAAATTAGATAAATACCTATTTAGAAACGTTTTCGGGCATAACCCATCATCAGCTAAAACTAACTTAAAAGGAAACTTAAAACATACTGAAGAGAATATAGGGAATGCCCTATATTCTCTTCAGTATGTTTTAAGTTTCCTTTTAAGTTAGTTTTAGCTGATGATGGGTTATGCCCGAAAACGTTTCTAAATAGGTATTTATCTAATTTATTGTTCTATATTGTTTGTTATTAAAGTTTGTTTTATTATATAGTACTATTAACTTCTACAATTTAATAATGATTTCAACTGCTTACGCGATTCTTTTGCAAAATTTCGAGGATTTTAATTCGAATCATGATTGTAATTTGAACAATTGCATGACGAAATTTTAAATAATCGTATTCTTTCGGTTATTCTAATAATCGGCGATTAAGCGAAGATTTTAATTCGAGTCGTTACTTCGCTATACATGAAAGGAAAAGTTCTTTGTCGGTCCATCCAAGAGAGCTGGTAATAAAACTATTAGTGTATAAACGTCTAAAGAAAATCTTTTAACATACGCAGAAGAAAATTATTTTGACAAACTAACAGGGGATAATGAACAATTTTATAAATTACAAAAATTTAAATTGAATATGAAATAAAATATGTTTGAAAAAGTTTTGACAATATGAAAAAGAAATATTAGTGAAAATGAACGCCGCAAAATCTGAATCTAAAGGAGACATAACGATTAGGTCCTTCTATTAATAATATTTTTTTTCTTTTCCAGCTGAAGATGAAGATAATTTACGAAAACCTTTCTAACATGTAACTATTTATGTGCGTTTTTAATATGTTTTAACGTGGATATATTTTTGCCTTGTACACGAAATTGAATTTGAGTCAACAGATAATGTTTCTCGACAAAAAAACGTGTTGACATAATAAATATTTCGTTAAATTAGAAATTTCTACTGTAGCTACATATGTAATATTTACTCTATTTTTTTGCGTTATTTGTTAAACTACAGTAGACTGATGAAATTGTTACCATCAGGCCCGCCACAAGGGGGGCCAACTGGGATAAATTGCCTCAAGCCCCAAATGAGAGGGGGCCCCAAAAACCTAAAAAGTTAAAATCCCCTTATCCCTATGTTTTTAGTCAGAAACCCAAATGATTTACATTGTTTATCTACTCGTCTATCTACTTATCATACTTAAATAATAAACGTAACAATTTTAATTAATTTTTGTATATTTCAAATTTTATTTTTCTTGCTTTCACTTCTGCAAATTCGTTAATTATATCATCATAATCTATATTTTTTGCCAATTCTCGTTCTGTTGATAACATCATGAGGTGGGACTGGCCCATACACAGGATCTTAAATTTTTTTTTATGATTTTTAATTTATTCAAGCCTCGTTCACCAGTAGCGACACTGATAGGTATAATAATAAAAAAAAAACAAACACGTAAGCATATACATATTTGGGGAAAAATTAATTGAAGATTTTTTTCGTAGATCAGATTAGGAGCAGTTGCTATACTGAAGAAGCTGTTCCTGGGCTATCCACTTTCAATGAATTCTGTAAAGAAATTATCATTATTCATAAGTTAACTTCACATTCATCTCTCAGCCCCACTTCACACCATACTATACACTTCATTTAATTATGGCACATTTGTATTATTTAATATAAAATCTACAATGTAAAATCCGAATGGCGATTGATGGGAGTATTTTATTTTTTAATTTTTTATTATTATTATTATTATTATTTATTTATTTGTAGAAGTACTGGATTAGTGGATTTTGAAAAATATTTTATATTTTGTTTAATTTTAAGAGGGCCCCAAACATATTTGTGCCCCAGGCCCCTAAAGTTTATGTGGCGGGCCTAGTCACCATAGTAACAGTATAAATTGGTTTATATGTAGGTGTGTCATCGTATCCGGTAATATAATTTTTATGTTTTAAAAAGATTGGTCTTCCAACGCTCAAAAACAAAAGTTATGACATCAACAAAAACGTGATAAAGCTCATGCCCGTGCCCAGAATTTTGGAAAGGTGGGGGTTTTGAAAATTTTCTTCGCATATTTATTTTATAAATAAAAATACATTTTTCACTTATTAATATTTTCCAGCATTTTGATTTATATATTAATAATTTAAATAAACGAATTACCGTATAAACATTAATAAAAATTACATATGTTATTGATTATACTCGTAACAAAAAATTTTGCATAAAATATTAATGAAGTACCTAAGCTATTTCAGTTCTCATGGGGGGGGGGTAACCCCCAAAACCCACCCCATGGACACGGCTTTGATAAAGCTGAACGTCAAAGAGGACGCTTAACTTTTCTCTAATGAACATGAATTATTTACATTTGATCCCGAAAATGTTCAAATTAAATGCATTGCAACAGCACAGGACGGAGTTGATGATATTTGTACTATACAGGATGGTAAAAGAGCCATTATTTACATTATACCGGGTATATCTTTGAAAAATTGATGACGATTTTTTATTACAAATTTAATTGCATTTTTGGAATTTTCAAAAGTCAGTTGACCTAAAATTTAATTGTATATCTATGACAATTGTTTGTGGTGATCTCAGTATCGACTTTGAATCACGTAAAGGTATTCAATTAATAGAATTTATGAAACAATCGTTCGATTTAGAATTAAATAACAATCCTCAATATTATCTACTACTAGAAATAACATCGCTATTAATTGTGTATTTAGCAGATACGTAAATTATTTAATTACATAACAACATATATATATATATATATCAAATTTCTCATATCGTAGACCGTTGCTGTCTATTACTGATGTTTTTTCTGAAAAATAAAATCACTTTTTTTTTTTTTAAATTTCTTTACTACATTTTATTTTGCAAATGGTAACAGTTTGGCTTATATGCAGGTGTTCATTGTCCAGTAATACAATAGTGGAACTTAATTTTTTCACGCTTTTGTGAAATAATAGACATTTTACAATTATAATTCTCCAAGAACATATTCATGCTTAAATGTTTTTGTGAATAACTTAGAAATTTCAATGTTTTCTTTTTATTTACATATATAATTATTCAATATTTTATTTTAATTTAATTTAATTAGCAAACGCGAACGAGTTATAAACGTTTTCGTTTTAGTTAGCTTCACGATGATAACAAACGAAACTTGACGCAGTTACTGTAATAATTTTTTAACGAATTGGAATGTGAAAAATCATTTTTTCAAAGCTACATTTTGATAGCTTAATTTTTTTCATATCAAAGTGCATCTTCATGTTTGGCAAACGAAATGTAAATCAAATATACACACGCATAAACATTTATTTACTTCTATTTTGATTCGATAAACATAATAAGTGAAGTATCTGCATCTCGTTCTGTTTTTTATACGATGGTTAATCTCAGGCGTATTTAAAGATCATTCATCGTTTCATCATGCATACGAAATAATTATTTGCAAATTTTAACAGTTATTACTTAATGAATTGTTATAATGTAGGAAAGTATAGAAAACTGCACAAAAGGCGGGATAATACGTAAACTTTATTTTTGAGTGAAAAACCGAATATGTGCGAAAGTTTTTCCACATAGTGAGTACCTGACTGCAAAAAGTAAATGCATAGCAGATAAGCGATATATTTTACAAAAGCTGCGTTAACAATATTAAAATGTTTTCGGAACGTCGTACTTCAAAAATTTCGTGAACAAAAGCAGAAGGATTTTGAAAATTATTTTTACTTTTTAAAACGGACGTGAGAATGTGTGAAAAAGTGAAATTAACTCTCAAATGTTTTAGTTTTTATTAAGGACAAGATAATGTTCGAAATCACATATTCCAAAATAATGATGTGCTTAAATGCAGTTTGGAGAAACATTTGAAAGAACAAGAGAAAAAATTTTCTTTTGAGAAGAAAGTTATATAAATTTGTTTACTTTTATAAGAAAAAAATTAGAAATAACGGATGATCAAGTCTTGATAATATCGGTAACTAAACAGAAATTCGGTTTTCCACATTTTCGAAATGAATATTCCAGACGCTAAGGGTTAAATTAATTCATTTGGAATGGGGTTTTTGATATTAAATGCTTTGCACTTTTGCTTATTTGCTTATTTGCATTCGATTACTATGCACCATCGCATATCTCCTATACACGCTTATTCTAAGCAAGCTTTTCTACTTTAATCTATAAACTTTTGGTACGACGAATACAATCGTTAAAATTACTTTTTTTTTAAAATGCCGGAAAAAGAGCGTCTGTTTGGAAAAATATTTACGCAAAAATTAATCGATACCCTACAAGAAAAAAACAATTTAAGCGAATTCGGTAGAAGCCGGTATTTATTTATTTACAGCTATTTAACAAAATGAAAAGATGCGGTAAAGCACAGGTTATCCTAAGTAACCGTCGAATGAGAATTTTTCGCTGAAAATTTCAAAACATATTTTTCCCTTTGATAGCATTTTTGTTTTTCAAAATACTACAATTTCAAGTGACGAAAGAGCACATTTTTATCATTGATATCGACTGTTCTTGAATTCTCGGCATTTGAAGGTATTTCATACCCATAAATCACCAGAGCGCTGGATTTAATATGTGAAATATGTAAATAAGTGTTCATTGCTTTATACAGAAACGAAATTCCTCATTCGTAAAAATATCAATGTTTTCGAGTATTGCATTTTAAACGCGGTGGCCAATAATAAAAAAATCATCGTCAAATAAACGAAGGTGCGCATGATCCGTGGAACATCATTTTTAATTTTAGATTATATCCAAAAAAGGCTATCTCTCGTTAGGAGAAGAAACTGTAAGGGGTCGAAAATAAAAATAAAAGTTCTTTCTCAAAAATGTGAAATATTACGGTAGTGAAAAGTTGTTTTTTTTTTGGGAGGGAGAGGTCAACCAAGAACGACCACACTCGGAAGTAGTGTAGAAGGGAAAGAGTTAAATATAAAGATTCCGTCAGAGATTGATAGTATAAATACACTGAGAGCTGGAATGATAAAAGGAGTAGAAAAAGATAAGATAGCCCAATGAGAAGGAAGTCCGGTAGCAAGTAGAAATACAGAATAGAATATGCGGTGTATTTATCACTTAGATGAAGAGGAGAATTCGGAGAAGGTGTTAAGGAGACGAAAACGAGAGAAAAGCAACGATAAATAAGGTTCGTTGGTTTTCCATGTGACAGAAAAAGCATCCAGTTCTGCAAAACTGACGAATGTTAATAGTTTTTTATACTCGAAGAGGAAAAGTATTTTCTTTGAAAATCGCCATTTTACCGAAAATCGTGTTTTTTTTTTTTTTCATTTAATAATTTCCTCGGTCGTAATTTTATTTACTCAGTCGTTTCGGAATTTTTAATTACGTAAAAAAAGTACATTTGAGCAACTTACCGAATTTTAAACCGAAATAAACCGAGACTGCCTAAATCAAAATGATCGAAAGTGCATGTGCATTCACTCGAGATTTCCAGTGGTACTGACAATGTAGCGGTACAACGAAATTATCTACAAATAAACGCAAAGCTGACAATGGCAAAATTAGCACTAATAATTGTACTCGAACTAGCGTAAGTATTTATATAACACCGCAGAGGAAGGGGTATTTAATAAAGTCCACTACTACCTGTTTAGACCGGTATCTGGTATTATTCATCTTTGCACATTTCGATTACTACGTTTCTTTATTCATTTGTGCAGATTCCCGTCCTACACAAAGACACCTGTGTGAGAAAACGAAGCACGAATTAGTTGTAAATAGGCTAGTGCGGCCGGTTAATATATAAATTAGGCATAAGCGTACTAACGTTCTCTATAATGAGAATATATCGCACGTGCCACGTTCCCCTTAGCAGTGCCATTACATTTTAGGTATGTGTGTTATACGGTTAAATATATAGAATGTTGCCTATATCGGTAAACAAAATTTATTGTTATATTTTTCACAGTACTGCTCTGCCATCCTGTAATCTTTATATCAGTGAAAGTAACTGCAGACAAACAAATTAATTTCGTAAATCATCATACAATCGTGTCTCTACCTCTTCCTGATTGATGGCAATGGCAAGACCTCCTCTCCGTAAATTGCCGTCTAATCCGCGCTCGTCCCTTGCGCTGAAAACCCCGGTTCCGGTTCTGCCCACTAGCAGTTTTCATGGAAATATCGTTCCATAAGACACACTCTTTTCAACCAACTGAACAAATATGCAACACTACCGCTAGCGTAGATAGTCGCGCATTTACATAACACTTTGATTCGACGTAATTTTCGTCAAGAGACCTTTAAAAAATAAACATATTCTTTATTATATAAACCCGGGGCGGTATTCATAATAATAATCTAGTACTTAAACGAGGCAAGAATGAATGTTAAACGGATGCTACATACTTCAGTTAGGCTCGTTTAGTTTCAGATAGAAAATAAAATGTAACAAATAAATTTCATTTTAGCTTCAAGTATAAATGCGTCTTTCTCTAAATCATATATACGAAAGCTCGTCTACAAAGAAATACGGCGCCTAATAGTAAGTAAGCAGAGATTAGGTTCGGATGAAAAACGTCATCAGTTGTTCACGGTAAATAATTAAAATTAAGCCTAAAGAAAAGCTATCTACAGAACTATCAATGAACTTGCGGTCGCATATAGCTGCCGCGCGTGAGACTTTAAGTTAATTTAACAATAATAATAATAATACTCAACAGTTCTTATCTTCCACTTTATACTTCTCAAACTAAACAAATTCCGAAAAGTATTCAATCGTTGTAGTAATTCATGTTCACTGAAATAATCTTCAGATGATACTTAATTCACGAAAGTAACATGATTTCCACTGTCGCTTCTTATATCATCCCTGTATATTTGTCATTTGCCTTATACTCACAGGTAGACAAGAATCTCGCTCTATTAATAGATTCTTTTTTTCTGTTTTAACTTTTTGTCGCACTGTATTTAAATGTACATATACAACAAAAAGGTGTTTATGTTCATCCCTGACATAGCGCTCACAATGTAACTGTTAAAGGAAACTTTAATAGTGAAACGATGAAATGTAATATTAATCGGAGTTTGTTTAGATTGAGAAGTATAAAGTGAAAGAAAGGAACTGTTGATTATTATTATTATTATTATTATTATTATTATTATTATTATTATTATTATTATTATTATTATTATTAAATTAGCTTGAAGTCTCACTCGCGGCAGCTATAGAGACACGGAAGAAAAAGAAAGAATTAGATTTAAGGGGTAATACAGACCAGAACTATAAAGGAATAAGATTAGGTTAGAGATATGGTCGCAAAAGAAGGTTGAGGTTTTACGTAAGGAATAAAACATGGTGCCCGCTCAAATGTAATTTTTAAATTCCCCGTTTATTCCCAATTTTCCTGCTTCAAATCCTTCCAGTTTTCCCAGTCTAAATCCTCCCGATTTCCTGATTACTACAATTGTACAAAAAGAAGAATGGAACTTTTTTCTTACTATCGATAACACTTGACCGCCGTAGCGTGTTTTATACGAATAAAACAGAACTTCATAATTTTGTTTTCAGTAAAGTGCATTAAAAAATGCATTCACTTTTTAACGTTTCAAATGATTTTTTCTTATTAAAAATATCGTTGTTTTTGGCTGTTTTTACTTTTCTTCCCAGGGTTTTAAGATAAAATTCCAGGCTTATTTCCAGTTTTCTCGATTTCCCGGTTGTGTGGCCACCCTGTAAAATAGACACATTCAGTAAAGATATAGTAGACGGAAAGAATAACGTCGTACATGGCACGTGGAAGAGCTTTTCAGTATAGTCGAGCCGATACGCACTTGTGAACCATACGAGACCTATTCGATGTCTGCTAGTGACAACTTTGTCCCGTTGGTTTGGAAGAAAAGCTTTCTACAGCTGGATTGTTGGCCTAAGTTTACTTATTATTATTATATTTTCTTTTTTTCGTTTCAAATAATATATTTAATTAATAGTTATAATTTATATGATGAAATTTCAACTGGCAATCCAGTTAAAATCTCACTATGAGTTCCATTTGTACAGTTTCACTTTTAAAAAATTGATTTTTATAATTTTAATAATCTTAATAATATTAACAATGAAGTTACCTTAAAGGAAATTAAATTAATCTCCTTAGCATAACAGACTTCTTCCTATTATTTAAGTTTTTTGAATACTTTAAATTTATCATTTACTGATTTCTTCGCATTGCAATAACAACAATCTTTCTGCAATTACATCTTTACACACAATTACACCGTAGTACTCGCAAAGTTGCGTATAATACAATTTTCGGTTTTTGTAATATAAAATCTCCTTAAATATATTTTAGAACTACCGCGATCGGTAATAAATTGCACACTATAAAAATTAGCAATAAATTGATTATTATTAAATCTGCCGTTTAAGTTTGGGAAATTGTATTATTCCACGTGCTTTGACATTTAATATCGGTTCAGTATAATTTTAAACTAGTTAAATTTTTCTTTTTTTATATACATATATATATATATCAAATTTTATTGATATATCTTATGTAATTAAATTCACGTGCCATATCGACGTCGTTTTTAATTAAAAAGAAATTAATACGTTTACGTATTTGCAGGTGTCTATAGGGGTAATTATTGATACAACAGATGATTCTTTGAAATGATCTTATTAATACTGTAAATCTTTTAATTTTCAACATTTTAATATAAACACTATATTGCTATGAATTATAATCAGTATTATTATAGATTTATAAAGAATTATTCCTATTTTTAACCGACTTCAAAAAAGGAGGAGGTATTCAATTCGACTGTATTTTTTTTTTTTTTTTTTTTTTTTATGTGTGTTACCACAGAACTTTCTTCTAGATGAACCGATTTTGATGATTCTTCTTTTATTTGAAAGGTGGCGTTTGTCATGTGGTCCCATTTAAATTTGATCAAGGTCCGACCGATAGTTTTTGAGTTATCCTTAATAATGCGGAAGATTGAAGCTTTTTGGATGCTTTTCATTCATGATTGTTTTCACCGTCGGATTAGATTTTTGACTTAAAATACTATAAATTTGCCAAATTACCATGGAAATGTAGCTTTTGGTGTTTTTACCGTGGAAATAAATGTTTTAATTTAATTGAATAAAAATGCACTAAAAAGTAAAAAATAAAATGCTTTTTTACAAAAAATAAATACCGACTTCAAGGTTTATTATAAAAATTTAAAAATGCACTAAAAAGTAAAAAATAATTACTCCCGATAAAATATATATATCAGAGTGATATAACTTAAGGTGATATCGTAATTCTTATACAACATTAATTTTTTGGAGTTGGCATCAAATTCATATTAAAAGAATAATTAAAAACTGCATTAAATGTTGATTAAATTGTTCCTAACATGAATTTAATTCCAACTCCAAAAAATTAATGTTGTATAAGAATTACGATATCACCTTAAGTTATATCACTCTGATATATATATTTTATCGGGAGTAATTATTTTTTACTTTTTAGTGCATTTTTAAATTTTTATAATAAACCTTGAAGTCGGTATTTATTTTTTGTAAAAAAGCATTTTATGTAATTTAATCTATTAATTATTTGAAATAATGTATATATACAAAAAGTAGCGAACGATAAATCGAAATATATTTATCTTCAGAAACGTTTATGAGCAAAGCCCATCTTCGGTTGGAAAAAAATGAAAACTGAAACGCAAACACAAAGCGAATAAATATAGCGAATAAATTATAAAAATTTAAAACGCAAACGTGCGAATATCATTCCGAAAAAACGAAAAAAATCATAATGAAATTAATAGTCGGACTATATGACAATTGTAACGGAAAAATTTTGAGAATGAAATCGAAAAAAAAAAGAAAGGGGGGAGACACGTCGTGTATGTAAAAGCAGGAGAAAACCAAAGAAAATATATTGATAAAAACTGAAGTACATAAAAAGGAACATAAATCATTAACAAAAACTAATAAAAATCGACCGTAACGAGATTATAGGATGGATAGAGACATAAAGAGAAGATGTAGGCTTGACCACATTGACGTACTTTGTGTGATGGTTCAGGGGTTCATGCTTCCTCCTGAAGTGTTGGCCGTTGACAGGGCCTGTAGTTTTATTCTGAACGTCATTGACGCTTACGGAAAGTTTATGATTTGCCAGCGACAGTCAAAACGCTTAAATGACGTTGGATAGTATTTAGTAACCCGCTGGTTTTTATCAAATCAAGCATAAATGTTATGAGGTCATCAATAGAGGTGGGAGATTAATTTTAGTTGGATCCCTGGACACTCTAGAGTTGGACTGACTGATCTAGTATACCGCGCAGCCAAGGAAGCAGTTTCAAATGGAATAAGATTCCTCCGTTTATTCCCTCTTCAGACTTACAGCAGAAGATAAAATCTGATAGTCACATTATAATTGGATTGAATACCGAACAGACCACCGGTAGGTGTTATAATATCGTTCAGCCTTCAATCCCCCCGCACCCTAGTTCTTTTTCTTATCCAAAAGTATTTCAGCTCGTTCTATAGATTCGTTACCGTCATATTATGCAGATATTGAAAATGGGGTATTCCTGACTTCGCTTTGAATTTCTCTGATTCCTCGGCGTGTAATAGTCATCGTGTTCGTACTGATTTTGTGAACGACGTTAATCATCTGTTGTTTCGCTGTATGATAAATTTGGGAACCGCAAGATTGTGTTTTTTGCAGAATTAATCGCTAGGAACATCTTTCCCCCCTACACGCTGCATCGTCTTTTCTGTTGTGAAAAGGCTATTTTGTTTACAGTACTCAAAAATTTATTGTAAAAAATAAAATCTTACAAGGACGCGAGTTGTCAATCGTAGATTTTGGTGAAATTTTGATATGTTGTAAAGACACTTGCTTTCTTTTTATCGGCTCATATGCTGAGACAGAAATGATTCCGCCGAAAAGCGCTAAAGCATAATTATAAACGTTCACTCAAATAACCGATTAAAAAAAAAAAAAAAAAAAAGCCCACACATGAACTGATGTCAATTAAAAACTTGATACTTGTATAAGCGAAAAACCAAATTATTCAAAATTTTTTAAACATTTCGGTTCAAATTACTTTCATTTTGTCTCTATCGAATATTCTTTAATAATTTCAAAACTAGAGGCGAAAAATGAATCATGGAAATATTCATCGTAGTATTTATTTCTATTTTGCCATCGCTCAACTAGCAACCTATATCTGAACAAAAAAGAAGAGATGGATTCAAAAAATATAAAATAATCGCCCAAAAACCCGAGCGATCATAATGGACCAAATAAAAAGTATGAAAAAAACCTGCATTTTAATAAACGAAAATGCGGAATGTTCAATAATAGCATTTGAAAAAAAAAAGAAGAAACAGGCCTGTAGCCAGAATTAACATTCAGAACGTGCCCTGATGGCCCAGAGAGCTGATTATTATGTTCTTTGAAATAGTTATCTGAGATAGAAAAATTGTAAATACTACAACTATGTATATATCAACATTATTATCACCATCATAATTATTAGTCGTAACGGTTTAATTCCGAACCAAATTCGCAATTCGTATTAACGGTTTTTATACTAAGCGGTTTTCACTATATATATATATATATATATATATATATATATCTTTAAATTTCCAAAAGTCTGTTGTAGAATTCGTACGGTGCTTGACCGTTCTCAAGAAGTACCCTAGCTGCAGACCGATTTTTACATTGAAATCATTTTTTTCCCGAGCTACGTTAACGGACATAAAAGATAAATAAAAATATTTTAAATATTTCCCCACGCTGTTTAATATTGCGCCATGTGTTAGTAGTTTTTGATTTAAAAAACCGATTTCATTAAAATGCTTCGGAAATGGTTACGGTGAAATTGCGAAAGTCACAACTATAGCCGAGGAACAATTAAGAATATGTCTTTGAAGAAACGTTAAATTCATTGCTTTTAATTATTAATAATTTAAATAATTAAAACATTCATCGCAGAACTTACTAAAAAAAAAAAACGCATTAACTTAATTTTATCCTGACATGTTTCGGAGAACAACGCTTGCTTTTAAAACTTTTTAATACGGAAAATTTTCAGTTTTTTTTTTTTAAAGTAAAGCGAGCATGGGTCGAAATCTAGTATTTTAATAATTTAATATTATTCTCACTAAGGATGTCAAGTAAAACGGGTATTTACTTTATATTCAGAGGTGCTATTTCGATTTTGGAGAATTTTATTAATGTACTTTTGTTATGCAGTTAATTGGAGTGGTGGTGAGTTAGCCAATAAGTAGTTTATAAACTCGAAAGGAAAAGATGTTCAGAAGAAAAGAAATTAAAACTACTACATCACAGATGTTTGCACGTTTCCAAGTGAAAAATAAGATAACTCTAAAAGACGGTTAAAAAAGAGGGGGTTAATAATTAACTATAGAATTGTTAAAACTACGGTGTTTACTATTTCCAAACTTGTTAATTAAAAAAGTACAAGTCAGTCTCCCGACAAATTTGGTGTATTCGATTTAAAAAATAATACTACGTATTTTATTGAAATTTATAAAACGCGCTTCCGATATGGCTCTGAAAACAGCAATAAAAAACACATTAGAAAATTTCGAATTAAAATATGATTTGAATTTGATGTATTCTATTTCAGAAACACGTATTTTATTGAAACCTAACAAAAATTATACACGGACTGACCCTGACAAAATTTCGAATTAACCGCACATCATCGATAATATTGATTTCTTTTCTCTTTCCAACGACTCTGTTACATTTCTGATTTTAAACGTAATATATAAATAAAATCAAAGTCCAAAACTTTTTCTTAAGCAACCAAAAGTAAAAGTTCGTGATCAAAATCTCTACGATTATTCTTCATTTGTTCTATGAATTATGCTTTCTAAAGTGATATAAACAACTTTAACTGTTTTAGAGCCTAAGCGGTCCATTGTGTTTAAGAGAAACGTTTTAATTGTAGTGAATTTTCAATAGTTTTGATCACTCAAAGTTTAGGAACAGTTAAAACTGCTGGAAAACAGAGTATATAATGCTTTTAATATATCAAAAAATTCTTCGATCAAACTACTTGCATTGCACGCTGTCAGCACAAGTATGTTAATTCGATGAGTTTGACATATACGATATTTTTTTACCAGTTTTTCTATCGATTTTTTTTTGTTTTTTTTTTCTTTTTGCACTATTAACTTCTCGGATATGTTTCATACAAAATCATAAGATTGGAAAACAATTTTTTCCATCTGCAATTGCTAGAAAATTAAGCGATAAAAATATTCGTTCGGCTAGTACCTCTCAGTCGTTCAGTAATTACCGGGCCATCATTTATAATATTAAGAACATATCGAATGTTGACAGCGGAACAGTTTTAATGTGACAAATTTGGCTTTGTATCAGCTGTAATAGAATATATACATAACGGTTCCGTAATTTCTTTTGAAATAATCTTCCTTATTTTACACTGTAATAAATCGATTAGTTCATATTTTGGATAGTGTTACACTAAAGTGTATGCTATGCGATAAGATCTTCCTTTAGTTTGTTGCGACAATAAATTTAACATCTGGTTAAAAATTCCATTGTTATGATTTACGAAAATATAAAAATTATTAATTGCAATTAAAAAATCGAATTTTTTACATTCTAAAACAATAATTTTTCAACGAAAAGTAAGTTACACTGACAGAACTGCGAAACGAAAAAAAAATTGATTGTGGAACAGCAAAAAAAGGAATGTAGAAAAAGGGTATTTCTGCATTGTGTTCGGTTAAAGGTGAATAAAAAAAAAAAAAAAATACTAAAATTAATCCAACATTTGATTTGAATCGCCTTTGAAAATAATCAAAATCGAATAGTGTCCGTTTTCACGGATGACTCTGCTGATTAGAAAAATCCCGAAATCTCTTCGTTCATATTCAAGTAGGTTCTCAATATTTTCGTCAACCAATAGGTTATGTTGTTGGAGCCCCCCCCCCCAAAAAAAATCCTTTGATTTCAAAAATAACTCCATCTTATTTATGATTTTTAGTACGGTCGGAGCGAGGAATGTTCGAAGTCCGCGAAATAATTTATGAAGTAAGGTTATCGGTAGAAAATTATTTAAAATTGAAGTTTGTTAAACATATATGGGGCTGTTTCAACATAAATTAAGCAGGTAATATATTATTCAATATATCCACTCGGGATAATTTTCAAATTATGGCTCCTCGAGAACCTACTTACTTTCCTTCTTCAGATCAGCTTCGATGCGGTGTTTTAGATCTAATTGTAGCAAAAGATGTTAGTGTAAATTATTTCCCCGTTACGTTTGATCATCTAATCTCTGATCATAAACCAATTTTTGCGGTTATTAATAACGCAAAACCGTTCTCTTAAGTAGTAGGTCGTATCTAGACTTTAATAATGCGGATTGGAATAGTTTCAAAAAGTATATCTTCTCGGATAGCATTAATATCAACCAATTAAAGATAATTCTGATATTGATTGCAGGTTGGATTGCTTTACTAAATTAATTACTGACAGTATTAATCTATTCATAACAAAAAAGACGTGCTATATGTTCCCACAAGTTTATGTTCCGAATTTTGTCCAGAATATAATTAAACTTAAAAACTATGTTCCGAGGATTTATACAAAATACCGATTTTAGTACTAGCCATCCGAAACTTGTAATCAAATTTTTAACAAAAACAGTCAGGTTTTTACTTAGCAAAACCAAAAATGATAAATTTCAAAAGTTTCTGCTGAATATTAATACGTAAGATGAAAGTTTATTGAAAGTTTGTTCGAGGTATAGTAAGAGCTATATAGAGTGTGTGATTCCACCGGTATTTTATTCTGATCTTAACACGTATGTTTATAAGGGGATCAAGCAAAAGCGGAATTGTTACCCGAGTATTACTCAAATATTCATAAAACGAGCACGCGTCTCGCGTCTACATATCAAAATAATTTAGTTACTAAAACAGTAAAACGTTTATTAACTAGTTCTGCTTTCAGTAGCATTACATGTTCTCCTATTTCCCATTCTGAGTTTTATCCTGTCTCGCCTGCTGAAATATTGATGTAGCTCAAGAAATCTAATGTAAAAATGTCTTGTGGCGATGATAATATTTCGGCAAAAATCTTAAATAAGATTCCACGGAAGGGGGTACACTAGAGTTAACGCACATAATCAATGCTACAATGTGGTTCGGCTATTTCCCAAAGTCCTGGAAAGTAGCCAAAATCATTGCACCACCTAAATCAGGCAAAGACTCTTCCCGAGTGAATAATATGCGACGTATTAGTTTTCTTAGCAACAGCAAAATAGCAGAAAAAGTTATATTACATAGGCTTCGTAAATTCGCCGATAGTAATAACATACTTCTAGTGGAACAATTTGGTTTCAGACCAGGTTATTCTACTACGCATCAAGTTGCTAGGATCGCTGATCATGTCACGCATAACTTTAATCTAAATAAACACACAGGATTAATTCGATTTGACATTGCAAAAACATATGACACGACGGGCGGATTTACAAAATGTTAGAATATATTGTTTTCCGAGATATTTAATCAAATTAATTGGAAATTATTTACCGCAATAGAACCTTTTATGTTTCATTACAAGATGCTAAATCAATGAAATTGCTGTCACAGGGGTTTCTCAAGGTAGTGTGCTGGGGCTCTTTCTCTTTTCAGTCTATTTGTCCGATCTCCTTAAGTTACAAAACACTAATATGGCTTTATGATGATACGGCTATATACATATTGTAGCTCATATAAAACGTCTACAATTTATAATTGTCTGCAGCTGTACAGTTCTCGGTTTTTAAAATTTTTGGAAAAATATAAAGTCGAAATTAATCCAACTAAAACGGAAGCTATACTTTTTACTCGTAAATACTTAATTTCGTCGAGGCAACTGAATATTAAAGGCGTCAGGATTAGGTGGGCTGATTCGATATCTAGGTGTAATTCTGAATTAAGAGATTATCTTTTAAGGAATACTTAAACTACGTTGAAGCGAAAACAAATAGAGCTAGCCTTGTACTTACCAGTAATTATTAATCGAAGATTTTACTTAAACATTACAAACAAGCTTATTATCTTTATAAAAGCATTATTAGACCAATATTGGCTTATTCAGCTTCAGTTTGGTGCTCGATTTCAAACTTCGATTTTAATTAATTTAAATTACTACAAAATAGGTGTAAATACGTACCAGCTCGAAAGGGATTTAACTTTAGTGATAAAAAAAGGAGAACGTTTACACATATTGTTAACAACAATATAAATACTATACAAAAAACAAAGAGCACAAAAAGTATAAAAAAAAAACTCCAGAACAATCAAAATTACATCCAATTTATACCATTAGAAACATTACTTAATAGTTTAGCTTTATCACTGACTAACTAAATTGTGTTTAACCCGACGATGCCTTAAATTTACATCCGGGCTAGCTGCTCGGGGAATTGTAATCGCCTATATTCCTGATAAGCCTATTGCGTTATGGTAGGAACAGCGATGAAAAACATTTTTTTGCTGTGTTAATTATAGTCTTTTATATATAGGGCAACTATAACTAATTATGCGTATTATCAATTTTAGTTCAGCGGGAAACGTTTTGTGCAACTCTGTAGCTAAATATGCGTTCTGTTCTGTTAAACGTATTGTTTAGATTCAAAAAATTTTGGAATTTCCATTCCGTAAACGGAAACTTTGGATTTCATCAACACGTCCGATAGCACCGGGTACGTTTAAATGTATATTTGGTTAGACAAAGTCATTTAAAACCAAAAAAAAATCGTTTCAAGTATATGTCAAATCATAAAACTGACATTTTCACTTACTTTGTGTTCCAGTGATTTCCTCTGTCGCCCACAATGTGCAATGTTAAGGATTGTTACTCAAAATGTTAATACAAAAAAAAAAAAAATGAAAACAAATGCTAACATGTAGGTTAAAAAGCGTTTCCAAGCAAATTACCGAATCATAAATTTCAGTCTTATTTGATTCAGTTGATTCAGAAGTAGTTAAGGTGTGTTGTATCAATCACTTACAAAATAAAAATTTAAGAGTTTTTTCAGTATTACAATTAGAGTTCGGTAATATCGTGGTTAAAAATTTTTCTGAAAAAATTCTTTTAAAAGTCGCTTCTAAACAAATCATATAAATATATCCCTTTCCAGTTATCAAATTTCTCGTCTAATTGTGCTAAAGGTAAACCTCAACAAATTCGAAAATACTAAATACGTCTACTTTGTTTGTTTGTTGTTTTTTTTTGTTTTCATGTTCGCGCTGAATTCCTGCTTACGAAAACTGAACAAAGTACAAACACGGTTTTTCATGAAAAGAAAAAAAGAAACATCAATGAAGAAAACGACGTGACGATGATAAAATGAAAGAGTAAAGGAAACTAGGAGAAAGTCCTACAATCGTTTATGTCGGCTCTTAGGCCTGCGTCTTCAAAGTTAACGAATCCGAATTATGAGAATGTCGAGAAACGAGACGAAAATCTTTCCGCGCGATGCCTGATTTAAAAAAATTACCTTCCTTCTCGGTTACTTATGTATTTTATTTTGCCACAGTGACAAGTTTTAATAATTAATATAATCTTTTAAGTTAAAGCAATTAATATCCGTTTCCATTATTATATACGAACGCCAAATGTTATAATAAATGAAGACAAACAGAATTAAATTAAAACACGAACGTGTTTCGCAGTGTACACACACACATTTGTAACGATAATTTAGGAAATCGCGTTATCGCAATACGAAACATGTTGGTGTTTTAATTGTTCGCGTTATTTAAATTGAAATTATAAAGATCTAACACCACGATGAAATAATGAGGTTTTTTTCGTCCGATGTTTGAATATATAAATTCTCAAATTCGAACGTTTATGGAAATATTTTGCAATTTAGCCGGCGGCGTTAACGACTAAATTGTTCGGGTTAACTCCGGCATAAGCTAGCGCTTCGGGCGGCAAGCCAGGAGGAATAGCGCTATTGCCGGCCAGCTGAGCAGCCGGTGTCTGCTGATGATATATAGGCACATTCTCGGGTGGCACCTGAACGTACGTAGGCACGTTCTGCGGCACTGGTTGCTGTTGGTAAATCGGGACGTTGCTGGGATACGGCTGATTGAAGGTAGCCGTATTCGAAGACTGCGGCCCGCTGTACGTGCTTCCCAGAGCGAACGGTTGACTACCGTCCGTTTGCACGTAGACCGGGTTTTGAACGGGCAGCGTTTGAGGATATGGATTCTGAACGTATAGGCCGCCATACGGAGCGTAGTATGTCGGATAGTAAAGTTGAGGATATAGTTCTGGCTGCGGACCGCCAGCGTACTGTTGTTGCTCGATCGACGGATTGTACTGCGGCGTTGGATTTATTAGCTCCGGCGGTGGAGAACTGTACGTTTGCAGATCGGGTCCCGGCGAAGGACTATAAATCGGTTGCTGAGGAGTTGGCGCGTACGCTGGTACCGCCGAGGATACGGTTACCGCCGGTGGAGAGTTATAGTATCGAACATCGTTAACCGGAGGTGTCGACGAGTACGAATAGTAATCGGTCGCCGGAGTCCGCTCCGTGTATCGGATGTTCGTGATCGGACTCCGATACTCTCCGTAGACTCCTTTAATTTCGGGCTGCTTTCCGAGCGGCGGCAAGTCTGGCAAAGGGGTCGCGTCGCGCGGACGGAAAGCGTCCGGATTTTGTACGCTGCGAAGCCGGTGATATTCGTACGCTTGCTGAACCTCTTGTGGAGACGGTCGGTAGTACTTGTCGTGCAGCGGCGACTTCTCCATGTACGTCCTAACCGAACCGACCGCCGATTGCAGTATCGGAGACTGGTCTTGGCCTTCCAGCGGTGAATAATACACGCCGCGCCTGTTATTCAAGTGAACGCTGCGATCATTCGGCGGCATGTTCCTCGTCGTCTGCGGGACAGCGGCACCGTTATTAGCGGGTTGCAAATTATTCGTCGTTTCTGGATATTCCCTGGAATTTTAACAAACACACGATGATAAGTCGATTAATACACGACTGACGAACGTTTTAACCTCTCTTCGTCGATTGTTTAAAGTGATCTTAATGTATTAATGCATTTTTTTTTTTTGTTTTTCTTGGAAGCGTCCGACCAAAAAGTATGAAGGCAAAAAGAACATAGCACGTGTACTTATAAGTTAAATGGTAGCGCACTTGTCATACTTTTGCAAAGGTTGGTCGCCCCCGTTAATAACCGATAAAATGTGAAAAAACGAAATTCTATTCGTATACTTCCCGATTGAACTGGCGCAGGACGAACAGTTTTTATTGTTGATGGTACAAATTGTTTTAGAAAAAGAAACAACAAAAAATCGTAATTTTCCGAACAAATTTTAGTTTTGTTTTCTACAGAAGCAGCGTAGGAAATGTGTAAAACTTTGCAAACTAAAGTGTTTGCGGCGTCGAATGGTTTATTGTAAAGAGCTGACTTAACTTGTGCACTCTAAATTCCGGTACCCCCGTTAAAGTCTATGCGGTTGGGTGATCAGGAGGGGTTAATTACAGGTACCGTAATGCTTGCATCACTTTTTGTAAAAAACTGTCACGAATAATCTGATGAAATTTTTCGTAGCCTTCCAGTACCTCGAGAATACGAAGTGCGGCTATTAAATAACGAGACTGATTTTCAAAAACGGCTTTATTGTAAAAATTATTCGACAACCAGGCTTTCCCCTTCAGTATACTCACCTACCCGCTGCACACACCGTTCCATTCGTTTTTTTTACTGTTGGAAGCAGTGCTGGAAGTCCTTTTCTGTAAGGCCGTTCAAAAGTTGCGTCGTTCTTTGTTTTACCTCTTTCATTGAGATTCAAAATGCGTTCCTTTTAGGACAGACTTCACACCTTCGGAAAGAAAAAAAAGTCGCACGGAGCCAAATGTCTGGTGAATAGGCCGCCATCCGCTGAAAACTGCTTCACAGACAGTGCGTTGTCTTGATGCACAGGATCCACGACTTGTTTCGCCGTAACTCTGGTCTTCTTCTACGAACTCGCTCTCGCAGGGTTGCCAACACTTGCAAATAATAATCTTAGTTCCAAGTTAGGCCCTCTGGAACCCATTCGATCATTACAATTCCATTGATGTCAAAAAAAAACGATTAGCTTTGAATTTTGCCTTTAACATCTTCGCCTTTTTTTCATTCTGGGAGAAGCGGCGGCGTTTTCCAGTGCATCGATTGCCTCTTAGTTTCAACATCGTATTGAAAAATCCGTGTTTCGTCACATGTAATGATCCTATTCATCAAATCCGGCTCTACCTGGACGCGCAGGTCATCTTCAACACTCTCTCGACCTTCAGAAAATCGTCGGCAGCAAAAAACAACACGTGCGCGTGACACAGAATTCTGACCATTAGCTTCTTTCAATAATGCGTAACAATCGGTTGGAGTTTTCTTCAATTTCATGAGAAATTTCAGGTTGATACGCTGTTCGTGTTTCTGGACGCGCAAAAATATCACGTACTCTTCAACACTCGATAGAAAAAATACTATACTATAGCTACGAAAATGTCGTTCGGAACTGTGTTAGTAGACACTTCAAGATCTCTTCTGCCGTACTTGTTTCTCTGCTTACTCCTCTAGAGCACCCATAGCGCGCGCAGTCTCCTTATTTAATAGTCACAGCTCGTAGTGAATATTTTTAGAATCGCGTACTTATCGCGAACCGTAATTCGGTTAAAATTTTAACTATTTATGAAGTTACGTACGCAGTAGCCTAATGATTATTACCTGGCGCTTGACTATGAAACCAGAGCTATCATGGGTTTTCAGGAGTTGTCCCGTTTCAAATACAAGTCGCTCCCAGGTTTACCTAGTCTGAAACTGAATATTGGTTACACGAGCGAAATGTAGGAAAGCAAAGACGGATCCCAAATAGAAAGGAACTGGCCCCTTACTCCTACTAGTGTGCCATTAGGATTAGAAACATTATGGAAAGCTCAACTTCGAAATCCCCTACGCACTGTCAAGGATATAGGACTTCCTTATATGTTGAAGTCTTCTCTAATCGTGACCAAGTCCGATGTTTATTAGGTTGAAACATTCGCGTTGAAGGAAAATTCGTACTATTCCATTATCTGGTAATATTTAGACGTGTAAATGTAAAATATCTAGTCTCCGACATTACGCGTTTTGCAGATTGCCAGCAATTTTGTATCGTAAAAATCTTTGTACAACTAGAAAGATTGATTACATATTTTGAGAAAACTATTAGCTGGAAAATTTTGGCTATTAACTAAGTATGAATTTTCTAATTGTTTTGCAGTTTCTTCAGCAAACGTACACCCCCTTGATTCGGAATATTTCACATATACATATGTATAAGTATCCGTTACTTTAAAACAGGATGAATTATCATGATTGTTTTTATTATACAGACGTAATTTAAATTTTTAAACTTAATCATTATTTAAACAATTTCCGCATATACAATAATAGCGCAGCTTCACTAATTAACCTCACACGACTCGATTATGTATAATTCCCGGTGACATTATTACAGTAACGATCCTTAATCTGGTACGCTCGGCATTAAATACCTGCAGAGCAAACTTCACTACTATCAATGCTTCAGAGTGTGCATGGGATATCATTTGGGATGTTATGCAAATATTTATAGTTTCATTTTCGATGCTAAAACTTACAGCCGGCAGCCTGTACAGCCGACCAAACATTCTGATTAATGGGCTGATCAATAATTAACACAATTCGCGATCATTTTTATTCCGGATTTATCCGTAATAAAACACCGGAGAGACTTACGGGTACTATCCTTATCGAACTTACAAAATTGATCGCCCTAACTGGGTGGTACTCATGTTAATATCGCAGTCATGTTTAATGTTTAAGAAAAGGTAATTACACGCGTTATGCTACATTGTGATCATTTTAAAAAATGATCAAAATTTTCCGACTTTATACTTTTTTTTATTAATCCGAAATTAATTTTAGCGTAATGATTGCCAGACATTTTATTATATTGAATTAGTAAAAACTTACACCGTACTATTACGAACAACAACCTAAGCAAAAGTTCGGCCGATTGTTACTATAGATCAATTTCAGACCACCGTCGAATGTTATGTAAAAACATTTTTTCGTTCGTGTGTGTCCAAGTGATTTTCTCGATTGCTCGCGATTTTATTATAAATTAAAGATAATCTTTAGAATTATCGAACTTAAGTCGCACATTCTACAATTTGCTAATGATATAATTTAAAACGTGTACACAGTACACTACAAACATACGTATATACATATTTAGAAGTACATATAGTTTATATGATGCGCGTGGTCGCAAATGCCGGGCAATTGGGAAATTGGAAGATATTACATTAAACATGTTTTATAACTAAGGATCATTTTGAACACGTGTTAACCTTAAAAAAATTGCGTTAATCGTAAAAAGCTGTTAAGCAAAACATTCAATTGAGTTTGCTAACAGCGAGCATTAGCTCAGCAAAGTGAAAGAGATGGATAAAATTCTCATCGGATATGGAACCAAGGAACTCTTCCGAAGCAGAAACAACCGGGAGAATAGGCATAGAAAGAACATAGGTGGCATTGTAAGGAGCACGAAGACCGAGTTTTAACAGTTGAAAATAAAATAAATCACGCTCACGAGATGAACAAGAACACTCGAAAAACAGACGATCAATTTTCTCTGTTACCTTTTTCTTCGGTTAAATGATTTCACAAAGCTTAATTTTAAAAATTCCATAGCTATAATTATTTTACTAATATTAATCATCTCACTACCTTATTAATTTCTCCGGACGCTAAAATTTGAAAATTACCTACTTGTCTCGCTCTAACCGTATTTAATATCGTGAATCAGATGATACGTTCGAATATGTTGAATCATTCGAAAACAGCAAGAATGCGAAAAATGTAAATACGGACGCGAACGAAAGATTTCAAGATAAGATTAAATTTCCACCGACCACCATTGACGACCGAAAGTAGAAAGTCTTTTTGAAAAAAATGATAAAAAGAAAAAGAGAAAAACGAAAGGAACAAGAAGTTTTTCTGAAAAAGGGGCGAAGCAACGTGTCGAAATAGAAGCGCTACCTCAATCCATCATCATCATACCGGAATATTCAAAAAATCCGTTGTTCAAAACCAAAGGAAAGTCCAGAAAAAAGGAAAATTTTTGAACAGAAACAAAATGATTTTGAGATCAACAGAGTCATTCCTGGATACCCTTTGATTCGATATCATTGTCAAAGATAATTCAAACCACATCGACCTGAAAACACCTCGCAATTGAAGTTTATCGAATTTATCTAGGAAACGATCAGTGCAAATTTGAATAAGTACACGCAATAACACGCATGCGTATGCTCGGCGTTTACGCGTTATGTTGTGCCATCTAATTACCGCGAGATTTTTTTTTGATTTTTCCGATTATTATACAACCTTAAATCGTTTTTGTAGAATGTGATTTCGTTTTTTAACAACAAAAACTGACTGACGTCACAAGCTTTAGAATTTTAATGTTTTATCTCAAAAATTTAAGTACTCGTTGAATAAAACCGATATTCATCCAGCTGTAATATCGAAGAATGCTCTAGTAATGCAAAATTTTTAACAATAAAAGTGAAGAAACGTTTGTTCGTAGTTTTTAACTTTAGCAAAATGGTGTAATTTTTTAAATTATATATATTAATTACAACGTAATTCTTAGGTTACCGCCCATTCGAAAAAATGTCCCAATTTTATGTAACGCTAAATGTCCCAAAAAAATGTCCCAATTTTATGTAACGCTAAATGTCCCAAAAAAATGTCCCAACTTTATGTAACGTTTGTCATATTTTATAGGATTTTTGTTATTGTTATTAAAAAATGTCCCAATTTTATGTAACGCTGAATGTCCCAAAAAAATGTCCCAATTTTATGTAACGCTAAATGTCCCAAAAAAATGTCCCAAAAAAATGTCCCAACTTTATGTAACGTTTGTCATATTTTATAGGATTTTTGTTATTGTTATTAAAAAATGTCACAATTTTATGTAACGAGAAATGTAATGAAACAATATTTTAATGTTATGTAATGAAAGTTAAATGTTAGGATAGGATTTTTGTGATTATGTTTTGTTTTCCTTTTTGTGTTGATGCCAGTAAGAATTACGTTGTAAATTTTGATCATTTTATACAAAGTATAGAAGAGAAAGAGACATAAATAAAAGCAAGAGGGGTCAAGGGGCACAGCCCCTTGCGAGGCCAAAATAGCCGAGTTTTTATATATATATATATATATATATATATTTATATATATTCCTTGAATAATTTTTAGCGATGATCATAACAAAATGAAAGCCTAACAAATAGAACATTGGAAAATATTCTTCTTCTAAAAATTATGCGCATTTTTGTCGACTAATTAAACAACCACAAGTTTTTCTGTAACATTTAATAACGTTTTTCGAGAGTGAGCATATATTGCGATATTGAAAAAATTTGTTTCTTTTAAATTATTTTATAAAACTATAATTAATTTTATAATTAAGTTTTGTTTTTTTGGTTTTATTTCTGTATTAGGGTTAAATAAAATAAGGCCTTCGTCATATTAAACAATGTTCAAAACTTGCGGATGTTATAATATCCTATTATACGCTTCTTACTTGAGTACCACTTCAAAAGATCCGGCGAAAGGATAACTTTTTCCTTCAACACGGCTCGTACCGGATATAATTTACCCGCAAATATGCTTTCTACGCAAAATGATTCTTTGTCACCTTCGTTGAATCGAATCGTAAGTTTTTTTCCAGCAATTTTTTTTATTACTTTTTAGTTATCAACATCCCCGTTGACGGCGAATTAAAAATAGAATAATCAACTGCATATATATGTTCAGACGTGCCTGTATGTGGGCTATTAACATAGAAAAAAAAAAAAAAATTGACGTCTACGCAGGTGTATTATGTACACGTGATTTTGTGTCAAGTATATAAACAATCGAAATGTTTTATTGCTCACAGCATAACGTTAATTTATTATAAATTCTTTGTTAATATAACTGTAATTCCTATTAATTTAAGGGGAAATCTTAAACCAAAAGTCGTTTGATATTATTCGAAGCATACATAATATTTTTTTATTCAAAATGTGCATTTTTTTTTTTTCGTAATAAATTCTTCTTTCGGTAAAAACGTATGCTGCATTAGTGAGTGCGCACTAATTACATGTTATAAAATATACCGCTCTGATACGCTTAATGCATTTGGCCTAACACAGAGATTCAATTGGGACCGTTTGACCGTCATCGCCAACTCAGCGTAAAGCACAAAGCGATTAGAATATTAAAGAGAACTGAAAAATCGAAATAAAAAAAAAAAACAAGAAATTATGAGAACACAGTGGTAAAAGGAGAAAATAGAAATCGATAAAGAGAGCATTTATAATCAGAATTGAAATGTATTCTACAGCAAATAAATAATAGTTATATGTGTAGAGATGAAGATATTTACATTGCAAATTATCGTGCACGATTAAAGTTTTCGGTAAAGTTCAGACAAGAACAAAGGAGCAGATCGAGAGCGATTAATTTCAACAACTTCGAAGATAACTTACTTATAGTAGCCCTTATCGTCTTTAACGTAGTGGATAATTTTCAGTCGACCATCAGGTTCAGACTGACCGTAGCTGCCGGATACGCTTCCATTTGGATGTCTTTGTTCGTGGTGGTATTTTAATTTAGCTTTTATACCGGGCCCATTTGCAGTCGGTGATGCCGCAGTGTTGTTATTGGAATACTGATTGTTGTCGCGTCGATCGTACAGTCGAGCGTTTCTAGCGGTCCTAATTAAATAATTAGCAACGCTAGGAGGTTTGAATTCGTTTTCATCGTTTGCTTCGTTACCTTCGAATAGAGTGTTTAAATCTCCTTCCGATTCGTATTTAAAAAGGTACGCTTCCGGCAAAACCTGTGTAAACAGGAACGCCAGCAATTACGTAAATAAATAATAAATCATCTTTATTCACTGCATTAGTGGCGAACTTGGATAAAGAGAGAGAGATAACTTTTCCAAGCACTGTAATATTATTCATTCAGAATGATCGGTAAAATAGAAATTTTCAACAGCGAATGCGGTATTTCAGTTTCTAATACTTTAGTATAACACCGCGATTTACTTTGTCTAACTTCTTAGTTTCAAATCAGCCCCCTTCGATTTTCTCGAAGATCGTATTGATCAGATCAAACCGACTACAACGGTAAACTAATTTACAAAGCTGAAAAAGTAATGCGCAGCATTGGTAGAAATATTCTTGTTATATAATTTGTGCCCCCCCCCCAGATATTGCAGGAACAGTGTTGAGTTCTCGTAAATATTGGTTGAAAAAACATTACAAACTCAGCAGTGCTACTTAATATTTCCTATCGAAAACCAATAGAAGAACCGGTCTAATTCGCTTTTTAAGTTTTTCGTATTTCAGCTCATTCTCCTCAGAACTAGGTAATTTTTTGTCTAATTAAACGATACGACTTGAATAAGCGATAAATATGCATTATTTAGTTATTCAGCTAGGAATTACCTCAGATGAACTTCATTGGTTATAAACAAAATAACGTGCGTACTATTCTCAACGGATGTAACGTACAAGAGAGAAAAATATATACATAGATGGCAAATTGGCGCAGTCGAAAAACAATTGGTTTAATTATTTTACAAGAAAAAGTTAAAATGCTGTAAGAAGACGATTAAAATATTTTAAACGACATTTCATTAATATTAATGATAATCAAAAATAAAATGGATTGTTTCTGGTTTTAGTACATTAATACGATACTGTATTAAATTAAATAAATGTCCCCAGTATTTTGTGAGATTGGAAAAAAGTGAAGTAAAACAACATTTTAACGATTTCAAATTTCCGGAGAACCGGACCTTTTCGCAAGGTCTTCTTTTGCGGTTCCTTTTCTGCTTTATCTCGCTGGGCAAAATCAAATTTTTGATTTAAAAAAAAAAAAATAATTATAAAAAATTACCCTTCTCCCAATAATCAATTCCCGATCAATGATTAAAAGTGAAATCTAACAGTTTTTGCACAATCTTTTAATATTCGGAAACAGGTTACACAGTACAATTTAGGAAAATCTCAGAAGTAGCGCAGACTTTATTCCTTCCGACCCTAACACTTGAACAGGCTAAGCAATAGGGGAAAAACCGAAAAAATCTGGTTAATCTGAGAACAAGTTTTCACAGTTTTTCCGAGTCAAATTTTATTTAAACGAAGTACTGTAATAGTACAGTCGGAGGTTGTTAGAAAGGGGAAAAAAAGTTTTTCTTATGGGAAAATAAAGGTTAAACATCGCCCCGATATGATTAGCAGCTCTATAAATAGAATCTAAATGTAATAATGACAGGAGCGTCGACGCTCTTTAATGTACGGAACAAGAAAAATCAGTATTTTAGGGTACGACGTTTTTTTTTTGCTTTTTTTTTTTTTTTTCGTGTTTAGCCCATGGCGAGGAAAAGAATATAACTGAAAAAAAGAGTACACTAGCTTTTTCTTATTTGTTTTTAATTTCCATTGCACCGACATTGTAAAGATTAATATCTCATTGATCAGTTATGTGAGACAAATTCCGACGATCTGTGAATTAATCCCGTTACGAAAAGGTTGCTCAAGGAGACCGCGTAATTTTTATGACTAGCCCAGAACAGTCGTATTTAAGAGAATAATTTCTCTGCAAACCAGAAATATGTGTGTTTATTACGTGTGCCCAATATTCAGTGCATGACATATATGAGACATATCTAATCCGCTGCACGTTCTTTATTGCAAAATATCTTTTGATTCATATCTCGATCGATCGTCCAATGCTGCGGTATTTCATTTCTCCGCGTGTCCATTGTTCCGCACCAGCGTGTCCGTTAATGAACTTATACACACCGTTCTTGTAAATATTAGAATTTACGATCTTATCTTAATTAGTTTGCTTACTGATTTTTTTTTTCTCTTTTATGATTACAAGTCCTCTTAAAACGGATTTCAGTCATTTCAATTTTTCAAAAAAGTCAGTCAACGGGGGAAATATTAACTAGACAAAAGGAAATATAGAGAAACAGTTTGAAATGTAAAAGAAAAAAAAAAAAAGCTTCATTTGTTCTAGCATACACTTATTGACAACTTTTTATTAATTTCAAAAAAGTTACTTAATTACGTTAAAAACGTACAAATATAATTAAAAAAAAGCGATTTCGTGAATACAGTGGCATTTATCGATCTACCGGGGAAGAACAGTTACGTATGAATGAAAACAAAGTTATCAACGTTAGTGATAGCGAAACGTCAAAAGTAGCTAAGGAATTATGTTAGGTTTTACAAATTGATAATATGAACACATATATAAATTGAATTTCTCGATACATATTGCTTACAATTTTTAAAATTACTCTAATTACGAGAATTGACTAATACTAAGACAAAAAAAAAGTTAAATTAACGAAGAAGTAAAACCGTAATGCGTTAAAATGCTTCCGTAAAATGAACAATTAAAAAAAGAAAAAATGATATAAAACGCTAGAGTAGTGTAAATTAAAAATAGATTTCAATATGAATATTAAAAAAAAATTATATTAATTTTTAATAAGCAATTGCATTGTGCCTTGACACAGACAAAAACCGGTTGTCGGAACTAAACTAACACATCTGAGAAATACTCTTGCCTTATATCTATATCCCTACATATATTTCTACGTTCGTTCCTGTGATTTATTGATGAGGTTGCAAATGAAAATTCAAACGGAACTGTGATTATTCTTACAAATAAATTCAGTAAATCTGTTAGTTCAAGTCTATTAATTATCATTACCACAACGACATAATTATCTAATACTTTATCTGTAATATCCTACTATACAAGAGGTATGAGAAATTCATATTTGGCGATAATATGGTAGGCGTCTTGATTTTAACTATATATCAGATGTAAGAAGTCCTGCGAGGTTAAGTGAGTTTTAAAAAATTATTGAAAGGACAAAAATAATTTTAATAAATATATATTAAACGGTCAAATCAATATCTCGATAATACATACACACACACATACACGCGTATATATATATATACATATACATACATATATAAGAATCAGTATTGGTGGCGATACTCGGCTCTCGTCTTGTATAAAGAATTGAATTTACTGACTAGAGATTTTGAAAGATTGTAGGATATTGGTCGGTACAGTTAGTCTGCAGTATTTTTCTATCATGTAAACTTACGAACTCTTACATTAATATATATGTATTTTTTATTTATATCATTAATGAAACTTAATAAATCTTTTGGATGGTTATCTTTTATATGATACGAACATTTGGAATAAATATTGTAATGATACACGTTTTTAGCATTAAGGGAATTATTTAGCGATTCGTGATGATCGACAGCGAAGTGATTCAAGGTTATTTCCGATCGCAGGCTGTTTCTTTTATCAGCTGAGAGGCGGTGCGTATCGAATGATGCGAAATTTACTTTTAATATTATTTTACGCTTTTTCTAGTCTACCGAACTAGTCGTGTTCAAATTACAAAATATTGTGTTAATCTGCGTTATTCGTATTAAGAGAAACATGAGCAAAATTTACTATCCAGAATTTAGAAATGTTTTATAACGTATGAATGTGTATAACTTTTAACATTTTTGCTGTTGGGAAGTACGGTATTAATTTAATTACGTTCCTAATTACGACCAGATTGCATATGGTCATCAAATAATAAATATGAATTATGAATTAGTTTCGAATATATTTTATTTGATACCTCGGTCGGATTGTAGTTAATTTTGATCACCGGGCAAAAAAACGTCGTTCGGATCTGCGAATTGATTATTGATGCGTGATTTGCCGAGATGATAAGCGGAAGTGGCGGAATTAACTGATATCAACATGTAAAATCGTTATATCGTTTGTTTGGTAATTTACACCATAAGCAATTCATTTTTGTTGTAGATACTCTTAAAGAAGGGGATCTCAAACTACAACAATACCTAATATTTTCGCGGATTTCTCATGAAGAAATATTGAGCCATTATTAGCTCTGATGGGAATTTTGTTAGTACGAGGGTGGTTCAAATATAAACCGGAATTTCGTCATAAAAATTTTTATTTTATACTTACAGTGCTCATATTTTTTACAATTTTTCGAGATAACCCCCCTCGCACGCTACGCACTTTTTCCACCTCTCCGGCAATTTTTTTATTCCTTTTTCGTAAAAATCTCGCGGCTTGTCACATAGCCATTTGCGCACGAACGATTCCACCTCGTCGTTGCTGTCGAAACGTTGTCCACCAAGTGCTTCTTTCAACGGGCCAAACAAATAATAATCACAAGGCAACAAATCTGGACTGTAAGGAGGATGTTCAAGTGTTTCCCAGCCCAATTCGGCCAATGTCTCCATCGTGAGCCGAGCGGTATGTGGCCTGGCGTTGTCTTGAAGCAGTATCGCACTACAGATCGGAATTTCGCGCCTTTTTGTTCGATAGGCCGGTTTGACTGTGTTTTTTAGGAGGTTATTGTAATACTGCGCCGTCACAGTACGTTGTTCAGTTAGGAAATCGACTGCGATCACTCCCTTCATGTCCCAAAACACGGTACACAACACCTTCCCAGCTGACTGTGTAACCTTCGCTTTGACTGGCGCTCCCTCTTTTTTCTTCCGCCACTCCATAGACGAGCGTTTACTCTCCGGCGTATAGTAGTGTACCCAAGTTTCGTCTGTGGTGAATATTCGCCGCAATAAATTCTCTCCTTCCTCTTCATACCGCTGCAGGAGACGCATACAAACTTCCCAACGAGTGAATTTCTGTTCAAAATTCAGAAGTCTCGGCACCCATCTGGCTGCAATTTTGCGATAACCTAGCCGATCATGAATTATTGTCTCAATACTACCTATGCTGATGCCCAATTCGTCGGTCATATCGCGTACACGGACGCGTCGGTCAGCCAAAATGAGTTGTTCGATGGCTTTGACGTGTTCATCTGTAATGCTGGTTTTTGGGCGCCGCGCATGTGCTATGTTTGACACCAATTCACGTCCTTTTCGAAACGCGGAACACCCCACTCGTACACTTGAGTTTTGGAGAGACACTCATCGCCGAACTGTTCGCATAATTTTCGGTAAATTTCCACGGATTTTACGTCGTCTTTGACTAAAAAACGAATAATGATGCGTTGCGCAACAGACACCGGTACTTCTTTTTCACTCATGGCTCTAACTACACTAAAAAGTGAGGTTACGCGGTTCTAATTGCTCTACACGCTTCATAATAAACCGGTCTAACTGCCAGTGCAACCACTTTTTCCACAATAAATTTTTCGCGCGTTTATTTAAAAATTCCGGTTTACATTTGAACCACCCTCGTATAATAAACTCGAACCAGAATTCCTATTATATATCGTCTTAGAACAGAGATACAATTTATCCTAAAAAATGACAATTAATCTTGGGGAAAAAGAATTTGTGTTATATAGGATACGTATTAAATGGTACTCAATCCGAAAATATCGATTTTGAAGTTAAAGAAGGCACATCTTATGGAATCGCTGATTAACAAATCCAAGTATAACGTACCTATGATTGGCGACTGCTGTGGCTGCCTGAAACTTGCTCAAAACTTTAAATGCGTTTTTCTCAAAACTACTTTTTTCAAACATGGTTGACATGAAATCTCAAATTCTATTTAATCAATTCACTTCAAATTTTGTACCAACCTACTACCACTTTTGTATCAAAATTATTTTTTTTCTATTTTAAAAAATTAAAAATTATAAAGAAAAGGTCGAAAAATGAATTTTATCTTTAGTCAGCCGCTATTTGGCGGGAAAAAATCGTTTTCTTTTAGGTAGGGGCTATAATGACATTTTTACTAATTAAGAATCTTTTTTGTAATTTTATTATAGATGACCTGAAGGATTGTAATCATATCAACCAGAACACCCTCTTTTTCTACCCCCAACTTTACCATCTTACAACATTTTTAATTTCAATTTTTTTTTTTTCAGATCTTTTATGTATACTTTTAGGATATCAATAAAGATCTTGCAAAAATATGAATAGAAAAAATACTTTTTTTTTTTTTTTCCAACATGGATATGTCTTAGCGGTGGGGGTCAGCCAAATTGTTCGTCACGCTTTTTTTAAAAGCAAAAACTGTAACGCTATTTAATTAAAACATACGAGTTATGTTAACTGAACCGTGTGATATTAATTATATGGGTGATCAAAATAACTGCTGCTATCATAATATCAAGGAGTATCGGTTCGTAACCAGGAGAGTGAAAACCCCCTGGAATTTTGCATTGGACATTTTTTTAGCTGAAGAATAATAAGACATGTCCATGTACCGATGTATCTGCATGTAGTGTAGATACTTTACATTTTTTTTTTTCGAGCTTAGCTAAACACTCAAAATTTATGCTTCTAGGCCAGAATATCCCCTTAACTTCCGGCCTATTCATTTTCTTCCCTTGTTCATTCTTACTTCCTCTATCCTCATAAATGGCGATTTACTTTTAATAAAATTCCAATTTTATCTTTTATTTTTGTTCGCCCCTTTCAGTTTCCACCATATAGTTCTAAGTCAAGATAAGCTTCATTATTTTCTTTCAGTTTGTCTAATTTTCTCAACACTATTAAATGACTTTCTTTACCGATCCGTTCTAAACTGTTCCTGAACATGTCGCAAGAATTAAATTCTCCAATGCTTCAAGCTCTCTCTTCTTTACACATGTCAGTATTTTTACTAAGAGTCCAAAAAAAATGGAGTGGCTTCTCCTTTTTTTTTCGTCTTACCCTGAATTAGATTTTGAGTCCTTTAAACTTTTTTCCTTTTGCTCAACTTTCCATATTACTATTCTACGCGCTGTTTCCTTTATTTCCTCATCACTACTTTTCTATAAACTACTCTTAATCTCGGATTCTAGAAGTGTTTTTGCGTGCTATCACATCTCATTTTCCTTGTTCCCCTTCCGATTATGTAATACTTTTCATATTCACTCCTATCCATTCCCTTTTCTTCCTTCACTCGATCGAGATTGATCTTTTGCGGATTTCTGATTATTTAGGCAATCAGCGTAATGAATTAATTGATATTCATTAGCCCGTCCTTCCTTTTCCAATGGCAGATTTTTTGGCACATTTTCAGCTGGTAATATTGTTCTTCTTCCCTTAGATAACTTATCCAAGACTATGGCTCAACTCCTATTCTTCTTCATTTTCTAATTCCGGCTTCATTTACCCCTCTAATCAACCATCTCTTCGTTTCCGTCCATTGTTTTCTAGATACTTTCCCTTCTTTAAACGCTCCACAACCTCGACCATTTGTCACCTTCGTTTTAATCATAGTCTTCTTTAATTTCCTCGGTTTTCATCTGCATCTACTTCATTTTTTCTTTTTCACCCTCCTTCCCCATATGCGTTCCCTATGACCCTGATATCATGTTTTATCTGAATGTTCGACCTTTTCTGCTGAATAATCGTCCTTTTGATTTTTTCCTACTAAAACTTGGTCTACTTAATTTCCTTACCGCTGCTTCTTACGTTCTCTCATTTCTTCTGCTTCGGTTATTCTTGGTCTCAAATTATTTTTATCCTTTATCCTAAAATGTTTAAGAATGTTACTTTAATTTCTCCTTCTTCCCATTTTTTGGCTAATGTCCTCGTTGACAAACCCATTCAATTATTAAAAAAAAATAATAATAATAAGAAAAGCAGCGAAAAGACCCATTAAATACGAAGAGTATCATTCTGTGTGAGTCAAAAACGTTGGTTACTTGAAAAAACAAGAAACTGAAATAGGAGCGTCCAAATTATGGTGTTGGCACTGGATGATATTTGGTGGAAAAGCAAACCGAATAACAGAAGAGTTGTCATGAAAATGCCAGGGAAGAGACTCCATGGTGACATCTCAGATCAAACACTAATTCGATCAAAATTTCCTGATGAAAGCAGGAAAGGCCAGGGAAAGACCAAATATGAGGAATATAAATAACTATAAAAACATTGTAAAGAGACCATGTAATGAAACCAATAGCTGTTGTATACCAATCATTTTGATCGGAAAAGAAGATAAAGAGATCGATTTCTGGACAAGCCCCTAATTCATGAATTTCATCAAAACTGTTAGTGTTGTTTCCAAAAAAAACTTTTTTTTTTTTTAAATAGTCTCATTAACCAAGAACCCCCAGAAACAATTAGAAATGAAAAGGGAAAGTCAACGATCAGATATCGTTAATAAGAAGATAACAATAGCAAAGATAATAAGTGTAGAAGGAAAAGATAGGATGTAACGGGCGCAATAAGGAGCAGGAAGCCCAAACTTAAGCAAATGGGTGTACGGAGCCGAACGCTCCACCAGAAGAGAATTGGGCGCTTCAGCGTCGCAAACAATCGCATCATTTGAATGGAGAGGATAACATGAGGAAGAGGCTAATAAGGAGCGAAAGAAGGAGGAAAGCAACAGGGAATGATTAAAACACAAACGTATAATGGAAACAACAACAAAGCGTGAAAATGAAGGAAACTGAAGGAACCGCGGATTGAAAGAAAGACTAGATTGAACAGACTGATAAACGTGGAATGGTTATTGGAAAAAGAGGAAGTGTATACATCCGGCCACAATCTGAAATGGAAATTCTTATACAGCGACAAGAGATTAGAAGATCGGGTTTCTTTGCTATTTTTTAAAGCAATATAAGGAAATGTAAAAACAAATAATTCAATTATTTTGTAAAAACTAACGATATGATGTTTTTATATTTTAAAAAAATGGGGGGGGGGTCTTTAAATGTAGGCCTATGATATGATCCCGCGAATACAAAATTTTGTGGTAAAGATGTTATGGACTGGCGAGTTTCCGGTGTAGAGTCTAAAGTTTTTTTTGTTCAGTCTTCATTAAAAAAAACTTTCGAACTAAAAACTAAATGTGTACTATTCTATTGTCGATAAATGAACCGTCAGACCTAATTTTGATATTTACACTTTTTCTTGAGAGCTGAAAAAATCAGGAGAATAAGAGGTTAAATTTTTACCTACAACGTAAATGATCATGTACATCTAATGAATTCTCATTTGGAAAAGTAGTTTTATTTTCGGGTTTTTAATGTGGAGTACCATTGCCTAAATGCTACACATAGATTAGAGCTATTCATACGTTATTGTTTCGGTTTTGAAGAAGAACGTAAATAATACAGCCTACCCCTTCGCATAATCTAGTTTAAGATCAAAAAATCGCTTTGTACAATATTTCTTAAAATTATAATTATATAAATAAATAAATCAAATTTACAATTATTATTATTTCACGTATCTGGTAGACTACTCACGCAATATTAAGTTACATCAAATCATTGTCAACGTCACCGCACAAGCTTACAAATCCGTATCTGCCGATAAGAGAGTATACATAAATAAATATAAGTCCTGTTGTACTTCATCACCCGCTTATCTAGATTATATTTGGACGTGCAGCTTTACTTCTCTCGGTCTATTCACCAAAGGTTATATAATGTAAGCGGTTTCTCCACTGAGCAGTACGTCGGACTTCCGTGTATCCTCGATAAGACGTGCTTTGGTGTTGATTTCCATTTACAAATTAAAATTTTTCATTTTCTGTAACCACTCCCGATCGAATTACTGAAAAGGCGATAATGTGCTGAGTTCATCAAGTTTCGTTGGAGACGTTGGTCTAAGTCACTTATGAAACTGCATGCTTTATGCAGGGCTACATTTCTTTTTTTTTTTTTTAAAATAGCGGCCCTATATTGAACATAAACATTTATACAGCACGTAGATGGGCAAATTGCAAAAATTTAAAATTACTGAGTTCGCCTTTTTGAATTCCAATAGGATTCCTTTAGCCGTACAGAGGGCAATTAGTTTAATAAATTTTCCGAGCATAACGGGACGAGGATGAAAACTTCTGGCTGAAGTATTCCAAAAATTTTCGACAACTCATTTTAACAAAATCAAATTTCTCGGTTTAATGCTGAATTAGTAGCAAATAATTATTTTTCAGTCCGCCGAAACAAAATTTTTCAACCGAATTTACATGTAATGTTCAAAAGTTTCTATCGTTCATTCGCAGAACAGAATTTAATCTTAAAATAATTCCCGAGACAACAAAAATACTCAATCACAAAAGGCTAATTAATTCGATTAATGTAAAATAACTGAACTCGAGTGAAATAAAATACACGCATATACATTCATCGTAACAATTCGAAATTTTACCATTAAAAATTGTTTCCTCTGTCACTGATTTTTCTTTACAAAACACAATTTACTCCAAATGTGTCTTACGACAACCCCTTCGTACAACGGCAACTGTGCAAGAATGGTGAAATCGTATTACGAAATAATCTCCGAAATGCCTATACGTTACTAGCGTATTAAAGAATATATAAAAAGATTTCGACAGAAAAAATAAAACTATATAAAAATTTAAGTACTTACTGTTCGCGCTAACCAAAATTTGTCCAGTAATTCTTTGATAGACGGCTCATTTTTTGAATGGCTCAAGGCTGTTCCGGTAATAAGGAAGTAAATCAGCAATTCTGTGTACATCTGTGAAAATATACATTTCAAATGTATACGCAGATTATAAATTAGAAAAAACCAATTGCAATTTTAGTCTCTTTACGTTAAGATTCAATATTACAATTTCACGATTTCACGACGCGTATATTCCACAAATGACGCTTATTGCGTGAGGATGACAGTATCCTGAATGCTGGGAAACTTCAAAGTCTAAACTTAATTTAAAACTCATTTAAAAAGTTGTGTAACTCGACTGCTCACTGTGAAAGACAAATGTTGCCGATGGCATGCAAATCAAAAAAGCAGAGCTCCATTACTAACGGTTTCTGATCCATAAAAAATTATAGAAACAAATAATGCGAAACACATTTTGTTTTAAAAAGCAACACATCTTCTCGGAGAATTTCGATGTTTTCCATAGAATGTGTGTGTTTAATCATGTTATTCAGAAATTCCGTTTCAAAACATGATCGAATTTTTAAAACCCGGTATAATTTTGAAAACTACTGCGCCCTATTTTACGCGGAGAAGAAGGCAGGCCTGCTAGTGAATTTTTCAAGACGTAATAGTATATTAAGAAAGGAATACGGTGAGAGGGAATGAGGGGAACGACGATTTTACTGGAGAATTTCAAAGATAAATCAGTTCATTAAAAAGTGCAACAGTCATTAAAAAACACCGAATTATCTATTGAGAGAAAACAATATTTTCATTATATTCGATATTATTCTTTGTCGCTGTTATTAATTAAATCTGCGATTTATAGATAATACACACGAATTTGAGGATATTGGTTAAACTTCAAAACGTTATGGTTTTAATCTTTAACTGATGTTCTCACACATCAGAGAATTTTCAAAGTCATTTCTGCGCCTAAACTTGGTACAGATGCACAACACGTTACCTCGAAATATTCAGTGCGTAAATTTACTGAACAATAATATAAGAGATATTAGAAAAATATTTGATACAGCTATTCCAGGTGGATTAAAGAACTGTGACAATCGGTATTCTGAACAAAAAAGTTAGGTTCAGAGCAGAATCAAGCACTACTGCTCCAATTAGTAGCAGTACGTGACAAAATTACGAACAACTTTTATCCCAATGAACATTACGTATTTTCTCTTTCAGATACGGAAAAAGCGTTTGATATTGAAGACATTTTAAATTAACACAGAAAATTCTATGTGCAATTGAAAGCGCATATACTTAGCATAGAATGTATATTTCAGTTAGAGTTTTGCCTGACAACGTTCTAGAGAACTATATAATTATACATGTTAATGATAGAAAAGCATACATATATACTGATGATACTCCATTTTTTACATTATCCTACAGAATGGTCACGTAATTATAAATGGTATTTAACGAAAATAAATTTCAAATAAAACGTTATTTTAGGAAATGCTCATACAGATAAAAGTCGAAGCAATGATATTTTCCAGACTCGGACCTATTGTTGATAAATTAATTAATATTTTTCGGTTCAGTATTTAGGCCTTACATTAGATAAGAGGCTAAAACTTCGCAAAAAATCCGCTGTCTATTTCTAATGCTTTTAAAAAAGAAAATCTCGCAACCACTAGTTGAAAATGAAATGATATAAAATCAAATCCGTAAGCTGCTTAAGCAGTGCCAGCATGTTATACTAGCAGTAGTAGTCATATAGAAGTGCCAAGAACCCAAAATTACTGCTTCCGAACGATACTATAGGCGATACATGATGCACACACTTCAGGCTAAAATCTATGCAGGAAAATTTCCGTCGATATAGGTTGTTCAAATTACGTAATGCGAACAGTGTATTTCTGCATTCAGTTGAATCAGGAGAAATCTTCACGTTTACAGTAGTTTTGATATTAGTTTTCTTTAATTTTAATCGGCGTTTATTTATATCCATGTTTTTAGCTCTCTTGTTTTCAGCGATCTTTCTTGTTTTTCTTTCTTTTGCGCTCTTTTCTATTCTTTTTTTATCTTTTCTCATTCCTCCAACTTACCTAATTACTCTTCTTTTTTTCATTCTTTGAGGGTGGGAGGGGGTGAGAATTGATGCTTTATACCATGGGCGTCGCCAGCGGGGGGCAGGGAGGGGCAGCTGCCCCTCCTGGAGCCTTGAAACTTTTTAATCAACTGGCATTGATGAGTATTCATAGGCGCGTAATCATGGACAATTTGGAAAACTTATGTTTTAATTAAGATTTTATTCTTGTTTAATAAAATATTAAGCCTTTACAACTTATAAATTTTATTTTTCCTATAACTTATATCCTTTTTCTATCATCTTGCCCCCCCTCCTGGCGGCTGCCAAGCCCTTGCCCCTCCCTGGCTCATCGACTGACGACGCCCTTGCTTTATACGACCAGAAATAGCCGACAAAAATAAATCAAACACTTGGATGATAGAAGGAGAAAGAGTGGAAAGAATAAACGGAACATTACAAAGAGTGGGAATACTGTTTAGTAAAAGAAAGGAGTAGAAAAAAGTTTGTTCATTGAGAGCGACGAACATTGAAACATTATATGATCGAGGTCACTTATGGAGAATTAGATATTAGAGGGATACTAAGAGCAATACGAGAGAAAAACGGAAAGCGATGATAAGAGTAGACTGCATCCAAAGCACAAGCGGCGTAGCACAGAGAGATTAGAGCGCCGCTTGGAGGGGAAGTCAAGAAACCAGGGATAGAAAGGAAGAGATTAGATAAGAAAATAAAATGAATCCCCGGGTTAGTGAGAAGTAAGGCTTACACCATAGTTTGAAATAATCAGCTATCATATTTCTTTATTATAGCTAGACATATTTTTTACTAAAGTCAATTTATCTGCTTATCAAAATTTTGGTCCCTATAACTGTTCCGTCGCTTTATTCAATTGTACTTCAATTTCAACAATATTCGCCTCTATAAGTACTGCATCGTTATTACTGTTGTAATTTGACAAAAATCTTAATTCAGTAGAAAATTGAAATTATGCTAGAATAGATCTGCTTTATTATTTGGTCCCATATGGGACAGGACACGATGCTAGGGATTTTATGGTTGTAAAATTTCTGGAAACCCGCTACCATCGAATCGTTTTTTTTTTTTATTACTGCGTGATATCTATAATCCGTGGTTTTAACTGTTCTTATGTAGAAATTCTTTCAGCAATACGTGAAATTTATTGCAGTATTAAGAAATGTGATAATATCAAAGCTTTTAACATGTTTATTATAAAATATTAAAGTTAATCACAAGGTAATAACGAAGATATATTAGAAACGTATAATCACTAGAACCTTTGCTATAACTTATTTAACATAAGCGTTGAAATATTTCACAAACAAAAAAAATAATGTTAAATAGCAAATCAATTCTACCAAAAATTGTAATATTTTCTTGGCTTCTCTGCGGTTTAATGATAATAAATAAATATAGTATTTATTAATGTTCTACAGTTATGTGAACACTTTTTTTTCTGTTTTCTATTTCTAATTTACCACGCGACTTACTTCTTTTAAATAACAAAACATTCTATTCAACTCGGTGTATCAAGAATCTTATGTGTTTTCTTTTTTGTGTACGAGCGAGGAATTGCACGAGAACAATACCGGAGGCCTTTGAGGCTATAACCTGCCGCCGAATATAATTGGGTGGCTTGTAGATCGTAATAATGCTTTAAATATTTTAAATGAAAAATCGGTTTGAAGAAAACGTAAGAAAATGGCACAATGATAATTGCTCTTCCTTTAAATGTAAAGTAAACAGTATACAAAGTGAGGAGAAAATTTCGATCTTATAACTTGATTAGAAAGAAAGCTTATGAGGGAAGAAAACAAAGTCGAAAGTTTTATCACTACTTGTTATATGGGTAACAATAAGCAAAAGAGGTCGATATGCAGCGGGCACGAACAGGAATTCCAACTACCGACAGATGTCTCTAGAAGTGAAAACGAAATTAAATCTATCTTAACACCATGTAATCTGCATGCTAAATTCTGACAGAAAAATTAACTTCGAAAACTACGAACACTCTGACCCGTATTAAGGGAATTATTCAGCGAAAGGTTAATTCTAAAATGATGATTGCACTTTGTTTGAAAAGCGGTAATGATGTTTCGGTAATGACCTGTGTGTCGTAAAAAAGGCGCTATTTCGGGAAGTAAGTAAATCTTCTAATGAACCATTAAAAGTCTGAATAATGAAAATAACGATAAAATAGATTTGTAATGATTTTTCTTTACAGATAGCACAATTTTCCAAAAATGTGTAACATAATAACGGATATTTTGTATCTAAACACGCTGGTACAATTCCGCAAATTAGAATTTGTCAAACAATTTCTATTCGTAGTTTCCAAATGAATCTGATCGTAACCATTTTTGTTTAAGTAAGTTCAAAACGTAAGTAAGCTTAAATTTTTTTTGTTTTTTCGTTGTTTTTTTTTTTTTCATTGCGTTTAACGAGACTCAGCTAGCACCATCGATTACATCAGTTTTTTGCGAAATAAGAATATTTGTTTCTCGGGTTGAATCACTTTTTTATTAAATATTTTTGAAAATTATTTATCTATTCGATATATTTATTTTATTATAGTCATAAATTGATTTTAAGTTAACTTAAATTATTGTTAAATTGCAATTATAAACTAAGGGAGATTATAAACTAAAAGAGATTATTCCTTAACAATCCCTTTTAGAGATTTTTAACATAAAACACATCCGCCATAAATTATATGAGGCTTCTTCCTTTTGAGCTTTATTTGTTTAGTGGTACCGAAAAGCTAATTGTCCTCAACATTCACACGATTTTCTCCATATAGTAGTACTGTTCGGCAATTTTTCTAATTTTTTGTCTAACGATGCTCATTACTAGATGTTCCTGTTAATCACTAAAGAGCATTAACTATGATGTTTCTCAGTACTTCAAAATTGTTGTATATTTATATTGTTCTTTCTTTTTTTTTTCTACACATCCTCATAACGGCCTACTGTATATATAGTTCCCTCAGTAACTGTCGCGTAATCTATTAGCCAACTATAGTTTATTAGTTAATTATGTCCCATTCGAATAGAACTGCCGCACATTGAAACTTCTAATAATTTCACTTGCGCTGAGTAAAGGCCCATAGTTGAGACGCCCAGAAAAAGAAAAAAAAGAGGGGAGGAATATATTCTAACGTGACAATGTGGAATTTCTTTTCATATAAGCTAAACGATTTTCTTATGCGGAAAACGTCCAGTTCTTTTCTCTTCTTCTTAACGTATCTAACGAGGTCTTGGCGAAATATTTAAAAACATTAACAACATATGGTATTTAAGAACCATTTATTATATTGCTTACATTTACTAATAAGATTAATATAAACGGGTTTCCTATTTAATACGGCGGCGTTTAATTCACCTACTTTTTTTAAGGGACATCCGAAGCTTTCCTGCATTGTCTCGTGATTTTAACCTACTGCTAATAGTAACATATCATACCCAGAACACAATCTTCCCGTGTGAGCGTATAATAAATCAGTAAAAATTCCTGCCGGTTGTATCTCCACACGCAATCTCTCTATAAACTAAACCTCACTAACTGTTTGCTCCTAACCATAATTATCGCTTACATAACACATTTACAGAATTGCCGCTGATTTTCGTATAATAATCTGCCGAAATTTGTAAACTATAAAGAGACAGGCTAAAACGGATCGAATATTAAACGCTAGAGTAAAGTTAATTGTTAGCGTTTTACCTGTGTGCGCGTATGTGTGAGAAGTTCTACAACATTTAATCACCAACAAAAAGCGAACAAAAAGAAAGAACAATCGAACAAGGGCTTTATTAAAATGAAACAGTTAAATCTTTTAATACTTTAGCCGAAGAATGTGAAAAATTAATGTGCGCGCGCCTCGAACAGCGACAAGTAAGCGTCTTCGGAAAGAACGGGCTGCCGGATACAAGCAGCGAATCATTGTACATCGACGACTGTATGCGAGAATTTGGTAATTGATACGACGCGGCATTCAAATTTGAGCTAAACATCCATTTAACTAGTAGCATAATTATCGGCTTTCTAACGAAAATATGTCCGATCAAGGTCGTTCTCACGAATAGATTACGGCGACGAAGAGAAAATTTTTCCTTCGGATTGCGACTAATACACCGGTACGTGTTCCGGTGAAGGGAAGGAGATGGACAGGCAGCGAGGAATTTTCACGCTTTTCATGTCCGTTGAACCTAATAATGGAGGTTACATAGCACTAATCGCTCGCCTACTGTCCGCCTAATATCTAATATTTTCCACGTCTCATTTTATCGCCATCTTCCCGAGTCTATCGTGAAAAATCGCTCCCAGCTAGTCCGCGACTTCTTAAACGCGCCTCTCTATAGCAGCACCGTATTTGATCTTACATTCGGCCATATTTCCTTTCAGCCCCCCGAACCCTCTCAAATAGTTCATCAATCGAAGTGTAACAAGTGATGAATATTATATCGTTTTATTAAAAATTACTAGAAGGGAAATGAAATTAAAAAACGAGAGCGTTTTCAGTTAACATTTAGAATATTTTCTTTTACATGCGCAAAAAAAAATACTCTAATAACCTGTCGTTATTTTTATTAATAAAACTGCACAGAGATCTTTTTAAAAAATATAAAATATAACTTTTCTCAAATGACAATATCAAAAAAAAAAGCATCCTAAACTACGAGCAAACTTTAATTATCGATAAAACTAATGCGATCAACTTGTTTTAAATCAGAAAAATATTCTACTTGGAATATTTTTGAACATGATATGTGTTTCAATCACGAAATTTCATAACTCTATATTATTTCGAATAATTGATAATTGATATAACTACGTTAAATATGCAACTAGCACAGGAAAATATATTGTTGTATACGATGAAAGCATCACATTCAAAAGTTATTTTTCCTTTAGCGTGCACGTGAATATAACATATTTTTTCTTTTCATCTTCGTTGAACACATCAGTGGCGTATTCAGAATATGGATCGGGGGGGGGGGGATTCTAAATTTTCAAATAGGTGTATTTATTTATTTCTATATGTATATATAATGATATGGAAACATGTTTTAGAATTATGCAACTTATGACAGAAAAAATAAAATATATTTTCATAAAAAATAATCATGAAAACAAACGTAAAATTATCAGGTACTTATTCTGACACTACATTTATTTTTATATCACAATGGTTCTGGGGAGCAATTGCTCCCTTTTCCCCCCACCCCGCCCTGAATAAGCCACTGGAACACATATAATATAACTTCTCTTTTCATTGTAAACATTGACGTACTGTATATTCATTGGATACATATAGATATAAATTCTTTTATTCGTCATAATATTTGTTTGTAGAATTATTAAATATGCTTGTTCGGGAAAGTCCGAATTAGTGTAGGATGCCAAGGAAGACAAAAAAAAAACTATAACGTAAAAGCGTGATGTGTTTTAATACGTGTATATGTTCAATGCCCCATGCTTTTGTAATTTATAGCCTACTTTTTTGAAATTACCTTTCAAAAAAATTTTTATATTCCTTTAAAAAAAGATTTCTTTTGTTTGCTCACAGTGATTATTAAAATCCGAATAATCTTTTAAGCGAACGAATATTGTAAATGTTAAATTTTTTTTTAACCGTTTATTTCTTTTTTGTTTTTTATACATTATAGTATTTAATATTAAAAAGGTTAATTTTGTCCGTCTGTATTTTTCTTTTTTTAAAAAAATATGACACTATTTATAAGGAAACTTTTATCGAGCGCTCTCTATCGGCGTCAACTATCATCATCACATCTAGAATAAGTATTGTAGAAAACCATAAGAAAAACATTATTTATTGAAAATTAAAAAAAAATAATAATTATATATTTCTGTACAGGGAAATCGATTAATCAAATTAAAAAAAATATCCTCTCCCGACACATCCCAAAATGGCTCAAATCCGATTTAGTTGTCCACAAAAAGTAATAGACAGATAGCCGAATGCGCGTAGTACAAAATAATCAGCGATTAACTTTTTTTTTTTTTTTTTTAAATATATATATATATATATATATAACTCGGTTATTTTGGCCTCGCAAGGGGCTATGCCCCTTCACCCCTCTTGCTTCCATTTCTATCTCTTTCTCTTCTATGCTTTGTGTATAAAATTATTAAAATTTACAACGTAATTCTTACTGGCATCAACACAAAAAAATAACATAATTACAAAAATCCTATCCTAACATTTAACTTTCATTATATAAAATTAAGATATTGTTTCGTTACATTTTTCGTTATATATTTTAAATAACAATAACAAAAATTCTATAAAATATAACAAACATTACATAAAATTGGGACATTTTTTCGAATGGGGGTAGCCTAAGAATTACGTTGTAATTAATATATTTATCATTATTTACACATTTTCTCGTCAAGCTAGACGCCTATCGACGAGTTTTTCTTACATCTAATGATTTCTACACTATACTACTTATATACATGGTGCGGCGGCATAACTTCCTTTTTTAAAATGCGCCACTTTTTTTCTACTAAATTGTTTAAAGAAATAACAGAAAATCGAAATACATACTCTAGATCCCATTGGCAATATATATGCTCCTTCCCTTGCAGTTTTATTTCGATTTTCTGTTATTATTTCTCTTTAACAAATTTTAGTAGAAAAATAGTGGGCGCATTTTAAAAAAGGAAGTTATGCTGCCGCACCCTGTACTACACAATCTTATCGCCGCGTAAATATATTTTATTACGTAAATTAATCCTATTTTTCCTTATTTCTAACTTAGCTATAACTAATCTATCATTTATTTCATTTATTTTTTTCCGTCTCTTTTCCTTCTCCATTATTTTCACTTTGGTTTGTCACCATTTCCGTGCTCTTTTCTCTTATTTAATGCTTATTATTATTCTTATACTTTCCTGCAACGATTCCTTTATTTTCCTTTTTTCACCCCAATTTTTTCCTCCTCTATTATTCCTTTAGGCATTTTATTTAACAACTGAGTTATAACGTATTTGTTTGTTTGCTCCCCCATCTTTAGTTTTCCCTCAATACGTATTTTTAATTTTTCTTCTTTCATCCAGTTCTATTTCCCTATATCTCATTATGTATTCCCATATCTTTATAAATAAATACATTCCCCTAACGTCTTCTTTTCGAATTATTTCACTTTTGGTCTCGTATTTATGATCTGATATTAATTTCAAGTATTTTATTTGCGGTTTATTTATTTTCCCCACATACGAGTATGTTTTCCTATCCATTCCGCATGCCTGAATTCCATATCTGATTCTCGATTCCACTAGCGCATGATACAACATTTTAAAATGCTGGTAATGTTGCCTTAATTTTCTTTGCAATGTATTCCGTATGTACGTCCCACCGTAAGTGTTGGTCCACTGTCAACACGAAATATTTATACTGGGTCACTACTTCTATCTTCCAGGTTTATCTTTTCACATTCATTTCTTTCGCACCACTCATGCACACATTCTGTGTTGAAAATTCTTTCGGGAAATTGGATTGCAGATATTTCCACTCTGATATTGTTATTATTACGTTAAGACCGTACAAAAACATTATTCTATTTCGATAAGTCAGTCAATCAAGTCCTCAGTTCCATGTAAGAATGTAGTAACATCATGCTTTTTTTTACGATTTCTTTCCGTCGCCAGTTGAGTTGAATGTTTCTGTGACGCACCGTATAGTGCCTTTACATGATTAGTCCATTGTGTTGCTTTCTCCGTTATCCTGTATAATGTGTTTTCCATTGTGTATGTTTCCTTGTGTAACACCGAAATATCTTATGCTTTCGTTTTGTTTAGTTAGTATTTTCAGCTCGTCTAAAACTGATTTGTTAGTTCAGCGTGCAGTCCATGGTATCCAAAACATCTATTCCCGTGCACTGCCATTTCAAAAGCTTTTATCCAATTTTTATATGTTTGATACGTTGCAATTGAGAAGGAGTGCATGAGATAATTTTAGCTTACTGCTTTTTGTTATACTAGTGTCCTTCCATATTTTTTTTCCCAGTTTCGTTGTTGCAATTCTCATCTTCGCAAGCCGTTTTCAGATTTTTTTTTCACATCTTCCTGTGTTTGTAATCAGCGATCATCCGGAGATAATTAAATCTGTCCATTACTACGTATCGATTTCATTAATTTCCGGCTGATTACTTTTTGCTCTATCCGTTATCATTCCTTCTTTAACTAATTCACTTTCATTCGTTTATGGTCTTCGGTCTATTAATACGTTCTAATAGTTCTTCTTTAGATGTTGCTAACAATATCGTCTGCATGACAAAGATTATTTATATCCTCCTATTATTGTGTTATTCCTCCTTCCCAGTCCTCCAATACGTCGTGCATTACATATTATCACTGTATGTATGAAATAGTATGGAAGGATAGAATACATCCCTGTCTAACTTCTACTTCAAGTTTAAAAGGATTTGAATTAATATTAATAATATAGTATAAAAAAATAAATGCTAAAATAACAAACTAATACGTAAGTAACAAAATTAATATAAGAATATCAAACTTGTTATCTTAGGAACGTTTTCGGGCATAACCCATCTTCAGCTAAAATATAATCGAACTAAATTAAAAACATAGTGTAACAGTGAACACAATTTAAAACTTCACTTTGAAGCTAAAATAAAATTAAATTAAAAATAAATTAAAATGAAAATAACATGAAACATAGCACACATGTGAATTGAACTACAGTCTAACACATATTGAAACTAAAAATTAAATCACAAGTTTAATAACGGTAATTAATGTGAAATAAAAACAAGAAATAAAATTGAAATAAAAAATTGAAATAAAAATGAATGATAAACATATTTGGAGATTAGATAAGAAATAAATAATAGAACCTGTCTAAGAAGGGCTAGTTTAAAATTTTTTATTAAAGTATTATATTAAAGAGTGGGTTTTGATTGTGTGGAGTTTGGTCATTTAATATATTGTTTTTGTGTTTATTTATGTAATAGTTTTCAGCTATGTTCATTAGGTTTCCTTTATTGTATGTGGCTAATACTGTAACTGTTTTTTCTAGTGAATCAGGTGTATGTTTATTTTTTATTAAGTGTTCTGCATATGTGGATTTTTCCGTTTCGTTATTTGTAAATGATTTAATGTGTTCTAGGTATCTATATTTTATTTTCCTACCAGTTTGACCGATGTATGCCTTTTCACAATTATTACAGTTTATTTTGTATATACCACTATTTTCAAATATATTATTATTTTCTTTATTCATAGTAATTATTTTGTTTTTTAGGGTATTGTTTGTTTTATAAGCTATTTGTAATCCTAGTTTTTTAAATATATTACTTAATTTGTATATATTTTTATTTATGAAAGTGAATGTTATAAATTTGTTTTTGTCTTTGTTAATATCGTTATTTTTTGGTTTATATTTTAATTTTATTTTTATTTTTTGTATTAATTTTTCTATTATGTGTTCAGTGTAACCATTATTTATTGCAATTGTTTTTAATATTTTTATTTCATTTTGTTTTTTGTTTTGATTCATGGGGGTGTTTAGTAATCTATTTATGGCATGTATGAAGTATGCGTGTTTATGTTGATTTGGATGGTTTGATGTTTTGTTTATTATAGTGTCGGTTGTTGTTTGTTTTCTGTGTATATTGTATTGTAATTTATTAGTAGTTTTATTTATTATGATGTCTAAGAAGTTAATTTTATTGTTTATCTCTTTTTCCATAGTGTATTGTATGTTTTTATGTATTTTATTTAAATCATTTAAAATGTTATTTTCAGTGTTATTGTTGTTTTCATCAAAAATAACTAAAGTATCATCTACATATCTGATATATGTTTTTATATTATATTTTTTAATTAAATTTTCAATATATCTTTCTTCGAGATGTTGTAGAAATATTTCACTTAAAATACCTGATAAGGGGGATCCCATACCTAAACCACTATTTTGGGTATATGTAATATTATTGAATTTGAAATAATTTTGTTCAATGAGTATTTTTATTAAATTGATTAATTGGTTATTATATATATTATTATTTGAAACATTTATTGATTTTTTGATTATTTCTATTGTCTCATTAATTGGTATGTTAGTGTATAAATTGGTTATATCGTAAGAGATTATTTTAGTTTTATTGTTTATAGGTATGTTTTGTAATTTATCAAAGACATTTTGTCTATTTCTGATTGTATATTTATCATTTAAAGATATATTTTGTTTTAATATATTGGATATGTATTTGGCTAATTTATATCCAGGGGCAGTTGTGTAATTTACTAAAGGTCTAATTGGTATATTTGGTTTATGTATTTTTAATAGTGGGTTGAGAGTTGGTGCTTTGGGGTTCATATTTATAAAGAATTTGGCGATATTGTTATTTATTAGTAAATTTGATTCTTTTATTATTTTTCTTATTTTAGCCTGATATTTGTTTGTGGGATCGATTTTTGTCGTATTTTTGTTATTTTCTTTTATAAAATTATCAGTTCTTTGAATAAGTTCATTTTTATTTATTATAATTATACTATTTCCTTTATCAGCTTTAGCGGTAACAGCATTTTCTTGGTTTAATTTATTATTTATATTTTTGATGGTTTTTTGTATTTTTAAATGGTCTGTGTTTGTTTTGTTTTTCTTTATAATGTTTAAAATTGCGTGTGTTGCTTCGGCTCTTGTAATAGTTTGTTCATTTGTTGGTAATTTTTGTATTGCATTTTCAGTTTCTATTATTAAATTTTCATATTGTTTTTTATGTGATGTGTTTAAATTATATTTATAACCTAAATTTAAAACGTTGACTTCATCATTTGTAAATTTTATGGTAGTTAAGTTTACAGTTCTTGGATAAAAATCAAATTTATTATTAATTGTAGGTTTAGGTATTTGTTGTTTTGCTAAAGTATTTAATTTTTTATTTATTATTTGTTGTTTTTGGTATATAATGGGTTTAATTTTGTCATTAATTTTTTCAAAATATAAATTTAGAATTTCATAGTTTATATTATTAACTAATTGTAAATGTATTTTTAAGAGTTGTATATTGATTTTATTCTTTTTGTTATATAGGTAATTTATTTCATTTTTGATCCAAAATATTTCAGCTTGTTTTTTGGTTTTTATTGCTACCGGAGATTTGTTTTTTATTTTTATTGTTGCATATTTTGGTATTATATTCATTTGTAGGCATTTTTTATTGAAGTAGATGTTATTAATAGTTTTTTTCAATTTTAATGTTAAGTAATAATATTTTTGGATATGTATTGCTATATCAGCAGAATTCATTAAAGAATATTTTATCATCCTGTTTGTTAGTAACTATAGTATAAAAAAATAAATGCTAAAATAACAAACTAATACGTAAGTAACAAAATTAATATAAGAATATCAAACTTGTTATCTTAGGAACGTTTTCGGGCATAACCCATCTTCAACTAAAATATAATCGAACTAAATTAAAAACATAGTGTAACAGTGAACACAATTTAAAACTTCACTTTGAAGCTAAAATAAAATTAAATTAAAAATAAATTAAAATGAAAATAACATGAAACATAGCACACATGTGAATTGAACTACAGTCTAACACATATTGAAACTAAAAATTAAATCACAAGTTTAATAACGGTAATTAATGTGAAATAAAAACAAGAAATAAAATTGAAATAAAAAATTGAAATAAAAATGAATGATAAACATATTTGGAGATTAGATAAGAAATAAATAATAGAACCTGTCTAAGAAGGGCTAGTTTAAAATTTTTTATTAAAGTATTATATTAAAGAGTGGGTTTTGATTGTGTGGAGTTTGGTCATTTAATATATTGTTTTTGTGTTTATTTATGTAATAGTTTTCAGCTATGTTCATTAGGTTTCCTTTATTGTATGTGGCTAATACTGTAACTGTTTTTTCTAGTGAATCAGGTGTATGTTTATTTTTTATTAAGTGTTCTGCATATGTGGATTTTTCCGTTTCGTTATTTGTAAATGATTTAATGTGTTCTAGGTATCTATATTTTATTTTCCTACCAGTTTGACCGATGTATGCCTTTTCACAATTATTACAGTTTATTTTGTATATACCACTATTTTCAAATATATTATTATTTTCTTTATTCATAGTAATTATTTTGTTTTTTAGGGTATTGTTTGTTTTATAAGCTATTTGTAATCCTAGTTTTTTAAATATATTACTTAATTTGTATATATTTTTATTTATGAAAGTGAATGTTATAAATTTGTTTTTGTCTTTGTTAATATCGTTATTTTTTGGTTTATATTTTAATTTTATTTTTATTTTTTGTATTAATTTTTCTATTATGTGTTCAGTGTAACCATTATTTATTGCAATTGTTTTTAATATTTTTATTTCATTTTGTTTTTTGTTTTGATTCATGGGGGTGTTTAGTAATCTATTTATGGCGTGTATGAAGTATGCGTGTTTATGTTGATTTGGATGGTTTGATGTTTTGTTTATTATAGTGTCGGTTGTTGTTTGTTTTCTGTGTATATTGTATTGTAATTTATTAGTAGTTTTATTTATTATGATGTCTAAGAAGTTAATTTTATTGTTTATCTCTTTTTCCATAGTGTATTGTATGTTTTTATGTATTTTATTTAAATCATTTAAAATGTTATTTTCAGTGTTATTGTTGTTTTCATCAAAAATAACTAAAGTATCATCTACATATCTGATATATGTTTTTATATTATATTTTTTAATTAAATTTTCAATATATCTTTCTTCGAGATGTTGTAGAAATATTTCACTTAAAATACCTGATAAGGGGGATCCCATACCTAAACCACTATTTTGGGTATATGTAATATTATTGAATTTGAAATAATTTTGTTCAATGAGTATTTTTATTAAATTGATTAATTGGTTATTATATATATTATTATTTGAAACATTTATTGATTTTTTGATTATTTCTATTGTCTCATTAATTGGTATGTTAGTGTATAAATTGGTTATATCGTAAGAGATTATTTTAGTTTTATTGTTTATAGGTATGTTTTGTAATTTATCAAAGACATTTTGTCTATTTCTGATTGTATATTTATCATTTAAAGATATATTTTGTTTTAATATATTGGATATGTATTTGGCTAATTTATATCCAGGGGCAGTTGTGTAATTTACTAAAGGTCTAATTGGTATATTTGGTTTATGTATTTTTAATAGTGGGTTGAGAGTTGGTGCTTTGGGGTTCATATTTATAAAGAATTTGGCGATATTGTTATTTATTAGTAAATTTGATTCTTTTATTATTTTTCTTATTTTAGCCTGATATTTGTTTGTGGGATCGATTTTTGTCGTATTTTTGTTATTTTCTTTTATAAAATTATCAGTTCTTTGAATAAGTTCATTTTTATTTATTATAATTATACTATTTCCTTTATCAGCTTTAGCGGTAACAGCATTTTCTTGGTTTAATTTATTATTTATATTTTTGATGGTTTTTTGTATTTTTAAATGGTCTGTGTTTGTTTTGTTTTTCTTTATAATGTTTAAAATTGCGTGTGTTGCTTCGGCTCTTGTAATAGTTTGTTCATTTGTTGGTAATTTTTGTATTGCATTTTCAGTTTCTATTATTAAATTTTCATATTGTTTTTTATGTGATGTGTTTAAATTATATTTATAACCTAAATTTAAAACGTTGACTTCATCATTTGTAAATTTTATGGTAGTTAAGTTTACAGTTCTTGGATAAAAATCAAATTTATTATTAATTGTAGGTTTAGGTATTTGTTGTTTTGCTAAAGTATTTAATTTTTTATTTATTATTTGTTGTTTTTGGTATATAATGGGTTTAATTTTGTCATTAATTTTTTCAAAATATAAATTTAGAATTTCATAGTTTATATTATTAACTAATTGTAAATGTATTTTTAAGAGTTGTATATTGATTTTATTCTTTTTGTTATATAGGTAATTTATTTCATTTTTGATCCAAAATATTTCAGCTTGTTTTTTGGTTTTTATTGCTACCGGAGATTTGTTTTTTATTTTTATTGTTGCATATTTTGGTATTATATTCATTTGTAGGCATTTTTTATTGAAGTAGATGTTATTAATAGTTTTTTTCAATTTTAATGTTAAGTAATAATATTTTTGGATATGTATTGCTATATCAGCAGAATTCATTAAAGAATATTTTATCATCCTGTTTGTTAGTAACTATAGTATAAAAAAATAAATGCTAAAATAACAAACTAATACGTAAGTAACAAAATTAATATAAGAATATCAAACTTGTTATCTTAGGAACGTTTTCGGGCATAACCCATCTTCAGCTAAAATATAATCGAACTAAATTAAAAACATAGTGTAACAGTGAACACAATTTAAAACTTCACTTTGAAGCTAAAATAAAATTAAATTAAAAATAAATTAAAATGAAAATAACATGAAACATAGCACACATGTGAATTGAACTACAGTCTAACACATATTGAAACTAAAAATTAAATCACAAGTTTAATAACGGTAATTAATGTGAAATAAAAACAAGAAATAAAATTGAAATAAAAAATTGAAATAAAAATGAATGATAAACATATTTGGAGATTAGATAAGAAATAAATAATAGAACCTGTCTAAGAAGGGCTAGTTTAAAATTTTTTATTAAAGTATTATATTAAAGAGTGGGTTTTGATTGTGTGGAGTTTGGTCATTTAATATATTGTTTTTGTGTTTATTTATGTAATAGTTTTCAGCTATGTTCATTAGGTTTCCTTTATTGTATGTGGCTAATACTGTAACTGTTTTTTCTAGTGAATCAGGTGTATGTTTATTTTTTATTAAGTGTTCTGCATATGTGGATTTTTCCGTTTCGTTATTTGTAAATGATTTAATGTGTTCTAGGTATCTATATTTTATTTTCCTACCAGTTTGACCGATGTATGCCTTTTCACAATTATTACAGTTTATTTTGTATATACCACTATTTTCAAATATATTATTATTTTCTTTATTCATAGTAATTATTTTGTTTTTTAGGGTATTGTTTGTTTTATAAGCTATTTGTAATCCTAGTTTTTTAAATATATTACTTAATTTGTATATATTTTTATTTATGAAAGTGAATGTTATAAATTTGTTTTTGTCTTTGTTAATATCGTTATTTTTTGGTTTATATTTTAATTTTATTTTTATTTTTTGTATTAATTTTTCTATTATGTGTTCAGTGTAACCATTATTTATTGCAATTGTTTTTAATATTTTTATTTCATTTTGTTTTTTGTTTTGATTCATGGGGGTGTTTAGTAATCTATTTATGGCGTGTATGAAGTATGCGTGTTTATGTTGATTTGGATGGTTTGATGTTTTGTTTATTATAGTGTCGGTTGTTGTTTGTTTTCTGTGTATATTGTATTGTAATTTATTAGTAGTTTTATTTATTATGATGTCTAAGAAGTTAATTTTATTGTTTATCTCTTTTTCCATAGTGTATTGTATGTTTTTATGTATTTTATTTAAATCATTTAAAATGTTATTTTCAGTGTTATTGTTGTTTTCATCAAAAATAACTAAAGTATCATCTACATATCTGATATATGTTTTTATATTATATTTTTTAATTAAATTTTCAATATATCTTTCTTCGAGATGTTGTAGAAATATTTCACTTAAAATACCTGATAAGGGGGATCCCATACCTAAACCACTATTTTGGGTATATGTAATATTATTGAATTTGAAATAATTTTGTTCAATGAGTATTTTTATTAAATTGATTAATTGGTTATTATATATATTATTATTTGAAACATTTATTGATTTTTTGATTATTTCTATTGTCTCATTAATTGGTATGTTAGTGTATAAATTGGTTATATCGTAAGAGATTATTTTAGTTTTATTGTTTATAGGTATGTTTTGTAATTTATCAAAGACATTTTGTCTATTTCTGATTGTATATTTATCATTTAAAGATATATTTTGTTTTAATATATTGGATATGTATTTGGCTAATTTATATCCAGGGGCAGTTGTGTAATTTACTAAAGGTCTAATTGGTATATTTGGTTTATGTATTTTTAATAGTGGGTTGAGAGTTGGTGCTTTGGGGTTCATATTTATAAAGAATTTGGCGATATTGTTATTTATTAGTAAATTTGATTCTTTTATTATTTTTCTTATTTTAGCCTGATATTTGTTTGTGGGATCGATTTTTGTCGTATTTATGTTATTTTCTTTTATAAAATTATCAGTTTTTTGAATAAGTTCATTTTTATTTATTATAATTATACTATTTCCTTTATCAGCTTTAGCGGTAACAGCATTTTCTTGGTTTAATTTATTATTTATATTTTTGATGGTTTTTTGTATTTTTAAATGGTCTGTGTTTGTTTTGTTTTTCTTTATAATGTTTAAAATTGCGTGTGTTGCTTCGGCTCTTGTAATAGTTTGTTCATTTGTTGGTAATTTTTGTATTGCATTTTCAGTTTCTATTATTAAATTTTCATATTGTTTTTTATGTGATGTGTTTAAATTATATTTATAACCTAAATTTAAAACGTTGACTTCATCATTTGTAAATTTTATGGTAGTTAAGTTTACAGTTCTTGGATAAAAATCAAATTTATTATTAATTGTAGGTTTAGGTATTTGTTGTTTTGCTAAAGTATTTAATTTTTTATTTATTATTTGTTGTTTTTGGTATATAATGGGTTTAATTTTGTCATTAATTTTTTCAAAATATAAATTTAGAATTTCATAGTTTATATTATTAACTAATTGTAAATGTATTTTTAAGAGTTGTATATTGATTTTATTCTTTTTGTTATATAGGTAATTTATTTCATTTTTGATCCAAAATATTTCAGCTTGTTTTTTGGTTTTTATTGCTACCGGAGATTTGTTTTTTATTTTTATTGTTGCATATTTTGGTATTATATTCATTTGTAGGCATTTTTTATTGAAGTAGATGTTATTAATAGTTTTTTTCAATTTTAATGTTAAGTAATAATATTTTTGGATATGTATTGCTATATCAGCAGAATTCATTAAAGAATATTTTATCATCCTGTTTGTTAGTAACTATAGTATAAAAAAATAAATGCTAAAATAACAAACTAATACGTAAGTAACAAAATTAATATAAGAATATCAAACTTGTTATCTTAGGAACGTTTTCGGGCATAACCCATCTTCAGCTAAAATATAATCGAACTAAATTAAAAACATAGTGTAACAGTGAACACAATTTAAAACTTCACTTTGAAGTCAATTTTTTATTTCAATTTTATTTCTTGTTTTTATTTCACATTAATTACCGTTATTAAACTTGTGATTTAATTTTTAGTTTCAATATGTGTTAGACTGTAGTTCAATTCACATGTGTGCTATGTTTCATGTTATTTTCATTTTAATTTATTTTTAATTTAATTTTATTTTAGCTTCAAAGTGAAGTTTTAAATTGTGTTCACTGTTACACTATGTTTTTAATTTAGTTCGATTATATTTTAGCTGAAGATGGGTTATGCCCGAAAACGTTCCTAAGATAACAAGTTTGATATTCTTATATTAATTTTGTTACTTACGTATTAGTTTGTTATTTTAGCATTTATTTTTTTATACTATAGTTACTAACAAACAGGATGATAAAATATTCTTTAATGAATTCTGCTGATATAGCAATACATATCCAAAAATATTATTACTTAACATTAAAATTGAAAAAAACTATTAATAACATCTACTTCAATAAAAAATGCCTACAAATGAATATAATACCAAAATATGCAACAATAAAAATAAAAAACAAATCTCCGGTAGCAATAAAAACCAAAAAACAAGCTGAAATATTTTGGATCAAAAATGAAATAAATTACCTATATAACAAAAAGAATAAAATCAATATACAACTCTTAAAAATACATTTACAATTAGTTAATAATATAAACTATGAAATTCTAAATTTATATTTTGAAAAAATTAATGACAAAATTAAACCCATTATATACCAAAAACAACAAATAATAAATAAAAAATTAAATACTTTAGCAAAACAACAAATACCTAAACCTACAATTAATAATAAATTTGATTTTTATCCAAGAACTGTAAACTTAACTACCATAAAATTTACAAATGATGAAGTCAACGTTTTAAATTTAGGTTATAAATATAATTTAAACACATCACATAAAAAACAATATGAAAATTTAATAATAGAAACTGAAAATGCAATACAAAAATTACCAACAAATGAACAAACTATTACAAGAGCCGAAGCAACACACGCAATTTTAAACATTATAAAGAAAAACAAAACAAACACAGACCATTTAAAAATACAAAAAACCATCAAAAATATAAATAATAAATTAAACCAAGAAAATGCTGTTACCGCTAAAGCTGATAAAGGAAATAGTATAATTATAATAAATAAAAATGAACTTATTCAAAAAACTGATAATTTTATAAAAGAAAATAACATAAATACGACAAAAATCGATCCCACAAACAAATATCAGGCTAAAATAAGAAAAATAATAAAAGAATCAAATTTACTAATAAATAACAATATCGCCAAATTCTTTATAAATATGAACCCCAAAGCACCAACTCTCAACCCACTATTAAAAATACATAAACCAAATATACCAATTAGACCTTTAGTAAATTACACAACTGCCCCTGGATATAAATTAGCCAAATACATATCCAATATATTAAAACAAAATATATCTTTAAATGATAAATATACAATCAGAAATAGACAAAATGTCTTTGATAAATTACAAAACATACCTATAAACAATAAAACTAAAATAATCTCTTACGATATAACCAATTTATACACTAACATACCAATTAATGAGACAATAGAAATAATCAAAAAATCAATAAATGTTTCAAATAATAATATATATAATAACCAATTAATCAATTTAATAAAAATACTCATTGAACAAAATTATTTCAAATTCAATAATATTACATATACCCAAAATAGTGGTTTAGGTATGGGATCCCCCTTATCAGGTATTTTAAGTGAAATATTTCTACAACATCTCGAAGAAAGATATATTGAAAATTTAATTAAAAAATATAATATAAAAACATATATCAGATATGTAGATGATACTTTAGTTATTTTTGATGAAAACAACAATAACACTGAAAATAACATTTTAAATGATTTAAATAAAATACATAAAAACATACAATACACTATGGAAAAAGAGATAAACAATAAAATTAACTTCTTAGACATCATAATAAATAAAACTACTAATAAATTACAATACAATATACACAGAAAACAAACAACAACCGACACTATAATAAACAAAACATCAAACCATCCAAATCAACATAAACACGCATACTTCATACACGCCATAAATAGATTACTAAACACCCCCATGAATCAAAACAAAAAACAAAATGAAATAAAAATATTAAAAACAATTGCAATAAATAATGGTTACACTGAACACATAATAGAAAAATTAATACAAAAAATAAAAATAAAATTAAAATATAAACCAAAAAATAACGATATTAACAAAGACAAAAACAAATTTATAACATTCACTTTCATAAATAAAAATATATACAAATTAAGTAATATATTTAAAAAACTAGGATTACAAATAGCTTATAAAACAAACAATACCCTAAAAAACAAAATAATTACTATGAATAAAGAAAATAATAATATATTTGAAAATAGTGGTATATACAAAATAAACTGTAATAATTGTGAAAAGGCATACATCGGTCAAACTGGTAGGAAAATAAAATATAGATACCTAGAACACATTAAATCATTTACAAATAACGAAACGGAAAAATCCACATATGCAGAACACTTAATAAAAAATAAACATACACATGATTCACTAGAAAAAACAGTTACAGTATTAGCCACATACAATAAAGGAAACCTAATGAACATAGCTGAAAACTATTACATAAATAAACACAAAAACAATATATTAAATGACCAAACTCCACACAATCAAAACCCACTCTTTAATATAATACTTTAATAAAAAATTTTAAACTAGCCCTTCTTAGACAGGTTCTATTATTTATTTCTTATCTAATCTCCAAATATGTTTATCATTCATTTTTATTTCAATTTTTTATTTCAATTTTATTTCTTGTTTTTATTTCACATTAATTACCGTTATTAAACTTGTGATTTAATTTTTAGTTTCAATATGTGTTAGACTATAGTTCAATTCACATGTGTGCTATGTTTCATGTTATTTTCATTTTAATTTATTTTTAATTTAATTTTATTTTAGCTTCAAAGTGAAGTTTTAAATTGTGTTCACTGTTACACTATGTTTTTAATTTAGTTCGATTATATTTTAGCTGAAGATGGGTTATGCCCGAAAACGTTCCTAAGATAACAAGTTTGATATTCTTATATTAATTTTGTTACTTACGTATTAGTTTGTTATTTTAGCATTTATTTTTTTATACTATAGTTACTAACAAACAGGATGATAAAATATTCTTTAATGAATTCTGCTGATATAGCAATACATATCCAAAAATATTATTACTTAACATTAAAATTGAAAAAAACTATTAATAACATCTACTTCAATAAAAAATGCCTACAAATGAATATAATACCAAAATATGCAACAATAAAAATAAAAAACAAATCTCCGGTAGCAATAAAAACCAAAAAACAAGCTGAAATATTTTGGATCAAAAATGAAATAAATTACCTATATAACAAAAAGAATAAAATCAATATACAACTCTTAAAAATACATTTACAATTAGTTAATAATATAAACTATGAAATTCTAAATTTATATTTTGAAAAAATTAATGACAAAATTAAACCCATTATATACCAAAAACAACAAATAATAAATAAAAAATTAAATACTTTAGCAAAACAACAAATACCTAAACCTACAATTAATAATAAATTTGATTTTTATCCAAGAACTGTAAACTTAACTACCATAAAATTTACAAATGATGAAGTCAACGTTTTAAATTTAGGTTATAAATATAATTTAAACACATCACATAAAAAACAATATGAAAATTTAATAATAGAAACTGAAAATGCAATACAAAAATTACCAACAAATGAACAAACTATTACAAGAGCCGAAGCAACACACGCAATTTTAAACATTATAAAGAAAAACAAAACAAACACAGACCATTTAAAAATACAAAAAACCATCAAAAATATAAATAATAAATTAAACCAAGAAAATGCTGTTACCGCTAAAGCTGATAAAGGAAATAGTATAATTATAATAAATAAAAATGAACTTATTCAAAAAACTGATAATTTTATAAAAGAAAATAACATAAATACGACAAAAATCGATCCCACAAACAAATATCAGGCTAAAATAAGAAAAATAATAAAAGAATCAAATTTACTAATAAATAACAATATCGCCAAATTCTTTATAAATATGAACCCCAAAGCACCAACTCTCAACCCACTATTAAAAATACATAAACCAAATATACCAATTAGACCTTTAGTAAATTACACAACTGCCCCTGGATATAAATTAGCCAAATACATATCCAATATATTAAAACAAAATATATCTTTAAATGATAAATATACAATCAGAAATAGACAAAATGTCTTTGATAAATTACAAAACATACCTATAAACAATAAAACTAAAATAATCTCTTACGATATAACCAATTTATACACTAACATACCAATTAATGAGACAATAGAAATAATCAAAAAATCAATAAATGTTTCAAATAATAATATATATAATAACCAATTAATCAATTTAATAAAAATACTCATTGAACAAAATTATTTCAAATTCAATAATATTACATATACCCAAAATAGTGGTTTAGGTATGGGATCCCCCTTATCAGGTATTTTAAGTGAAATATTTCTACAACATCTCGAAGAAAGATATATTGAAAATTTAATTAAAAAATATAATATAAAAACATATATCAGATATGTAGATGATACTTTAGTTATTTTTGATGAAAACAACAATAACACTGAAAATAACATTTTAAATGATTTAAATAAAATACATAAAAACATACAATACACTATGGAAAAAGAGATAAACAATAAAATTAACTTCTTAGACATCATAATAAATAAAACTACTAATAAATTACAATACAATATACACAGAAAACAAACAACAACCGACACTATAATAAACAAAACATCAAACCATCCAAATCAACATAAACACGCATACTTCATACACGCCATAAATAGATTACTAAACACCCCCATGAATCAAAACAAAAAACAAAATGAAATAAAAATATTAAAAACAATTGCAATAAATAATGGTTACACTGAACACATAATAGAAAAATTAATACAAAAAATAAAAATAAAATTAAAATATAAACCAAAAAATAACGATATTAACAAAGACAAAAACAAATTTATAACATTCACTTTCATAAATAAAAATATATACAAATTAAGTAATATATTTAAAAAACTAGGATTACAAATAGCTTATAAAACAAACAATACCCTAAAAAACAAAATAATTACTATGAATAAAGAAAATAATAATATATTTGAAAATAGTGGTATATACAAAATAAACTGTAATAATTGTGAAAAGGCATACATCGGTCAAACTGGTAGGAAAATAAAATATAGATACCTAGAACACATTAAATCATTTACAAATAACGAAACGGAAAAATCCACATATGCAGAACACTTAATAAAAAATAAACATACACATGATTCACTAGAAAAAACAGTTACAGTATTAGCCACATACAATAAAGGAAACCTAATGAACATAGCTGAAAACTATTACATAAATAAACACAAAAACAATATATTAAATGACCAAACTCCACACAATCAAAACCCACTCTTTAATATAATACTTTAATAAAAAATTTTAAACTAGCCCTTCTTAGACAGGTTCTATTATTTATTTCTTATCTAATCTCCAAATATGTTTATCATTCATTTTTATTTCAATTTTTTATTTCAATTTTATTTCTTGTTTTTATTTCACATTAATTACCGTTATTAAACTTGTGATTTAATTTTTAGTTTCAATATGTGTTAGACTATAGTTCAATTCACATGTGTGCTATGTTTCATGTTATTTTCATTTTAATTTATTTTTAATTTAATTTTATTTTAGCTTCAAAGTGAAGTTTTAAATTGTGTTCACTGTTACACTATGTTTTTAATTTAGTTCGATTATATTTTAGCTGAAGATGGGTTATGCCCGAAAACGTTCCTAAGATAACAAGTTTGATATTCTTATATTAATTTTGTTACTTACGTATTAGTTTGTTATTTTAGCATTTATTTTTTTATACTATAGTTACTAACAAACAGGATGATAAAATATTCTTTAATATTAATAATGTTTACCGTGTTTCTGATATAAGTTCTTGTTTCATTTAGTATTTGCCAAAGTTTATTCCATATCATCGAATCGAATGCCTTGGAGAAAACTCTATAAAACATAGGTATATTTCGAGTTGAAATCCTCGTGCCTTTCCCATAATTTTACGGTCTACTCTCTAGTTCCCCGGTCGCGGCACGAATCTAGCTCGTTCTTTTGATATTTCCAGTAATAAGTGTGCTTTGAGCCTTTTTATCGAAGACATTGCGTAGAATTTTACTGGCATGTTCTATAATTCTTACAGTGTACTGGTGATCGTTTTTTATATATAGGAATGAAAGCCGATCTGCACCAATCTGTGAGCCATTTTTTCATTCGTCTTTTTACACATATGCCGCACATCAAATTCTTTCCATTATCACTTATTTTTCTTAGGACTCTTCTGCCAATATTCCCCTCGTCACCACCGCTTTGTCCCCTTTTCAGTTTCTTTATTACAACTATTACTTCTGACTAAAATTTCAGGTTCATCTTCTGGTTCGTTTATTATTTCTTTTCCTATATTTGTGGTTTCCCTGCTCCTGTTTACTTTTTCATAGTACCGGGTATGGCAGAGATAAATATCGTATTTCACAAGAAACATCACTCGTCCAGCCACCTAGTTAAAGTAGCTAAGAGTATGAGAACGCGAAAAATTTCAATTTGTCTGATCGCACGGTTCGCCGAATACTTCATTATAACTTGTATATTGTATACGCAACAGCTCCTCTCAACTGATCACATCGCAAGAATCGATTTTTTTTTTTTTTATAATGTTGGGTTTGTCAAAAAGACATTGGCCCATGAGTTAAGAAAACGATGAGAAGCGGAATCAAATGTTTATGCGACCAGATATGGAGGATAAAAAAACCATCTCCTCTTCTTTTCCTTCTCCCTCTGCTGATTACGTAATCCTTCTCATACACTCTCTTATCCATAACATTTTCCTTTCTCGCTCTTTCCAAATTGACCTACTCTGGATCCCTGGGCACTCTGGAATCGAAGGTAATTCAGCCGATATACGAGCTCGTTCACCGCCTTTTATCGGTAAATTTCTCGGCGTTTTTTCATCTCGCAATATTAATCTCTTCTCCACTTCAACTCATTCCAAACTATGGTTAAGAATCGCATTTAAGCAATCGAATCGAAAATTGAAAATGAAGTTCGCTAGTTAAATCCGGTTATTTTTCAAAAAAATAAAATAAAAAAACCTTCCTTTTTCATATTTAATACAACAAAAAAAAAAATCCTGGCGCTTTTTGTTGTTACGCTATATCTTCGACTGCGCCCTATACTTTCCCCATGCTTCAGCAATGTATACAGGATTGTTTTTTTTGTTTGCCCGTCTTCATTTTTAATTAGTTGAGTTTTAGCTTGAATTCTCCCGTCAAGGATTTTACCATATTGTATAGTTTTTTAAGTTCGTTGTGTTCAGCAAGTTTTGGTAAGTCAGCGCAGGCCATACTTGTATAGTTGTTCTTATCTTTTATATTTTTATTTTTCTGTTTGGATATTTTATTTTTGCATTATTTCCTGCCGGCGCAATTTAATTTTTAGACTTCTTTCTTCTATCAGCTGCAGTGTTTGGAAACTCATCCGGTGTTTTTCTTTTTCGTTGTCGTATTTCTATTCGTTCTACTTAGTGCTTCTGCAGTTCATTATTTTATTCCAAGTGTGTTCCGGATTTCCCGTTGGTCGTGATATTTCATCTTTCGGTCGAGGGCATTACCCAACATTAGGTTATGTTAGTGAGAGAGAGGGAGAAATGAATTAGTAGCGAATATTACTGGAGATAGAAGCAATAAAGAACGCTATAATAGGAATGATTGCCGGGGATGAAAGAGAAAGAATATAAAATAAGTGAATGTGGTATAGGGAAAATGGAATGGTCAAAAAGGATTAAAATCCAAATGATTGTAGCGATGAAAGCAATTTAATTTTCCGATATGAAACTCAATTGACCCTAATAAGTATTTCAATAAAGAAGATGAAATCGCAGGAAGTAGCTTTGTAACATACACATATTATTGAATTACTGCGCAATTACAAGTATTAATTACACGAAAAAAAAAATATATCTTTTAATTGTCTTCAAACATTTTGGTAAAAACTATATCAAAGATACAGAAAAATTAATAAAGAAGCTCGCAACGGAGGGAGTTTTAATATTTTCTATACCAGAAATATTATTTACTTTCAGACCTTAAACCCTCGCTTAATTACTGGAGTTTGCTTAGTGTATAATGTATTTAAGTTTTTTTTTAAATTATTATATTATAAATATTCACAAAAGAAAGAAAAAATGAATAGAAGAAATAAATCTTTAATAAAAATACAGAATTCACTACTTAATAAAAAAGAGCAAAAATTAAAACCTTACATTAATCCATGGGTGAAACTATAGGAAACAACTAGCGGTTAGGTAAATGGGCCGTTTGTGAAATAAGTGAATGATGTGATCAGAATGGTGAATAAGGAATAAAATGTAGGTGATTACGATGATGAAATCTATGGGACTTCCAGGAATGTCGTCGAGTTGATTCTAATAAATCTTTTATGAAGGACGTACAAATTTTAAAAATTAGGATGAAATAAATTGAAGATTTAAAAAAATATTCACTAAAACATATACATATATATTATATATTTATATATTACGTTCAAACTAGATACTACAAATTTCGCTATGGGAATACAATAAAATAAATACAGAGGGAAATTAAAACAATTTATTTTTTTTTAGTTGCTTATTACGTTTCAGAATCCTGCCGAACTCTGTAGCTTGTCGACTAGGTTTTAGAAATGACCATATCCTCCATTCTTTATTTTGCTAATATAATTGTTACTTAAGTAAGTTCCAAGACGTTCCGCAGTGTAAACAAGTTGAAATATAATTTTAGCAAATTTTATGTTTTCTAAGTTTTATTATGTATTTTATTCTTATTCTTTAGATTTAATTTATCTATTATACCTATTACTTGATCTTTTTTTTTTTTATTATTATTTTTATACTGGGTGTTTTTAATTGCTATGATTATTACACCCCGTGTCAGGTAGGTATTTTAAATGCTGGTTGTTAAGTTTAGTTTTCTAATCAGGGTAAGAATTTTTTTAATTTCGTCTCGATTGTCAGGGATGTTTGTATTATTTAAGGGGATTTTTAGTTCTAGACAGATTTGATTAATGTTAGGGCATTCGTAAAGAAGGTGTTTGACCGTGATGACGGTGGAATTGCAGAACTGACAAGGGGGTTTATGCATTTTTATGAAGAGGTAATTATGGGTGATTTTCGTATGTCCAATTCTAAGTCTGTTTTCTATAGTTGTTGCTCTACAGTATTTATCTTTACCTATTTTAATGATCTTATTAACTTTATTCCTAATTTATGTTTATATTGTTCACTATATTTTTTATTGTTTATGTTGGATTTCCAATAAGAGTCTAAAAAGTTTATCCCTGTCATTTTTTAGTTTTAAACTATCTTTTATTATACATGTTTTTATAGATGTGTTTTTTCCTGTTGTTCTCTTTTTTATGTAGGTATTTGTTTTCCACTTTTATAGTCTTTACGTAATCAGAGTTTTCTACTTGCTCCTAGTTATTTAGTCTGTAACAATTATTTTATAATTTTGTTTTCATTATAAATAATAATTTTAGGATTGTTTTTAATATTATTACGTATATATTTTTATTTATATGCTTTTTATAATAAATTAGATAATGGTGAAAAATCTTGTGATCTGACATATTTCATTTACGTTATTCTAGTATCTTGTATGTATGCAACCTAAGCAAGATTCAAAGATCACATTTATCTGGATTTCAATTCTTGTAACCTTATTAATCCTTTCTTCGAATCTTCTGCTCGCGAGTATGGTTCTATTTTTAATAGAGCTATTATTTGTTTTTAGTGTCAATATTCATGTCACCGCATATGATACAATTCATTTTTTTGATGGATAAATCTGTAATTCGCAAAACGCTATTTTACTGTTCGCATAAAACCAATCAATCCGTTTAAAAATTCTGAAAGTCCAGAAATGTGTCCTCCAAGATGTTTTTAAATATCAGATTTCCGAAAAATAAACCGTCTAATACACCAGTATGTCTAAAAAGTAATATAACAGGGTTTCATAATAAAATCCAATACACATACATATTCCCTAAGACAGGCTTGAAGGTCTTTCTCTTTTCCGTTTTTTTCGCTAACCGGCCATCATTGCAGTATTCAGTTTGTCTATATGTTATCTCTTTTTTCAAGTAATAGGTTAAACGTAATCCATTTTTTTTTATTATTATCTCTTTTCTTGCAGTTTTTATCTAGCCTTATCAACCATTTGGTAATCTACGGAATTCAAGTTAAAATAACATGAATAAGCAGTCCATCAGTGAATGCTAAAATTATGATACGGATTCGGTACATGCAGCGCTATCTTTTGACGATATCTGAGGTAGATCGATCAGTCGCTTTTTCGTTTCAAGTCGTCATCGTGGAGTACATAATACAACGTTAAAGTATCACCACCGTTCTGTTCTGCATAACAAGACCACCCGTATAGTACGACCGGCTTGACTGCGCGGCCTGCCATCACCGTTTGCTTTTTTTTCCTTTTAGGAAAATACAAATTTTTTATGGGGGAGAAGTATCGGTTATAACGTAGTAGTGTGTGTACACCACACCGTACCATAATTCGGAATCAATCGTACGTCTCTAATGCATAATACATTTGCCTCATCAATATTATCCAAAGTGAGGACCCCCCCCCCCCCCCCCAAAAAAAGTCGCCGTTGTGGAGTAATTGTTGTTGCATTCGCACAGCTGTGTTTGCGCATAATCCAAACGCCATGCCGCGAATTACATCGTTTTTTCTGTAAATTTGTGGTGATATTTATGTTTTTTTTTTCATTTGTTATTATCGTTCCTGCCGTATGTGCGGGTTAGTCGATCGAAAATAGTTACTGTGGATGTGTGTAGTCGCCGTATAGCCGTTTTACGCGCAAATTTTGATTAAATTTTATTCGTGAATTGAACACGTGTTGCAATACCATTGTGAGGTTTCCAGTACGGGGAGAAGTACGCCCATGGTGCAAGCACGCGTCCGCGATTTTTTTTTTTTTATCAATTCATATTAAATTTGGCTCAAAGTTAGCAAAGTCAAGATCACATCAAAAGTGGCACTGCGAAACAGGGACCCGTAAGTCCAGAATCCGCATCAAATTGGTACTTAACAGAAAGGACCGGAGTTTGTAACAAAAGTGGCGCACCGAACAGAGTGACCGAAGTTCGCATTAAATTGGCTTCCGGAACAGGGACTACTAACAAGAATCGAGTTCATAATACAGTGGCGTCTCGAACTGAGGGGCGCGAATGTCGATGACGAAACACGTGGTTCAATATTGCATTTAGAGAAGAAATAGAAGACGGGAAGGACCGGTTTGGAAGAGGAATCTGCCAAGCGGTGTCAGATAAGTCGTTCTAAGAGTTGTTTTTTCTTCTTTGTTCATCGTATTCCTCGTTGATTGATCGTTTTGTTTTGTTCCTGTCGTATATCTCGAATTTTCTTTTTCTTTTTTTTTTTTTCCTTTCCCCGTTATTATTATATATTAATCGGTATTGATTCTAACAGTCCTGCCTCGAAATGGACGATAGGGATTTATCTAAAGATTTTTCCAGTTCAAGGATTAATCGATATACATATGTATAATCCTAAATATTTAAAATCTTTTAAATTTTCTAAAGGTGGACATAAACATGAAAGAGTTATTAGTTTCACGGAGTTCATGTAAGCATTCGTTATTATGAAGGATGATTCGCGGGTCGCGACTCTTTTGTTTAATACTGTTTCGGATATGTAACAATTTAGATTTATTTATATTTACACATAACCTCCTATCATGTGCCCACTTACTGAAATTATCTATATTCTTTTGCAGTAATTTTTCCGCCACCTCTAACTTTTTATGTTCAATTAATAGAGCAATATCATCAGCAAAAACATATACCTTTGCATTTTTAATGTGTCTTTATAATGAGTTAGTGTATATTAGAAAGAGGATAGGAGTCAGTACTATTCCCTGACCTACCCCGAATTGAATACTTCTTTCATTACTGTTACTCGCTGCGATTTTTACTATGCTTTTCCTATTTTTTATATAATTCTTAAATCGCGTTAGTTGATTATTTAAAATACCCAGATTTTCTAAGTCATTAATCAGTAGATTATGGTCAACTAAGTCAAACGCTTTAGATAGATCAATGAAAGTAATTATAAATTTGTTACCCATTGATAGTCCCATATTTATCTTATTTATCATCGTTCTTAGGCTGTGTTCACACTGCACGCGATGCGAAGCGAAGAGAATCGAAGCGTTGACGCGCGAAAAACACAAAAGTCCGACAGAATATTAATTTTGAATGGGAGGGAGCGTCGAGTGTTCACACTGCGGGCGAAGCGAAGCGATTTCGTGCGAGTCGCCTGATCTAATCGCAAGCTACGTTGTGATTTGAAGCGATTTCTCGTGAGTTCCATACGTCTGTTTTGTTGTTTGTATTTTTTTGTATTGTAATCGCTCGCCTGTAATCGCTAATAGTATGAACACATCATCGCATCGCTTCTCTTTGCTTCGCATCGCGTGCAGTGTGAATACAGCCTTAGTAGCGTTATTATAGACTTTTTTTCTCTAAATCTGTGTTGATTTTCATGGAGTAAATTGTTTTTTTCAATATAATTTCTTAAATGTTTGTCAATATAGTGTTCTAATATTTTATCTACTGCAGGTATTATTGTTATTGGGCGGTAATTTTCACATTAACTTTGCACCCCCTTTTTATAAATCGACCTAATAATACCTTTTTTAAGACCATCTGGAGTGCTCACTTCCTTTAGGCTGCTTTCGCACCAAATCCGTCGAGTCGAGTCGAGTCGAGTCGCGTCGGACGGTATTTGATTCGACCGATTCATTTTATGTTGATTTTAAATGCGCAGTGTAAATGTGCTTTCACACTAAGAGCGTCGAGTCCAGTCTCGTTTTCATCCGTCCGAGAGCGTCCGAGTCAGGACTCGTGTGGATTCAACCGGTTGGGTTTTTGCGAGTCTTCTCGAGTCATTTCTTTGTTTACAATTTGTTTTTTCATTGTATACATTTTGTTTCCTTTTTTTTTTTTTGGTTTAAACTTTGATTTTATTTTGTTCATAATGGATGTGGAAAAACTGATTGTTCTTGTTCAAGGGAAAGACGCAATTTATAATTTAATAAATCCTAAACATAGGAATAAGGATTATATCTCTAGTGTATGGACCGAAATTGCAGAAGAATTAGGAACTACAGGTAAACTAACTTTTATACATTATTCTTATGATTTCAGGCAATACACTTCTTAGCAATTTTTAGATAATTGTTGTTTCTCAATTTAACATATGTGTTACACTCAATTTGTGAAATTTCCGGTTTTGTGGAATAAATACAAGCTCTGCTGAATTTATGAAATGGGGAAATTTTTGCGCTTATTTTTTGAAATGAACAGTATTATTGTTGCGTATTTCGTGAAAGGGACAAGCAATATAGCATTAAATATTTAAATTTTCTATAATACGAATTAATTGCCCTACTATTGCTAAAATAAAACGTTTTCTAATATAAATTGTACATCTTTTTCGTATTTCTTAATTTATTTACATATATATATATTTGCATTATACATTTGTATATTATTAAAATGATATTGTACGAGTAAATATTGTCCCAGTTTTTACGTAATCCTTAAATTTGGTAAAACTTGTGTGTATTGTATGTGTGTAAACTATTGATTAATTTATTTATAATAGTTATATAAGCTAAACAACAAAAATAAAAAATAAAAATATTATATCTCATTCTAAATTATATAGTTTCATTTTGCCAAGGAATAGAACCTTCTGCAGAAAGAAAGTAATTCTTTAATGTATCTCTCATTTTTATAGCTTCTTCGCTACCCCTGTGACATGTTGTATTAGCTAAAGGCAGAGGACTCTGCAGATGTATATTTCCTTCTAAAAATATCTGTTCTAAATTATTTTCACTTTTATTTTGCCTGATATAGTTCTGTAGTACACATGCGCTTCTAATTGAAGCGGCAGCTAACTCAACGTTAGTAATAATTGGTTTTTGAAAAATACCAAATTTTTTGGTTAATATGCCAAAAGCACATTCTACAGTGCGACGAGCAGTTGATAGTCTATAATTAAAAATTCTTTTAGAATGGTCTAGTTGCCTTCGCCCATATGGTCTCATTAAATTGGTTCGCAATGGAAATGCTTCGTCACCTACTAAATAAAATGGCATTACAATATTTGTATTTGAAATTTTTCGAGAATGAGGTATATTTAATTCATTTGAGATAAAAGCTTTTCCCATTGATGATTCAGAAAAAATGCTACTGTCATTATGTCGGCCATACGCGCCGACATCTATCAAAATAAAATTACAGTTAGCATCTGCAACAGCCATTAAAACTATTGAATGGAAATGTTTATAATTGAAATATTGTGAACCCGCAAGAGGTGGACATTTAATTGCGCAATGTTTGCCATCAATACTTCCAATGCAGTGAGGTATATGACAAATGTCATAAAATGATTTAGAAATTTCATTCCATTTCTCTGCTGTTGGTACAGGCATACAAAGCGGTTGCAAAATTTTCCAAATTGCATTATTCACGTCTGTAATAATATCATGGATTGTACTAATTCCAACTCGAAAAGTATAACTCAATGATGTAAATGATTCTCCTGTAGCCAAGTATCTATGTATATGGAAATAAGAACAAATGTTGTAGTAAAACTGATGATAATTTATACGTTAAATTAATATTTACTTATACTTTGATTATAAATATAAAATATAAACATATTATTAACAGTGATTTAAAAATTTATAATTAATTAATTCGATAACTTAAATTACTAATTTTAATTAAATTCACACTTTCTGTTTATTTCAGATACAGAAGCTAGGGCGAAGTGGCACAATTTAAGGAGCAATTATATGCGAGAAAAACGGAAGTTAAGTGGCGTTAAATCAGGATCTGCAGCAGAAAATGCAAAAATAACTTGGCCTTATTTTCACATGATCTCATTCTTGGATGATAGCCTACAGTTTAAACAAACTGTGGGAAATGTGCCCGAAACCGATATTGTTATTTGTGCAGAAACAAATGACGAAAGTGAAATTGTAGAAATACAATCTCTGTCCGCCGACTACAATGTATTTTCAGAAGAAATTCAGAGTGATGTAGAAACAAAGAGTTCGGTAAAGAAAAAGAAATACAACACAGAAACCGAAAACGAGATTGACCGATTATATTTAGAACAACTACAAAAAATGAATTCTTCAGATTTCAATGATCCAGATCTTAGTTTCTTTCGAAGTTTACTGCCAGATATCAAAAAACTGGGGACAATTCAAAGCATCGAATTCAAAATGGAAGTTTTGCAATTATTGAAGGAAAAGTTAGCGGCCTCAATGTTGGAGAAATGATAGTATACACCCTGTCAAGAAAGTATCGGGAATTGTTAAATAAAACGAACAATTTTTAATTTTCATTCAAATTTATTTTGTCACCTTCAAAATAACATCCATTCGAAGCGATGCACATATGCCAACGCTTTTTCCACTCGGCAAAGCACTTCTGATAGGCGGTTTCCGGGATGGTCTTTAGCTCTCGCGTCGCATTCGTCTTGATGTCATCAATCGATTCGAAGCGCATTCCCCGTAGCGGAAATTTGAGTTTTGAGAATAGGAAGAAGTCGCAGGGTGCTAAATCTGGTGAATACGGCGGTTGTTCGATGATATTTACCGAGTGTTTGGCCAAAAACTCATTCACAATTATGGCTTTGTGAGACGGCGCATTATCGTGATGGAGAATCCAAGAATTGTCGACCCACAAATCGTTACGTTTACGACGGATAGCCTCTCTCAAACGTCTCAAAACACTTAAGTAAAACTCTTTGGTGACTGTCTGTCCGGCTGGTACATATTCATAGTGTACCACGCCTCGAATATCGAAGAAAACAATCAACATGATCTTCCCTTTCGATCGGCTTTGGCGAGGTTTTTTCGGCTTTGGCGCGCCAATTGGCCGCCATTCGGACGATTGCTGGTTCGTAAGCGTGTCGTACTCGTACACCCATGTCTCGTCACCAGTAATTATCTTTTCCAAGAAGGTAGGATCCAAATTGGCTCGATCCAGCATGTCTGCAGCTACCTGTTCTCGGTACTTTTTTTGAAAGAAATTCAGGTCTTTCGGAACAAGCCGAGCCGCAACGCGTTGCATACCCAATTTTTCGTGCACAATCGTACGTACGCTCTCGTGTGACATGCCCAATCCATGAGCCATCTCTCTCAAGCTCACATGACAATTTTCAGCAACGATTTCCTTGATTTTATCGACGTTATCATCGGTCACACTCGTTGAAGGCCGTCCAGAGCGAGGCATGTCTTCGACCGTCTCCCGACCATCCTTGAACGCTCTGTACCACTCGTAAACCCGCGTTTTTGATAAAGCAGATTCACCAAAAGCCTTCTGTAACATTTTCAGTGTATCGGCACAAGAAATTTCGTTCGAAACACAGAATTTAACACAAGTACGTTGTTCAATATTTTCACTCATTGTAAAACTTCGACAAAACACTTCAAGGTCGACTGATTTTAACAGCTGCTGTAAACACACTGGTTGACAGATCGCGCTAAAAATAGGCATCATAATACAAAACAGTTGTACCAACCTGGAAAAAAAAAATTATCTGCCTAGCTATTACCCGGGAGATTTAAATTGACAATTCCCGATACTTTCTTGACAGGGTGTATATCAAAATTGATTAACAATAAGTTTTATAATGATAATTTTTATAAAAATGCTGTCATTTTTAACAATTTATTTTAAATATACCTTAAAAATATCACTATTCGTTCTTCCACTTGAATACATCTCCGATAATTTGTATTTTGTTTAATTACTTCTTTTTGTAACATATTTGTTAATGTTACAAAACTATTTATGCTCATTCGAAAGTAATTAAAAAATTTCACTTCATCTTCTAATAAATGAACCAAATTTGGCTCTCTTCAAGTTGATAGGATGAACCCATAATCTCTCTTGGTTTTTCCGTTTTTTACGAATAAGTCGTCGTAGAATTATAAACTTAACCTTATCTATATCCATATTTTCTAAAACTAATACTTATTAATAACTTATATTTATTTATATATTTTAAATATAACACTTCTAAAATACAAATTAACTGACTCGCGTCAAGGACTCGTCCGGTGTGAAACACTATGATTGGCTTGACTCGATTGGCTCGGACGCGACTCGACTCGACTCGACTCGACGGATTTGGTGCGAAAGCAGCCTTATAGAGCGAAGGATCACGTTGGTTAAAATAAGAGTAAATATACTTGAATTTTGTTTAATATTTTTTACCCTAATTCCGCCCCATCCAGGAGCCTTATGTACTTTTAGATCGTTAATTATTGCTTCTATTTGAGATGTTTTAGCAGATGGAATGAAAAAAGAAGACAATATAGAATTATTGGAGTTATTATTCAGTAGCTGAATGCCACATTTGTGTATGTGCTCTTCAACCGAACGTATGAAGTATTCACTAAATTGTTCAGTTACTAACATAGTGTTTTCAAAATGTTTTATATAGAAGTCATCTTTGTTTTTTTTTTTTTTTTATTAACAATATTATTAATTATACACCATGTATTTTTGCTATCATTGTTTTCTAACATTATTTGGCTTTGATAAAACTTCTGTTTAGCATTCATTATTTCTGTTTTAATTATATTTCGGTATTTTCTGAAAAGTTTTTTATATCGAATACTGGTTCTATTTCCTTTACTAAGTTTGAAGTACTGATCTCTAATATTCATGAAATTTATTATTTTTTTACTCATCCATTCATTTTTAGGTTTATATTTAGTTACATTTTTATCCTCGCTTACTTCCAATTTACATTCTTTATATATATTTTTAAAAACTGAATTTATGTGATTATATATATATATATATACAAATAAAACGAAATAACGGAGACTAAGTTCAAATATTCTTTTCTGTATTATTATTATTATTATTATTATTATTATTATTATTGTATAGTACAATGACGTAACATTTTCGCATGTTGCTGGATAAAAATATAAAAACAAATTACAAACACATCGAGTGATGAAAATATACATAGTAAACGAAACAATGAATTAGTTTTGACTGGATATTAATTGTAAAACTTTTCAAACATTTATGAAACAAAATTATAAACATATTTAACGATGAAATTGTACACAGCTTAAACGTGAAAGCAGAAATTTTTCGACGAATGTAAGTTATAAAAATTAAAACGGATACGTAGATCTTTCAACGATTACAATTCGTTCATATTTTCCAGGCTTGCCCTTTCACAGTTTAATTGTGGCTGTCCATTTCTTCCAACGGTTCCAAACATGACCAACAAACATACCTAGCCTTGAGATAGACCATTCTTGAGGTATCTAATGTACGCGAACTGATAGCCTTCGTTTTTGTTTCCCCGATATAAAATATTCGTGTGAGTCCAAAAAGTCTGGATTTGCGATTGCTTTTTAAACTCCGAAATGACTTATATCGTATAACGTGATGCATCTACGGTTGGACTTTCGCCGATGTTGTTTTCCACGACTTTGTAGAGATTTAAAGATATATTGTCAGCTCGTTGGAAGGCTCCAATATCACCCATCGGCCGAATAGGTAAACTTATGTGGCTAAAGTTATAGATATTCTGTAATATCCTATACTGCCATAAACTAAAAAGATTCACGGCGAGCTTAGCCAGTACCGCGAACTTAAAGCTGTTTGCATTTCCTAGGTCACTTGGATCTTTTACAAAGATAACAACGCGTTGATTCGGTATTTCCGGGGATAATTCTACACCTGTAGGGCTGTTTTCCTGGCTATGACATCTCTGCAACAGCTGCTGGGCATATTGCGTATAAGATAATGCGGTCTCGTTATCGTCCGCTTTATTTTCTTGTTTACTCGCAACGTTCCCTAGGTTGTACATAAATATTTGTTGCGCTCGAAATTCCGGTTTCGCTGAGTTAGAGGGAATTGGTATATGTAAAAGTGTAGTGTCCATTTGTGAGTTCTCGAAAAAATCTTGAAAAACATCCTTGGTGCGTTTACTGTTTGCATCGACATATCCAACGGAGATAAGCTTGGCACTGATTTACTCATATTTTAACGTTATCCGATAACTATTAGCACTAACTATGTTCCGCTATTTTATTACACCTGCAACTGTTTTTTCATAGAATAACAAGCAAACGTCAAAGTCAAATTTTAAAAGATTTTTTTTTTTTTTATTGTTATTTTATGAAGGTTATTTTTTTCATTAAAAATAAATCTCGTAATTTTAAAATATAAAAATATACGACTAACTGAACCATTTCAAAATGTTTTGGCAGCAACTTTTGATGTAACTGTAAACAAAGCGAATAAAAAGAATTATATTTCCCATTAAATTTCTGCATTCACAAACAGCTTATATTAAGTTCTGGGAGGCAATTTTAGAGTTATGCGGGGGGGTTTCACCCAAAACCCCCATTAGATTCATCCCTGAACATTTGTATTCAGTTTGATTTTTTAAATAACAAAATAGATTTTGAAACAAATGTGCACATCGGCATTTATGACTATTATTGAGGCAAATTGATTATTAATTTAAATTAAACGAATATTTATACTTAAAAAATACAATGCTGAATATTTAAAAAAAAAATAATTTACATCAATCATCCTTTATATACTAAATATGAAAAATATACGAGCTAATTCTTAATACTAATACTGATTGAATAAATTTGAGACGAGACATGATTTGGCCACCATTTTTTATCTTTATCTTTCCTTATTATGTAATACCTGTAATTTGTTATTTTAACTGTCACACTAATAACTTCAAAGTTTCATAAAATTTACAGTAAAACTAGTATATAATACAGTTTTCTCCCGATTTTGTAATGTGTAAAGTACATAAAATATTTAATTAAAATGTTAAAATTAAAAATTTGAATTATCGTGAATTCGAACCTACGCTTATACAAAGTTAATAACAAAATATATTCAAACTGTAACAGCTGGATTACAGATTTATTTGCTAGATTTTGTTTAACCTATGTATTTATATTTTATGAAAATACGATGAGATCGTTTCTCACCGCAAAACTTACGTATCTAGTATTATGGTTTATGGTTGAAACTACCGAAAATGATACGCTTCAATCAATGTCAATAACTGAACTAACTAAAAGAACTGGAACAAAATGTTGGATAGGATAGCAAGTGGTTTCTGTGTTTCACAATTTTATCATTTTTTTAGTTATGAAATGATGTTTTTTAGCTTAACTAAGTAAAAATTCGACGTTCGTTGATAGTGTTAAATTGAAATGTTAATAACATCGTGTAGTATAATACATTTTTGAATATCAACGACTGATATTTATATCAGTGTGCAGATGTTTATAAAAAATTACTTCACTAATGACAACTGATTACAACAGGTTTAATGTTTATTTATTTACATTTTAAACGTTAAATTATATAATAATTTGACTGCATTACATATACAAGTGTACACGTATTGCAATGTAATTTGTTTTTAAATATTTTAAAAGTGTACTCAAATAATAAAATTATTTAAAACTTATTATAATGAAATGTAATAATTGAGCATTGAAAAAGTATGTGGTTCAGCAATTTCAAATAATGCACATTTTTACTGGCCATAAATTTGTGAACGGACATAAATGCGTGTATAATTTATTTAAAATTACAATTTTTTAATTTTACCCGCCTAAAATTTCGAACAATTTATGAACATACTTTGCGTTAAGTTTTATAAATTTGTCGGCGATGAATAACGATTTTGATCCGTTAAATAAGATAAATGCAGAAAACAAGTAAATTTTTAGTTTAAGTATTTCTCGTCGTATTAATGTGGTTAAATTCAAAAATGTTTATCTACTACATTTATAGAGTTCTTTATAGATAAGTTCATTCGTTCAATTTAGCAGGTTAATTTCGCAAGTTCATTATACTGCTCCATTGCATCAATTTTAAAAATAATGAATTTATTTTGCAATTAAATTTTAATTATTTTTTGTATTTGAAAATTAACATTTAAAAATTTAAATTACAATGCAAGTTGTTTAATTTATGATTTTTTATGTATTAAATATTTGAATTATCTAAAAAGCTATATAAATTTACATCATCTTAAATTTTAAAGTTATTTTTTCTTTTCTTTAACATAAAATTATTGTTTTGTTTCGCTGTTTTGTTCTTCGTAAATACTGCAGTCGATGAAATAGATTAAAGAATTTCAATGGACTCCACTCCTAGTTTTAATTTAATTAGAACATTTAGAAATGTGAAATGTGATTATATTTGAATAAAATTGGCTGCAATAAATAATGTTTAGTTTCAACAGACTTGATTAATATGAATTTCTCTTATCATTTAATCTATTTAATTAGAGTAGTAATAGTAATTCATCGAAATATTAACTTTTCCGGCACATTATTTCTTCCTTCTTATTCTTTTTTGATAACGATTTGCTGTGTAGTTTTATTTCAGTTTATGATAAAGGTGGATCCGCCAATATAAATTCCGTTCTTTGATAATTATTACTACTTTTGGTTCTTTCTAAAAAAAAAAATAGTGGCACTCTAATGGTTTTGCATAATTTCCAAATTAGTTGAAAGAGTAACACCGAATTATTATAAATTACTATTCCTTAAAATGATTTTAATATAGAGGCTTATTATAATTTGAATTTTTGTTATATTTTTGAAATTTAAGTTAGATCTTTTAATTCACATAAAGAGAGTTAATAAAATGCTATCTATATTAACAAATTTATACACGATCGATACATTTATGTTCCATTAAAAATCACCATTTGGTTTAAATATAAGAATTTAAGGAGGTTTTCTTTTCGTAATCTTATATTGTCGATTTTTTTCAAAAGAAATTTTTTATTAATTCGATCCAACATTTTTAATTTATAATAATTTTTTAACGATATGTGTAATATTGATTTATTGTAGAGTAAAACAGACTACTAAACCGTACAAACTGTACGTACAAAAAGAAACTGAAAATCCGTTTCCACGCAGTGGGCATCGAATAGTTAGCGATGATCATAATTTATATGTTTTTGGAGGTTATAATCCGCGTCGGACATTAAGGCATGATCCATCGCCAATTTTAGCAGACATATGGAAATACAATTTTGCTAGTCAATCGTGGAAAAAAATGGAATGTAAGAATGTACCGCACGAGGTAGCATCATCGGCTGTACTATTAATTGGCAGGAAATTAATCATTTTTGGGGGAACCGACTATCCTTTTGGTGGACTTAAATGCAGTAATCGGTTATGGGTTGTTAACCTGGAATCTGAAGATGAAATTTGTAAATGTATGGAAATTATTGGAACCGGCGATATACCTCTAGCGTTATATGGCCACTGTATTTTTCATTATAACGACTATCTATATACGGTAGGCGGTACCAGCGGTTTTGATTACTATCTTGATGTACATCGATTAAATATAATCACGCGCGTTTGGCAACAAGTTTATAGGACATCAGGCGATGAATTTCAAGGGCCACGACCAAGATATCGTCACGAAATTGCCGTTTATAATCATTACGTATACGTGTTTGGTGGTTGCGAATATAATACAATATACGATTTTAGGGTTAGTGTTTATGGATATTTCTTTTTTAACATTAGAAAAATGTTCATGTCAGTGCCGTAGCAGTATAACAGCCCTTCCTGGTATTTAATAATGAAAATGATGACAATTGTTATATTATCATGGTATTCTACGAATTTAAAAATTTTCGCATCACGTGAGGTAATAAGAATTTTGGAAAAAAGTAACTTCAATTATTTGCTGAAAATTTATACAACTAAAAAGCTGATGTTTATTTAAAGAGTTTATTTTTAAAAAAATATCAATTATTCGAACTAAAACAAATTTTATTATCAACTCCAAGTCTTAGTATAGGATTCCATTTTGAGGAGCGGGGATTTTTTCTTTACTTTATGTATTTAGTCGCAAAAACAATGGATTCTTTCTTAATTTTTGTAAATTTGGATCTTAGTTATTTGATTTTGTGGATTTAATTTAAGAAATTTTACCGGTTTTACCGGGTAATTAAAAAGTTTCAAATTGTAAGCATAATTAGAAGGGCTGTTTCAAATTCTTTAAAACTTTTCTTGCTGGTAATGTTTTTAAGTTGTATGGAGTTTCAAATTATTTTCTAAAGTTAAAATTATGTTCGGTAAAATCGTTTTAACATTTGCAGCACATCTCAATTTCTGCACTCTGTTAGTGCAGAAATTGAGATGTGCTGCAAATGTCAAAACGATTTTACCAATCTTTTATCAAGAAATTTTTGACTTTTCAGTAAATATGCATAAAATTCTTCATCTTTTAATATTTTCGAAAAAAAAAAAAAGGCTTCGTCAAATTACAAACATTTTTTAAATGCTTTATATTCTTTACGAAGTCGTTCAATACTAGATTCGAATTCAGTAAACAAGAAAAACCCGTAAGAATTAGTTTTGAAACAATTGATAAAATAAAAAACTATGCTGCTTTCAAATTCTTACGCAGTGCTACAATTTTGGATGTAATGTAGCAAAGAGAATAGAAATGATAACGATATAACATAGCGTCTCTTTTAGACGGCTATTTTTATTATTTATTATAGTTTATTTTTCTTTAAAATCTTGTAAACAAAGTTAAATGTTTTAATACTTTAGGACTTAAAACTTTTTTTAACGTAAAGACCTTCCTGGCCAGTTAGCTTTCGTTTCTAGTGCCTTTGTCTCAAAGAACTCGTAGTTAGCATGGCATTGATTTATATTGATTATTTTTACGTTTTCTCAAAATGATTTTTTCCTTTATTAAAGGAATTACCAGTTTTAAATTTATCCAATCACACTTGGAGTAAAGTGCAAACTGTCGGATGCACTGCAGCGGATTCAAAATACCCCCTGCCTAGGAAATATTTCAGTCTTGTACAAGATCCTGAAGATCCCGCAAACATATTTATTACGGCTGGAATAAATGGAGAAGCGCTGACAGATTGTTGGACAATTAATTTGGACACGTTGCAGTGGAAACGGCTAGAGAAACTGGAGTTACATAGTGGTACGTATTTTCACGCCACTGCAATTGCTCCTAATGGCCGGATGACTCATTTTGGAGGAGTTGAAACACGACAGCAGAGTAATTCACCAACGCGAACTAATCGAATATCTTTCGCTTGGATCCGAATACCTAGTCTTCAGGACATTTGCTGGGATGTAGTTACTTCCTTGTACCGGAAAAAGCTAATTAGTAAAGATGATATTTGTTGGTTATTACCCCGCAGCAGGACTAAAATATTAGAGTAAGTTTATTGAATTTTTCTTAGTAACATATGAAACTTTTTTATTTTAAATTCTGAACTGTTTCGATAAAGGTTTAATTTTTACTTTTGTAATAGTCTCGTATTTTCGTTCACAAAAATATTTAATGTTCAAGTTAATGATTGTACAAAACCACTTTATTATGGTATCCGTACTAGTCTTTCCAAAGTCACGCAACCTTTTTCAGGAAAAGAGACTACCGCGGTTAATAATTAAGAATTTAGGGAAAATTATTCTTACAATAATTTCGTTAATAGCCATCAGATTTAATTCTCCGGGGAATAGAATGGTTTAGATTTTGTAAACATTAGGATGATCGAGCTATATATTGTAAATAGCACAAGTATATGCAGTATTCCTAATAGTTTTCTCTCACTTTTCAAATAAATATATAACACCACTTGATTTTTTCTTAGAGAATTACCGCATTGGAATTATTAAATGAATTAGGGGGTTTCGTTCCGTGCATGTCTCAATCACCAACCTCTAAAAGGGCTCCTCCCTTTGCTCATTTCACATTAAATATATACATTCCTGTACATTATAAAGGAATACTTTTGTAAATTGTAATTTAAGATAGTTTCTGTCTATCTAATTAATACCGAAATAATTTTCGAACTTTAAAGTGAAACATAAAAAAAAATTAAGTTAACCTAATTTTTTTATTAATAGAGATTATTTATTTTGTATGTATATGTGTGAGTGTGTATATATATATATATATATTGGATTCAATTGATTGCCGTTTATAAAAAAAGTTAATTTATTTTCAAAGCGTAACAATAAAACGTTACTGTTTCGTAACTTTTTTTTAAAGTTATTTTTTCATATCATCTCTGGCGCAAGTATGACGTTATTTATGCCTGACAAAAAAAAAATATTTACTTGGTATATATAATTAATAGTAATTTCCTTCAAAAAAAGAGTCACACACTTCTATAAATATTGCCTCCACCACTCAGAACATTTTTGAATATCATTTTCCATTAAGCTGCAAGGAGCTCCATCGTTTTTGCCTGTACCTTTTCTACTGAAAAATGGGTTCCTTTCGGTATAGACTTAATTTTGAAGAATAGAAAAAAACGGCATGGTACTAAATCAGAACCAAATGGATTAGATCTCTACCGATTCCTCCACTATTCAGAGCGTTTCTTTCTAACACATCCACGCAATGATAATTGCTTGACCACTGGTGTCCTCATGTCGAAGAAAACAATCAGCGTTCCCTTAAATTTTGAACGACTCGTACGTGCTAGTTTCGCTTATGGTAAACACGATGTCTTCCACTATCTGAATTGGCGCTTGGTTTCTTAATCGTATGTAAGTATCCAAGTCGCATTAGCTGTTGATTTCTTATGTTTCACAAAAAATTCAATGTTACCATGTTCATCACTTTTTGCATCCAACATTTTGCAGCAAAACTTAAAAGCACAAATGTATTTAACTGATTCTATTTGACGGCTAAGTCGGCCGAGTAGGTTGTAATTTGGCATGGTGTGATTATGTAGTTCAAGTCAAACATAGCATAAGCGCAATAGTTGAACGTAACATGCTAATTTCTTCATGAACCTTTTTTATTCGGTGTTTAATGATGGAAAATGAATTTATATAATTTCGATGTAATGCAGCGAATAATATTAACACATTTAGAGCTTAACGCCCCTCACTTCCTACCCCGCCGTCATGTGCTTGTTCGCATCATTGTTACTTGTTAATCTATCAGAAATACTATTCGAGTATTCACATTTTAATTGAAATGTTTTACAATTTATATATTACAAAATAAGATCAGGAAAAGAACAAGAAAAATAAGACATCGAAAAATGAGGAAACTTTTTTTAAATCTCTCTTAATGAAAAATTTTGTTCCGATCGACAATTTTTACTGCTTCATTCACGTTGGTTGTTACAATGCAGATTTTTAAAAAAATTAAATAATGTATTACTGGTTTGTTAATTTATTTGTTATATACGTATTCATTTATTAAGAAACTTTGTCACTGTAACGTGAAATTCGGTGCATAAGTTCTTTTTATATGTCAAAAATTTGTAAGGTAAGGCCTTTTTTTTAAATTTCATTTAATTACTTTATTAATTTTCGAAATTTGCCTATTCATTTAGATGTCTAAACTACTGGCAACAATACTAAAATCACGAATTCCGATCGTCAACTTTTTATAGTATTTTTGTATCTGTAACGCCCGACTAAAGACTCGAGCGAAGCGAAGGTACAAGGTATGTACATACGTACGCGTGCGAACGTACGTATATGTATTTATAGAAATCAAATCAAATTTTCAAAACGTACAGAATCATGTGAAATTTGATAACCAGGTTCAATATTATAATTGCAGCAATAAAGTAGAAGAATGGTTGGCAGTATTTTTGGAGATAAAGTTTAGAGAAGCTGACTATAAATTATTGGTTTTAACAATTTTAAGATACACGTATATTTGATTTTAATGAAATTATTTATGATGAACTTTGCCTTTAAAAACAGGAGCGGAAATATTAAAAGAAAATAGTAAGTTATAACAAATACAAATATAACAAAAAAATTTAAATATAAAATGATTGCTTACTTAGAAACGTTTTCGGGTATATGATGATGGGTTATACCCGAAAACGTTTCTGAGTAAGCAATCATTTTATTCTTAAATTTGTTCGTTATATCTGCGTATTTGTTATAACTTTTATAACTTACTATATTCCATAATTAACAAACAGAATGTTAAATGATTATTATATTAAAAGAGAAGTTAATTGTTTACAAAACATTTTATTTTAACGTCTCATTAATAACGGCTTTATTTCTGTATTTTGTGTTCTGTAAGTTATGAATTACATTTAAAATAAATGAACGAAAAATAAACATAAAGAAAATAAAAATTAAAACTGATATAAACAAAATCGGAAAAGAAGAAATCAAAATGTAAATAAAGACCGATGAAAACGACTGGCATAAATTCAACTTGTTTAATCGAGATCAACCACGACTGAAACGGTCTCTGATAGATAAAAAAAGGACTGGACTTGACGTTGTCGGTGTGAAAGATATTCTACGTCACACTTTTTAACTAATATAAAACAATTTGGCTGAATCTAAAGCAGTCCAACTCGACGGACCTGGACGTGACTGAACTGACTCGGTGTAAAAGTAGGCTTAGTCTCTTTAATAAGTCCGAATGTTTAATCATATTGACGAATAAATGTCTCTTTGCATTTTTAACTTTTATCTCTGAAAATAATATACAGCTGTTGAAATATATATTATAACAAATAGAACTATTAAAAAATAAAACCTATTGATTTATACGTATAGTTTTTACGGTGGGTTTACTAAAAAAGTAACATTTAAAAAATCGTATTCACTAGTTAGTGCAGTATAATTCTCATTTTGTAATTGAAAAAGTGTCTACTCCGAACCGTTCGAACGTATTTTGTTCGATGTAATCGTGCATTTAATTTCGTTTTAATAATGTATCAGTTTATACGTATTTTAATTACTTCCAGCTTAATGAAAATACATTTTCTGGAATAATAATATACTAAGAAGACATTTAAAAATACCTTTTTTTTATTTCAATATATTTACTTTTAATTACCATTGCAAAAGTAATCTAATTAATGCAGAGTTAGATATTATTTTAATCGATGAAATAGAAGTTTCTCACGAAGTATTTAATGTGCCTGCTGACGGCGCATGAGCATTTCCATCGTATCTCATTTTATACGCATTGACGTCACAGTGGCTCTTTAAATTTAAAATCAAATGAGTAAAAAGAAGGTAAAATTTTCACTTTCTAAAATTTCTGATTTCACGGCAGGAAAAAATCTAATTTTTGGAGCTACTTGGATGGGATCTTGTTCGGTTCTTGTAGACAGTCTTACAGATGAATTTAGATTGGGAATGGAGATTTTTAGCCTAACAAGGAAATGTGAATCTTCTATTTTGAACTGATGTATGTAGCGGAGCATCAACAAATTGGATACAAATATATTTTTTTAATGACAAAAAATCATTTCGAACGGGTCAAAACTGCTACTAAATTTCACCATCAAAAATCGGTTTTTCGCAAAATCATATGTTCTTATTAGGATATCTTCATGGAGCAAAATGGGTATTTTTTCTATTTAACAAAGAAAAAAAATCGTTTTATACCTCTTATTCTTGATTTTTTAAATAAAGGTGAACATTCGCTCTTTTTTTTTTTTTTTATAAATCTTTGTTTTTAAAAAATGTTAGAAACAGCTCCTACTATTTCTTAATTCTTTATTTATTCAAAAAGAGATGGCAAACTAAACTTTACGTGTTTCAAGGATTTCAAAAAAAATAAAATAAAAACAAGTTCAGTCAAGCATGATGTTTCATGCGCTGAGGATTCCATATGTCGTCGGGTAAATAAATATTACTTAATTGTTTTATATTAGTGTGTTTTTACTTATTATATGTTAGAAACAGTTCTGTTGATATGTTTTTGTTCGGTTTTTATGGGGAGGAAACTGTTTATTCGACGTATGCGTTTGATGGAAACTCGACTTTGTGAATAATATCACACAAGGAGCGTCAAAATCAAGTTAATTTCCTATCATAAAATCCAATATGGAGTGTAACTCAAAATTATAGTGTATTTTACAGATAAGCATTGTTAGTGTCATTGAAAAATTAGTTTAAATCACAACTGCCGAATATTTTCATAATAACTGATTTTCATTATTTGTTTCATTTTATTTCTCCAAACAAATAAACGACTACTAAGGGTCATTTCATCGCAGATAAGTTTTTTTTCTCTTTTTTTTTTTTCAAATCCCTGAAAAACACGTAAAGTTTAGTTCCCTATCGTCTTCCTGTCAAGAAATAAATATCTGAGAAATATTACAGAATGTTTTTTTTAATTTTTTGAAAATGAAAATTTGTAAAAAAAAAGAATGTTCACCCTTATATAAAAAATAAAGATTAAGATCTATAAGGGCAGCGCAAAAATAAATTTATTTTTCTGTCAAAAAGAAAAAATACCCATTTTCTTTTATGACGATATCTCAATCAGAAAGATTTTGTGAAAAGTTAATTTTCAGCGGTGAAATTTAGAAGTAGTTTTGGCTCATTCAAAAATTTTCATATTTGTATTTTAATTTTCTTTTGTTAAAATACCCGGATAAACTGCAGTGATATCTAAATGCACAAATAAAGTTATGTAAATATTTGAGTTACTCACATGCAGTTTGAAGATCCGAGAACAACTCGCGTTGATTAATATTTTCTTGCGGTAGTTAGTTTAAACTGATTTGAACATCTCCGTTTCTGGTTAAAGAAAATCTTAAAATAATTTTATTAGTTCTTTCGTAATGCGTTAAATCCGATTTTAAAAAATGTATACGACTTGATAAACTAAAAAGTAATAAACGTATAAAATCCGCCTTAATTCACTTGAACTGCACATTCCACTTGAATTGAACATCATTAAATCGGCCAATCTCACCACCAGAAAACAATTCATTTTATGTTCGTAATATATACGAGGCCAATAAGCGGCGAATTTATTTAATTTTTTATTCCGGCCGTTTTTTCTATGTTTATTCTTGTTCGCGCTTTTATAAATATTACTAACATAGTAATAAATATATATTATTAACACTATTATTTGATGTACGTATTTCTTATTTCTTTTTAATAAATTATTTTTATAACGTAATATAAAGGTATCGCATGTACTACGGGTTGAGAAAATGAAACCCTGCTATTACGTTCATACATCTACAAGGGAGGATTAATAAGTAAGTTACACTCGCTCGTAGTTTCTACCTAAGTTAACGTACGGTACTCCGCTACGTTTAAACGAACCCGATTTTCATTCTCTATCCTCTCGTGAAAGAATGAAACGGGTACCTTATTTGGTTCGTTTACAGTGTCTGTTTGAAATGGAGCGTCGTGGGAATTGTTCGTCCAACTTTGAGAGGCGAAGTGTAGTGCGGTTTTTGTGGGCAAAAATCATGATCCCACTGAAATTCATCGACAAATATGTAAAGTGTACGGTGATGAAGCAAGGTACCCATGATGTCCAAATGATCCCTATATGTTCGAGGAACGACGAGATTATGTGAAAGATAAAGCGCGTAGTGATCGGCCGTCAATTCAATCATCTATTGATATAATAAAAGAACTGAGGATAGGAACAACGGAGATCGGCGGAAACGATAAGATATACGAAGCGCAATAAGGATTAGGGAGTTTAATAACAGATCGAAGTACAAAGAAGTGCGTTCGTTTACAAGGAATGGACATTCAAATAGATATGGTCAGGATCACAGACGGCTTCGTCGTCAGGATGAAGAGGGCAACATTAGAGAATAGAGCGAGACGAAAATGAAAACGTAAGGAAGGAAGAAGAGTATGATTGAGACGTAAACGGATAATAGGGACAATGACGGAGCGGCGAAATGAAGGAAAATCGTAAAACCAAGGTCGAGTAATAGGAAGATTAGGTTGGATGAAAAAATAAAAGGAAGGATGATTAGAAAAGGAAGAAACGTAATAATCTGACCAAAATCTAACATGATACTTTTTACACAATGTGGGTAAATTAGAAGCGGGAATTTTAGTGAAATAAAAGCGAGAGGATACAGCAATCTGAGCCAAGGAATCTGTCATTTCGTTACCCTCTATCCCCAAATAACGAGAACCAGAGCATATCAATGCGGATAGCATGAAGTGACAAAAGAGTGTGAATGAGAGAGCGAACACGGGGGACAAAACCGTCAGAGGAGTGAAAGGGGAAATATGAGGAAATAGCTTTAAGAGTCAGAGATAATTAAATATTTAGACGATGGGAGAAAATATAAATTATGGAACGTAGAATTCGTCCGTAAAGATAGTACAAAAAGAAGGGAGACGAAAAGATTCGGTGTAATTAATGCTTGGAAGGATGAAAGAAGCTCCAACTCGATTAGGCTCCTTCGAAACGTCTGTAAAAATAGTCATGTGGGAGGGAAAACGTGATTCAATGTAACTATGGAATTCCTGTATAACTGTTGCATAGGAAAGAGATTTGGAGGAAAAAGGAATGAAACTTCATAAGTATGAGAAAGAGTTCAATAAAAAAAAAAAAAAAAAAAAAAGCTGCGTTGGAAAAAACGATATAATCTTTGTTTACATTATAAGGGCATTATTACGATATAAAATTTTTAAAAAGAAATCTGATAACCTTTTTTGTTTCGATCATCGGTTTCAAATGTGTAACTAAAAAAGATTTTCACGCCAAAAGCATCAAATTCAGTGCCGTCTTTTCCAATCCTATCCAGTCTCAGTCAAAACGAATATGACCCAAATGGTTGAATTTCGTCAATCTTTCTTATTGTTGGATTTAGTTTATTTCGTATTTTTTGTTTTTGAAAATGAGTCCTATGAATTTTTTCACATAAATAATCAGTGTAGTGAAATTTAAAACCTTAAATGTCCCAAATATCATGATATAATTGTTTTAAGCCAAATATGAAAGAAAACTTCGAATGAAACTATTATAACAGACAATACATTTTTAGTAATATTTAATTTGTTTTTTTGCGCATATATATATATATATATAATTGATTTTATCATTTATTTATAATTTTTTTAAATTTAAAAGTTTGCTAGACGGTTCTTTTGGCTGAATACTTTTCCTATAAACTTTTTCATCATATCAAATTTTTCTAATGTTACAAAAACGTGCAGAAATAGCTAAAAGTTTTATTCGATCTTTTTAATTAATTTAGAAATAAATAGTCGAATGATTCAAATTTATTTCGTTTTAAATTAATAGAGTGAGTCTTGCAGCAGGGAATCTGAAATGTAAAATGTTTTTTTCGATTTTCCATTTCAGTGAATTCAGTTTATGACTAAATTATTGAATTCCCTTTATAGATTTTTTTTTTTTTTTTTTTGGTTTTGTAATATAGAAATTGTGAAATGTTTTACTATTGATCCAATAACTGAAAATAATTAAAATATGAATACTTGAATAGCGTTTTTGGTAGTTTAATTTTTAATAAAAAACACTGAAATGCATGAAATGTGTTCTTTAATTCCTGCCAAGGAAACATTTTTTCTCGATCTACTCTTTTAACTATTCCTCGCACAAAATGGACCCTAGTCAAAATTCTAAATTAGTTGTAACGTAAACATGGAAATTAAGTGATTTATCTCTTGAAAGAATCATTCAATTCATTACGTTATAACATGCGTATTTCTAAATTCCGAATATCACTGCAAAAAAAATATTATGATACTTTTATTTTAGCTGATTTTTTTCACATTAATATAATAGTACTAAAGTGCAAATTTCCTAATGCCGTAAACTATAAAGAATGAATATTTTTGAAACGTGCAATAATATAAATTTGGTCCTTTTCTTTTTTTTCTTTTTTTTCTTTTTTTTTTTAGTTTTGCTGCATTTAATCCCACGTTATGTTTCACATACACTTAGTTTTCAATTTTTTCTGAATTTATCTTTCTACAAAACAGTAGAATTAAATACATGCATATGAAACGATTGGTCAAAATGATGTCATTATCTATTGTTTTTTTATAATTTTTTTTTTTCCAAAACCAATTTATGACGTAATAAAATTAATGATTCTTCTTAGCGGTGATCCGTCTGCGATGAAAATAACTGAAATTTCTTCCTTTAGAAGTTGTATGTTATCTGCAAGTAATTAAGTTTCCTTTAAGTTTGTCTTAGCTGGTGATGGGTGATGCCCGAAAACGTTTCTAAATAGGTATTTATCTAATTTATTGTTCTATATTGTTTGTTATTAAAGTTTGTTTTATTATACAGGACCTTTTTGATTTAAGTAATAACCAAATTTTGTCGTTAATTATCATTATTTTTATTGGTCATATATTGTGGCTACAAAATTAGACTTTTTAATAAATTTAAGATTTTTAAAAAATGTAATTTTTCATTTTACTATATTTTTAATCAACTACTTTTACGCTACTGATTATTCTTCCATCAGCGAAATAAAACTGACTAATTTCTAATCTTATCCGCTTAATATTTTTACCAAAACTTGGAGATACTATATATATATATATACTAGCCGACCCGGCAATCGTTGTTCTGCCATATAAATTATCAAAGAAATCGAACGTAAGTATAAATCGAAAGTGAAATATTAAATTTAAAACTGAAAGTGTGCTGTCGTTGTGTGTCGATATGCTACAGTATTATATTTCGTTTTTTTCTGCTTAATGAATTAGTAGATATATAATGGACTTTCTTTCAAGTACTACGTTATACGAAAGTTGATTGTATTTGTTTTATTTTATTTTTTTTTCAAATCGTAGCGTTATTATCTGTTGTACGTGAATGGGTGTATATTCACTAAAACTACTACAACACGTTTCATTAATGTAATTACAGAAACGATACCGAAGGAGAAATCGCGATGGAATGACTTCTCAAAATTACGAACGGAAGATCTCACTCAAAAACATAAGTAAATATAAAAGCGTAGCGATTTCCGATATTACTGTGTTAAAAATATTTCTCATTAATTTGTCAACTATTTATATTACAATTTATTATTTTATTTTATTTTTTTGGTTTTAAAACCGTTTCTCCGTTGATTAATTAATAAAATTTATTTCACCGAATAAGTTTTGTAAAAAGATAAAAACAGGTGTTAAATTCTGAACCTTTTTGTTAATAATTTCTATGAAAAAGTTAAAATTATGAATATATTACATGCTAATTTGATGATAGCGATATTTCGAAATTTATCATACAGTAATTTAAAAAATCTGAAAAAATAACTTTTTCTCCTTATAGCATTTCGCCAGAAATTAAAGAATCGGCGACTGTGTTCAGTTTTTGCCTGGTTCTTCCTCGAACATCATCTACGTCGCAATTTCAAATCGTCTATTCGTGAAATTTTTCTTTTTCCCGAAAAACTATTTTCCATTTGTTTTTTTTATTAAAAATTGGTTTTATTGGTTTATATTTCCGTTCTCATTTATACCATCTTGGAATTCATACTTTAGCATACATCGATGTTTGTCGAAACTAAAAGTTTTTTTTTGAAATCTTTAATAATAGTCTGGTTCTCAATGCTGAATATGGGGCGGTACTGAAATGATTCTGTCCCATTTTTGAGTGCAAGTTCGAGTTTTTTTCTTTGTTAAAATTTTGTTTGTAAAGTTGAATTATCGTTCGCCCGTTTTTTAAATTTCATTTCAGTAGATTAATGCGTTTCTTCTTCCGTTTGTATTTTGTGCTAATTTTTTCGATCGCTTCTATTTCAGCTCAAAATAATTTCCAATAATATGTCTGATGCAAACGATACAAGTTCAATTTTATTATTTATTTTATCATCCAATACTTGTACTCAAAAAAGGTTACGTGTTGCTTTGGTTCCATTTTTAAAATTTTGAATCAGGCGCTGTAAATTGAATAAAAGTTTATTCGGCGATTTTTTTTACATATAATTGTAATATAATAGTAAGCTTCTTTATATTCTTAATAATTTTATTGTTTTCAGGCGAATTCATTCAAACTGAATTGCAATTGTGATTTACTGTTTTAAACTAATGTTATTTTTGAGTTATAGTTTATAAGTGAATAAACAAATTTTATCCTGATATTTATTTTGAAATATGTGCTATTTATATTGATTAAAGATATGTTTTTCTAAGGTTTTTGAAACGCTTTGTTTTCTTTCTGTTAAATTATGCAATCCGCAACCGGCTATTAAAATGTAATCCACATAGTATACGTAATAATTCACTTTTTTTTTCTATTTTAGTACAACATATATAACTTCAAAATAATGGGAAATGTATTTTAGCCTTATGAACTTTTTTCTGTATTTAAATAATCTAAAATTAATATTAACAATTAACTTTTCCGATCATTCTCTTGCCGTTGCTAATTAGTGAACATCAATCCGTGTGGCTATTTGCTGTTTTTCATTTCAGCTAATTAAATTTATCCAAATAAATTTCATGTCATATTAAAATTGGACCATTATCGTTTTCCCGTAGATTGAACTCGCAGCCGATCAAATGGTCGTCTGCCGAAGACGAACTTTTCGAACACTTTTTTAAACTATCTGCTGTTTTGTTGTACCTCCACCGCGTAAACGTGATTCTTCTGTTTCGGGAAGACACATTGATTCTAAGCTTTCTCTTACGTCGGCTTACGTTAAATTCTCTACGAGTGGTTTTGCAAAAAATTGAAAAAACAAAAAAATAAAATATCTGTAACCGGTTTAATAGTTTGCGGCATTGTAACGAGTGCATCAGCCGAACATGAACTCACATTTCTCGCGATGTAATTTTTAGGATTCCATACGCCAATAAATCATAAAATGCTAAAATGACTCGGAAAACAAAAAAATTAAGTAAAATTCAATAACTCGGAACCGTTTAACATGTAAATTTGGAATTGGGAGCGTAAATCACGATAAAATGCTCTTCCAAAAAATTATTCGTAAGATTACAATGGACGGTAAAAATCGCAAAAGCGACAAAAATAAACATGTACATTGGAAAAGTAGCTCATGTTTCTCACTCACACAAATAATAGCGTTTAACTGATGAAGTTTGGAAATTATCACAGATCATTTGTAAAATACTCTGAATAAAACCCCCAACTCGCCTATGCCAAATCGATCGCGCTAAAAAGAACGGTCCCCCAATAGGACTATGAAAATGGAACGAATATATTCGACATTTTTAATAAATAACTGATGTAGAAAAGGGAGACTATGATTAAAATGAAAACGACAAAAAGCCAAGATTGTTAAACGTTTAAGGGAGGGAAATGTAGGAACTATTGGGCGAAGAAAAAGGGGTGGTTGAATAAGGTGGTAAAAGGACTTACTCATAATTAGTCTCTAACTTTTAATGTTGGAGTTTCGGAGATTAAAAAAATCGGCCGGCAAGTTCAGCCTACGACTAGTTCAATCTCCAGCGAGTCGATCTGCAAATGAACAATCATTAAAATTACTCACAACCAGATATTTTTTTTTATCCTACTCCTTTAAAAATTCGTTGGTCGCTGGATTGATCGAACAATGAAATATCCATTTTAACCGAGACTCAATTTAATTTTTTATCATATAATTCGATGCATAAAAATCTTCGCAAAGTGGTATAACATTACTTTTAGGTTGATTATTGTTAATTGCCGTTTCAAAATGCTTGTTAAACTTTTCTAGAGCTTACGGCATATCTTAAAATTTAGATCAATTTTGGCCATCAGAGTTAAATTACTTTCAGCAGTTGCATCAAGTAATTTTTCTTATTACCTATTTTTGTTCATTTGTGTTGTTAAAAAATATGTATAATATTTTTATTATATTTTTTTAATCGGAAATTTGATATAATTTTTATATTTTATATAAATTTGTATTTCCGTATTAGGATTATTATTTCGTTAATGCGCGATTAGTTTTCGTTAGTTTCAGTTTAAGTCATTTTTTAAAAGTTTCGATATTGTATAACTACTATTAATATTGATCTAATCAAATTCTTAATAAATTCATGTACAGTTTATAATGCAAAGAATATTACTCAATTCATATTTCGAATTTATTCAATTTTGCTTTAATTTAATATCATTTTCCGTCATTTATGGTCATTCCATTCATAATATTCTTAAGTATTTAAGAATACTGCTAATTACTAAATTTGATTGCATTTCATGATGGTTTCTTTCGGGTAATGTCAATTGCAGAAGCCGATCTATTGCTTTGTACGGTATTCAGTAATTTTTTTACTTACTTACGATTAACTAGTTACAAAAAAAAAAAAAAATCATCATAAATAGTAGTGCATGTATCTTTTGGCTTTGTGTACTATTGAAGGTTGTTTCAAATTTTTAAAAGTAATTTTTACTATTCGATGATCTATCTGAAACATATTTATAGTTTAGTTTGCCGGAAATTATTGTAGTAATTTAAACGCAAATTATGCATATAAGTGAATATCTCTCTATATTTAATTTATCAAGCTTTCAAAATATTACATTTACTATAAACTTTAGTATTGCGTATGTGCTGTTCTGTGTTTTTTAACGTTTGCTAATAAATATCAAAAATTCACCTTAACTTCTCTTATTAGCTTTACGTAAATATGACATATGCAGTTATATAAACTGTTATTGTATTTATTAGTATCCTGGAATTAATTATGAAAACCATGGAAATCATTACTAAGATTCGGCTTTTGCATATAATAGATTTTTTTTTTTTTTGTTTGTAGCTAAGACTTATATTTTGTGTTTAAGTATTCGAATTACATCTACTTAATAGTTCATATAAACGCATGTTTTGAACATTTTATGCACTTAATCATGTTACATAAAGAAAACACACACATACACATGCGCGCTCATTTATATATGTGAAATTGTCAGAAAGCTTCTTTTATTGGATGGATAGCACTTTGTCCCACGTGTTCTTTAAAAAACAAAACAAAAAAAGTACCTATTTAGTTTTGTTGGAATATATACCATGTATATGTTGATCGTAAAAGATAAGGTCACACATTTTTCTTTTGAATTATGTATCAAAAAAATGTCGTATGAAACAATTAACGTTAGATAACTTATATTCTTCCCACCTCTATTTTGTAGTTGCCGCTGTTGTATTATTTTGCGGATAGAATATCTTTCTTCAAATAAAAGAAAGATAATTCTTTGTTACTGCACCTAAGGATTCCAGAACTGGTAGATGAATTCATTGAAAAACATGGAGGTTTTTCTATTGAATCGAACTTTATCAAATATGCAGAAGGTTAACTAACCCAGCGCAAGAAATTGTGTTTTCTTAGTAAATCCAACCATTCCAAATGAAATTCTCGAGGAGTGTATTAAAAAAATTCTAAAACTGACAATAACATTTAATATTTTCTTCCTACGGTTGAATCTGCATGATCAAATATTTGGTCATACCGTTACCTGGTATCGACAATTTTACAGCAATACAGAGATTAACAAAGACCTGATACCTAGTTCATTCCTTATCGAATGTAACGACCAAAAACATTGAATTTTCATAACTTTTGATGAATTTTTGTGCTTCCGATGTCATAAAAATAATCACCAAGCTGAAGACTTTCCAAATCCCAATAATGAAGGTGAAAAAGAAAAGAGAATACCGAGTATTGATAACGCTGTCAAAAAAATCCTTTCCACACCTACCACAAAAATCTAACCATAACCAAACTAACTTCTCTTAACTGAAAAATGTAGTTTTAAATATCTCTTCAAAAGCGACCAAAACTCCATCGAAACCTACTAGTTCCTCGACATCCGCTACATGTCAACAAGAACTGTCGAAAAAAGTAAAAACCAAGAGATGAAAAAATGTATAACGGATAAAGAAAATAAGACTAGAAGCGACAACAAAGATCTGTTTCAATCGCAGGTCAATATTCTAACATCAATGAAGGAAACTTTCGCTTATTTGTGAGAAAATGTATCTGAACCTCCAGACAAATATATTTTGTCTCTAGACAATTTGAGTATTTTTGTAGATAGATGTAAAGATAACAGTCAAGTCGTAACTATCGCAACAGATTTTACATTTGACCCTTAAAGCTTAGCCTTTGCGCTTAGAAATAATTATAAATTTCTACAAAGCTCGAAGATGAAAAATAAATTCACTCGAATTATTCGACAGATCTTCGATTCCATAATTTAGTCCTAAATTTAATAAATTAAATCATGAATCAAAATATTATTATACCTTGGAAATGTAATGGAATTTTTCTTCATTCTCAAGACTTCAAACTTATTATCTCTCAATACACACCGACAATAATTTGCCTTCAAAAAACACACCTAATATCTGATTAAAATTCCTAAAATTTCTTCTCATCATCCTATAGCGTAATCAACTGTACCAAAGCTCCTGCACTTTCTGGTCAAGTTGGAGTTATACACTAGTCCTTCAATCAGATATTCATTTTCAAAAAATTAATCTTCTAACTAATCTTCAAATGATTACTGCAAAAGTTTTCGCGATAAACCACCTTGTAACAATTTGCACCACTTACTTGCCGTCTTGTGAGAACGTTTCGGAAGTGCATCTTACAGTTATAATTCAATGCTTAACATGTGATGATTTAAACTCCCATAGTCCGCCTTGGGAAAGTTCGAAATACCATAAAAACGGATCATCGAATCAGTCATTTCAAATCAGGATTTAACCATTTTTAACTGCAACACTGGGTTACACACTACAACTTTTCCTATCGAAAATGGTCAAATGTAGATTTAGTCATTACTTCTCCTCATCTTAGCACCTCCACTTTAGTACATATGCATGCTGATCTTGCTGACAGCGATCATTCACCACTAATCGTTCATCATCAATTTTGTACTCAGAAATATTGTTTCTTTTAAAGGCAAACTGCAACAGAACCGATTGGAATTCATATAGATCACACTGTGATAAATATTTCTATTGCAAAATTTCCGATGATATAAATGGGACAGTTAAATCTTTCACTGAATTTTTCACCTTTAAGGGCGAAAAATGTTCACCGTCTATACCACTTCTAAATAACAATGCGAATTCTGATCTCAAACGTGTCCCATGCCGAAGCCTTTAGAAATAGACATAAAGCCCAAAAAAATTCGAAAGCATTTCCGATCATGGGAAATCATTTTGACTAGGAAAAAATGTGCCAAAGCTAAATGGATCTTAGAACAATCTAAACGTAAATCCTTGTCGAGCTGCATTTCACCGATCAATTCTGTGACGCCTACAAAACAAATATGGCAAAAAGACAGATCGATAGAAAAACCATCATCTTTTCATATTCCAACTTCCATTTAAATCAGAGATCAAATAACAACCGATCGAAAATAAATTCTTAATTATTTCACATCGCACTTTGCGAATATTTCTAAGTCACAATTAATAATATTCGATACGCAGATGTCTGTCTCATTGTAGCTGATAGTCAGGAGGAACTGCAAAAAATAATGAACAAACTGATAGACTATAGCAAAGCTTATGGGCTCACCATCAACAGCTCTAAAACAAAAGTAATAGTGTTCTCTAAGAAGCCTGTATAATGAATGATAGAAGCAGATGGGACAAAACTAGAACAGGTTAAATCAATTAGATACACCTGGGGGTATCTTTCTCGACGGCAGCTGTAGCTGTAAGAAAGAAATCCGATCGCGAATAGAGCAGTCGAGAGCAGTGCTCATAAAAATGAAGAACCTGCTCAGCAGAAGGGAATTAAATCTTGGATTACGAATTAGAATTATGCGCTGCTACGTTTTCTCGGTCTTACTGTATGGCAACGAGAGTTGGACGTTAGATGCTTTATCAGAAAGAAGTATACAGGCCTTTGAATTATATTCGTATAGGCGTATGCTGAAAATTCCGTGGATCTTAAAAGTTTCTAATAAAGAAGTCCTCAAAAGAATCAATAAACGTCCGGAATTATTACATTTGATTAAGGAAAGTAAACTACGTTATCTAGGCCACATCATGAGAGGCCAAAAATATGAGATTTTACGTCTCATTATGGAAGGAAAGCTTTTGGGCAAAAGATCAAAAGGGCGCCCACAAAATTCGTGGACAAATGACTTTCATCGTTGGTTCCGCTGTTCACCCATTGAAATGTTCAGATCTGCCATGTCTAGAAAAGACATTGCCATGTTGATCGCCAACCTTCGTAACGGAGACGGCGGATGAAGATGAAGAAGAAGATAATCCAAATATTTTACCTTATAAACTGGAAAATTCCATAAAAGACACAAAACCGGTCTCAGTAGGGAATGACCTTTCTCACTTTCTTCTGTTGCAAAAAGCGTCAGACAAAGTCATAACCTAGTTAATACATATTTTTAATCATATTTTTCCAGACAAATGGAGATACGCTAGTGTAATCCCCTTATTAAAACCGAACAAAAAATTCATTCTAGTAGACAGCTTTCGCCATATTTCATTAACGTTAGTTCTCTGTAAAGTATTCGAGCGAATAGTGAAAAATCGACTCTGCTGGGAGCTCGAATTTAATAACCTTCTTTCCAGAAAATTGAAGGTTCTAAGCTGGAAGATCCACGTAGGATCAATTATTGCTGTTGTGAAATTCCATTAATAACGCTTTTGCCACCAATGGTCATATTCTTTGACATTTGAAAAGCGTTTAATACAGCATGGCGCAACAAAATACTATATAGACTTTGTATACTTTTAGTTTCCGAAGCAATTTACCTAAATTTATCTCTGACTTTCTTGTGAATCGGCACTTTTCAATTCGTATTGGCGGAGTAACTTCAAAGAGATTCGCACTACAAAATGACGTTTCTCAGGAATTAGTACTTAGTCCCACTTTTTTCAATTTAATCATAAACGATATAGTCAATGAAATCGAAGCACCAGTCAATTGCACTTTATTGGCTAACGATTTTACAATATTCATATCTTGCTCGGACCCAGTTCTGGGCCAACAAATTTTTCAAAAAAACAGTTGACAAATTACGAACATGGTCTCACTGTCTAATAGACTACAATTTTCCGGCACTAAAATGACCAGTATCTGTCAAATCAGTAACAGCCAATGCAATCTTTTCATTCCACTAAATGGAAAGCATATTCCAAACGTAAATGAAATCAAATACCTCGGTTTTATTTTCGATTATAAGTTGACATGGTCCTCTCCTCCCATATCAACGCACTGAAACAATTATGCCTAAAAAATTCAACTTGATGAAAAAGCTTCCCCAAACACGAAGTAAAATGTGAAAAAGTGTTTTTAATGCATCTATTGAAATATATAAACGGTGTTTCTTCAACGTTTTTTCATGTATTAATTAATGCAAAAATGGCTTATTTTTTTTTTTTTTTTCTGTTGATAACTAACGAAAAGCAAAGTAAACTTTTAAAAAGTGATTTTACATTATGTTTTAATTCGTCTAGTAAATAAACGATGTTACCACGCTATATTATACAAGATTTAAGAAGAGGCACAGTTTTCACGCAATCATTAAATGAAGATTTTTGTTAAACGGTAATTGTTTACTTATTTTTCTTCCGGGGGGTGGTTTATAACGACGCCATATAATTTTTCCAATTCGATAATGACAATAAATATATATATGTATATTTATAGTAAAGAAATAATTATACACATTTCTCGTTTATTTAAAAAAAAAAAAGAAACATAAGAACCATGTTTACGATAAACGTAATACTTACCTGGTACATATGTCCCTGAATTGTGTAATCAAATTTTTTAACCGCTATTTGTAGACAATGTTAAATACTTTTTATAAAATATACGCGATATACTTTAATTTATGCTATGGTATTTGTAACTATTTTTTTCATAAACTATGCGGGTGTTCCTATGGCATATATGAGTCCGATATTGGAGAAAGTGTTTTTGTAAATTGTCTATAGAATTTAACTTTCGAAGAAAAAAAAACAGACTTCTTTCGCAGATTTAACGTGTGTATCTTTTTTGAAAAATAAAATTTTAAACTTTTTCTTTTTTTCTTCTCATTATATATAGTTAAAAAAAACAAAACAAAAAAAAAACATTTTAATCAACTTTGAAGTTCGTTGGGCTGTATGTCATACATTTTGCTTTCGTATATTTATAAACGATTAAAAGAATACAAAATAGTATTTAAAATTAAAATGTTTCCCTATCTACGTATGACTAAATATTCTGTAATAAATTAACTTACTTTTAAATTACGACTTGTAATGTTATACTGGTCAAATCGAAAATCGTGATAATCTTTATTTATTTTCTTATCTAAAGCCCGGGGAAAAGTTATCCCATATGCGTGCGCAATCTTGTTAGATACACAATGCGAAAGTAAACAATTAATTTATGCCAGTAGATATTTTTAAATATATTGTACTTACGAGTTAAAGTTGTGTTTGTTTCTGATGGGGGTGTATATGTCTTTGAGACAAAAAAACAAAACGAACGTAATATTTGCGAGGATATGCAAAACCTTAATAAACACAGAGTTTGTTTCCGGATCACTTTCCGATTATAACTGAAAGCAATTCTCTCGATCTCATAGTCTTTTTATAAAAGTTGCAGGGATCTCACTGACCAATCAGGTTTCAATGTTAGCCATCCCACGTGGAGCCCTTCATAGAAAAAGTAAAAAAAAAAACAATATTCATCTATCCAATTAACGGTTCTGCATTTATTAACCGTCTTCATATCTGTTTATTACGTTCAGTCATCGCTTTTTATTTGTTTTTAATTTATTTTACTGGAACCTATCCAGTTCGTTCGCGAAATATAACAAAAGCACCGGCCCGTTTATTAAGATTGGCGGGGTAAAAAAAGGATTTTATTTTGCAAATACATTGTTCCGCCCTCGATTGTCAATTATTATTTTAATTAGTTTTATTGATCGTTCGGGGCGATGCAAATTTTTTGGATTAGCTAAAGCACTTATCCGTCTATTATGATTCTGAACACGTATTTTGTATTTCTTGCAAATACATTATTCACTCATCATTCAAGAAGCTTTGCCAGCTTTTTGGCTTACAAAGTTGTAACATCATGGGGTTGATCTAATTTATGACAGTTCAGTTAAGTATCGCATAGTATACCGGTGTCGTTCGCGGACCAAACATATGCTAATTCGATATAGCTGTTTTTAATTAATACAATTCTTCTATTTAACCAATTTATGGTGTTATTCACTCTTTCAATCGACGGTGACGGCAATGTTGTATCTGTAAAACTTCTTTTCATCACTCCAGTTTTCCAGTTGTCTTTGTAAAGAACGCAAAAGCGCTCACGAGAAATAAACAGTAAGTTTTTCGATACATACTATTGGTAACTTCTTAAAGTTTTTCCATTTCACGATCTACGAATATTTATTTCTCAATTTATTTATTTACTTTTTTTCGATTATCTGTATTACTCATTTATTGTTTTTTATTTATTTATTTTTTCATACTAACCATGTAAAGATGGATGGTATTAATATGCCCGCCTCAAGAACGGAAGTTTTTTTAGATGTTCTACTTACTAGTGCATTGAAGACTATTGAGGTATCGCTCTCATTTACATATGGTCTTATTTTCTTTTCTTTAAAACTAATAATTATCCTGCAAGATTTCTTTATCTTATTTTTTTTCTAGACACAATTACCCCAGATATTCCACACTGCAGTAATCCCCCAGTATGCTGGAGATTATATTGTAACCCTACCCGAATTTTTGTCCGTCGATGATGTGTATGACATGCCGAATGCTAGCTCATTAACAGAAACAGTTGTCGTCTATAGGGTGACACAATTTAACCTTAATCCAGAACTGGCACCGCCACTAGCCTCCGCATAATAATACAGTAATGTACATTTCTATCTTTCTATTTGATAACTAACACAGTTAAAATTTTTTATTTCCTTTTTACTGTACAATAGCCGATTTATGTTTCCGGTTCGGTACGCGATACTATCCAAACTTAGTAAAAAAAAAAACAGAAAAGAGTTTTAAAATGAAAAATAACAACGTTAGTTTTTGTATATAAGTTTCTTCTATATTACTATATGAATACTTGCAGTTTTTAATTATTACTGAAATTTGAATCTGGTTCTGACTCTCTAAAGTTGATGTTGTATAAGAATTATTGGAATTAACCAGTTTGCAAATAGCTTTATAGAGGTTAAACATTCGATTTCATTATTCCAGTTTATGTTTTATTCACGTTTAATTAATACTTAATTATTTTTTTTACACTTACATTTCTAAGCTTCATATTTACTATCCCGTATCTGTTATATTAATAAATAAAATGTATTATATAAAGAGCCCCCCATTTTTTAACAGTTATCTGAATGAGTATTGAGTGTTCCAGCATCAACAAAAGAAAACAGAATATCGGAGGAAGTGGTATAAACAGAAGGCTATTCAGAAGAAGGGAATTTGAAAGTTCTGGTCATTTTCTAAATATGATTAAGTGGAGTAGTTCTTGCAAAGGAAGAGCAGAAGTTTTTCCAAGAGGATTTTTTAGAGGATTTTAGTTTATATCTAGCTCTTGCATTAGCCCTTTTATAGGCGAGGAAGTTCTCATGTGTAGGATTTGGCCGGAAAATTCTAAAAGTAGCGCGACTATGATTGAAAGTGGCATTGCATTCCTCGGTCCTCCACAGTATGAGGCTGTTCTACAATAGTTTGACGATGACAGTTGACGGGGAGGAGAATAGAACGAAATCGCCTTTGTAATAGAATTTAGAAATAAATGGTAATGGGATGTAGGATCAAAGCCATCTAGAAGGTTAGGAAGCTTAGACTCAGCTAAGGAATAGAAAAGAGCCCTATTAGTTTTGGACACAGAATAGGAAAATTATCACTACCATAGGAGCCCATAAGGGCTGCTCAATTGTAATCAAAGCCAACAGTAGGAGAAATGTTAAACTGAGGGAACTATAATGGACTTTTGTAAAAGGTGTGAGAGAGATCGTTGAAGAGAACTATACTGCCAGGAAGGATGCGATTTTCAAGAACAGTACCGTTGTTGTTATAGTTTTGAGTGAAGGACACAGATCATTTTAGTCACCACCAATAATAAACGGGTTTGGGGTGGACCTGAGAAACGGAATGAGAGGAAAGCGATGAAAATCTCAATTAAGAGAAACATAAATAGACAATTATGTTGAGCAGGCGAGCTAAGTTGGAGGGGATGGAAATGTATGCGATATTAGATTGATTAGAACTAGAAGAGGTATTAAAGGAAATATCGTGAGACTGAAAGAGAATGCTGTTCCTAGCAAGGCTTGCAGATCCATCTTAATCATTGTCAAGATCGCATTTAATTACCTTGTACCCTCGAGAATTTATATTCATATCCGACCACAGCCGCGTTTCAGAAATAAGAGCAAAAATAACATTACGCATGTTTAAAAAACCTTCTAATGAATTTTTGTTGGCTCTAAGGTTTTGGCAGTTTCACTGTAAAATATTAAAAGTAGCGGGCATAGTAAATTATAAAAAATGATCTGAGTGGAGAAGGAAAAGGAAGTGAAAATATATATATATATATATATGGATGATAAAAAAAAAAAAAAAAAAACGATTTAAAGTAAAATTAAGAATAATTATAAAGTAAGAAATGAATAAAAAGAGAAGGAGCTGTAAAAATAAACAAAAGGAAAGGAACGTTAAAAGGGAGAAAAGAAGTGGTTAAGCAAATGTGGGCTGTGGATAGGAAGAAGACGGTGGTGTCCTCTCAGAAAATCACATATACAGGTGCTAAATTGGAATAAATGAAAGAAAAAGTGATAAAGAGAGAATGGTATTTTAGAGACATCGGACAAAATAATATAATGCCCATTGCATTTAAGTTACATGACAAAGAAAAATTTGTAATCATGATTCTGGGCAGCAGTCTCAACGTCGCGAGAGTAAAATATATATTACAATAACGTAAAAAAGTGTCAAAGTGTTTCAGTTCAAAAAAAAAAAAAAAACATGAGTACAATGAGTAATGTCACGAATAAAACGCAAATATCTGAAGAAAAATATTTAATTAAGGTGAATGTAGTTAGATAAAAAAAGAGGTAATGAGTCAGCAAAGGAAAGAGAAGATGCAATTGAAATTTTAACACCCCCGGAGGAACGATAGATATGACGAATGGATGGTATGAGAATTAACGATTCAATCCCTCCATAATATCGTCCTCTAAAAAGATAGGATAGACCTCTGAAATGATGTTCAGTCTATGTAAGGCGTTATTGAGAATATAGGCCTTAATATTTTTATTAAGTAAGAAGTCAGAGCTGAATAAAAAAGAATTAGCAGAAGCAGCAGAACGTAAAGTGACTGAAATGCAGTCTTCGCCTCGAGGAATAACGCTACTAAATGAAGAAAAGACAGAATTTATTAACCTCGTAAGAGCTAACGGGTGGTTATTGTTCATGTTCTTATCGACGGCTAGATTTTTGGCGCACACTATGAAAGGCCCCCTGGATGATAATTTAAGAAAAATTTACTATTAAAATTACTGTTATTATTATTATTGTTGCGTTATTGCTGTTATTGTTGTTATTACTATTAATGCTATTACTATTATTACTATTAATGTTACTATTATTATTATTATTACCATCAGTGCCATTCGGTGCATTTGTGGACTTATAGCAATGATAATAATAATAATAATAATAAATGAATTGTTGAAATTTTCCATTCATTTTAGTATTCAACGGGAAAATGTTTCTTTTTAAAAGGAATTGAAGAAACGCTATGATAGACGACAGCGGAAATCGAACAGATAACGATTCCGTGAAATCAAATGGCTGCAATTAGAGCAGACCTATTCTTCGTAATATTTAGATCGAAACGGTAAAAGTAATAATAATAATACTCACAAAAAATCATTTTAATTATCTCAAGCAATATTTCGTATTTATAGAGAACAAAATTCGGAATCATTTCCATATTTGCAAAAAAATTAAATACAGACACAGAAGGAAATATTTCTTGCTTATATTATTCATTTAATATACGCGTTTGATATTTTTAAAATTTGTTAATTCGTTGACTCTGCTGTGGTAATTAACAAATAGAGCCGGTCGTTTTTAGGCGGTATTTGATCGGAAAGCGAAGGTAAGTATACACTATTACACAAGAGAAAACTTGCACATACATGGCCAATCGTCTTTAACTAAAAAATAACACGCATAAACGCATACATACATACATAATCGTGCGTGTCGATTAAACTTCGCAAACGATTCAGGAAGGTGTTTATAATCGAATATTGTTTTACGAGAATTGTCCATGACTATAAAAACTTTCACGCCTTATTTATAATTTACTTTGATTTTCGTTCTTGAAATTATTTAGAATAGTTACTTTGCCAGATGCGTAAAGTGACTACTCTTAATTTTAGTTCGATAAGTTCACCGGACACGAATGTACCTGGAAGAACCTGCTACGGATGACGCTGAGATATGATGTACTGCATTAGAAAATTCGAACGCATTCTGTTTCTGAGTGGAGAAATTTTACTTTGAAATTTAAAAATAACGGTAAATTCCTGGACTAAATTAATGGCTATTCCGTGTTACTTTCTTTCTTCGTCCTCGACGTCGTCGTCATCGGTAATGTGACTAGTAGTTTCGTCATCTATATCTATTTCCGGTGCGTCGATTACGTCGGTCAGTAGCGGCGGGAAATCCGGTTCATTGTCTTCGTGAGCTGTAGAAGATTCGACGTTGACGCGACGACGGTAATACTTCAGAATTGGCGGTTTTTTAGTTGGCGGAACGATATTGTTGTTCGTCGGCCGGGTCCATTCGGGCGATTTTTTACGTGCCGCTGCCGGAACCCGATTATACTGCTCCGGAGGAATGGCTAAGGCAGACCTTGCAGCTCCGATAGTCGGTTCCTCTAACCTGTCAGTCGCCGCTGGTGGAAGAATTTCTCCGACTTCAGAAACTTGGTAGCCGGTGTCGTAGGAAGGACTATCGTAGCTGGCGATATTGGAAGAAGTGCGGTCTACGTTATTCTCATCAACGACAGCCGCAGAGGAGGGATCCGTGGTGTGACTGTAGTCCTCGACTTCTTCGGTGTGCTGGTAGTCGTCCGATTCGTGACTAGACGGATACTGTTGATTGTACGATTGAATTTCCTCCGGATGGTCGGTCGGTGGCGGCGGTGCTCCGTAAAAATCATCCGGCTGCGGTATATTCTGAAGGTTTTCTAGATGAGGGGGAGCGACGTAATCATCATCGCGAGAAAAAGAACCTATCGACGGTATCCTATCGTGGTCGAATGAAATAACCTTATCATCGACCGCTGGAAATTGTGGACTGGACGGAAAAGTAATGCGATCGTGGTCGAATGTATAATGGTTGTTAGAGGATTCAGCGGGCGGGATATATTCTACAGTCGCTCTGAATCCGTTTCGTGGATCTGAAGTGTAGTGCACCTTCCTTAAATAACCGTCCGGGTCAACCAAACTATATTCACCGTGAACCACGTCACCGTCGCGACTTTCGTATCTGGCTTGGCTGTTTCCGGTATCGTGGTCATCCACACCGTACGAAAAACTGTAGGCCGGTTTCACCTGAAATCAAGAACCAAGCTAAACTATTGAAAATGAGAAAATATTAAATAATTACAGTTTGTATCTGCTTAATCGCTGCTCTTCTTATTCCTCTTTTCAGTATTTAGTTACAGGCATGATAAACCCGTAAAACATTGTCAAAATGCTACACACTCGCAATATGTGTTTAATATGGCGGTACAAAATCGTGCAAACACTTCTCTATTCTCATTCACTGTGATGCCTATAATTCGAATTTGAAGTGTTCTGGAGGCTAAAAATTATAATTGAAAGATCTTTTAAAAATATCATTACCGACTGCAGATTCGGACGAATACTGATGTCGTCAAAAATGCTTTATTATCAAAACTTAAATCAACGATACGTATTAACGGGGAAACGGATTCGCTACGTAGGATCTTGAGGTTTTAACGGTAGACACGATCTGTGGAGTACTGATAAAATTAGTGAAAAGTCTAAAAGTTGAAATTCAAAACGAAGAAAGTACATAATGAAAATTTATAGCGTGATGTGAAGTATAATGGGAAAAAAAGGTAAATTTTTGTTTGTTTTTTTTTTTTTGGTTTTTATCCGGTTTCCATACTTTTCTGGTATTTTCACATTTAATTTTTGTTTGTGATTTAGATAAAATACTGCTGAGAGAATGACTGTGTTATTATTTTAATGCAGGTAAATAAAGTTGATAAATTTTAGTTTAGAGAATACCGTACTATGTAGCTTTAATCAAATGGTGATTTAATCAAAATTTTAATTTTACAGATATTAGACCGGTACAATTACGTTGAGAACCCGCAGACGGTATTATGGAAGCACCAAATTATATTTAAAAAAAGAAAAAAAAGCCATCTTCCAACCTCAAGTATCGTTAGCATTCGAACATTTGCCGATCGGTATCATTTTAATTTATCTCGGTCAGTTTAAATTGTTACTTTGTAACCGACCAGTTTTTGTAGATTTGTTAAAAAAGGTTTATTAATTTTCGCTTATGGTACGTGACAAAAATGTGAAAATGTACCGTGTGTAAGTATATATATGTAAATATTCCATTCTGTTCGAGTAAATTCAATACGAAACAGCATTAAAAATAACATTGCGGTATACGGTGTTACAGCAATGCGTGTTGTAGAGACGAACATACATATATTGTGCTCTATATGTTAATTTTTATTCGTTACAACATCGACCATAAATCGGTTGTTACGACTGAAATTTAAGTGCTCAAATAAAAAATAAACGCTTGCAACGACATGACTGCAAAGAATTTAACTTTGGGAAAGATTCTTGCAGATGAATTTAACAAAAAATTAAAAAAACAAAAAAATCTCATGATCTTTTCATTTGACAAAAAATAAGCAGATTAAGTAGTTCCGCTTATGTTGCTAATTATGATATGTTAAAAATTTAACGAAATTGATGAAAACCTATCCAGATTATTGCAAAAAATATATTATTAATACTCATCTCATTATAATGGAAAATAAAAAATTACAAATTTCCTCGAAAGTCGGAAAAAACTGAACTGCTGTCACGTAAAAACTTTTTTCTCTTTTTAACCGACTTCAAAAAAGAAGGAAGTATTCAATTCGACTGTATTTTTAACCGACTTCAAAAAAGGAGGAGGTATTCAATTCGACTGTATTTTTTTTTTTTAACCGACTTCAAAAAAGAAGGAGGTATTCAATTCGACTGTATTTTTAACCGACTTCAAAAAGAAGGAGGTATTCAATTCGACTGTATTTTTTTTTTTTAACCGACTTCAAAAAAGAAGGAGGTATTCAATTCGACTGTATTTTTAACCGACTTCAAAAAGAAGGAGGTATTCAATTCGACTGTATTTTTTTTTTTTAACCGACTTCAAAAAAGAAGGAGGTATTCAATTCGACTGTATTTTTAACCGACTTCAAAAAGAAGGAGGTATTCAATTCGACTGTATTTTTTTTTTTTTATTATTTTTTTTTTTTTTTATTTTTTTTTTTATGTGTGTTACCACAGAACTTTCTTCTAGATGAACCGATTTTGATGATTCTTCGTTTATTTAAATAGTGGTGCTTCGCATGTGGTCCCATTTAAATTTGATCAAGATCTGACCGGTAGTTTTTGAGTTATCCTTAATAATGCGGGGGAGATTGAACCTTTTGGATGCTTTTCATTCATGATTGTTTTCACCGTTCGGTTAGATTTATTGACTTAAAATACTATAAATTTGCCAAATTACCATGGAAATGTAGCTTTTGGTGTTTTTACTGTGGAAATATCTGTTCTTATTAAAATGTTTTAATTTAGTTGAATAAAAATGCACTAAAAAGTAAAAAATAAAATGCTTTTTTGCAAAAAATAGATACCGATACTTGAAGATTTATTATAAAAATTGAAAGATGCACTAAAAAGTAAAAAATAATTACTCCCGATGAGAGAATATATATCAGAGTGATATAACTTAAGATGGTATTATCATAATTCTTACACAACATTAATACTTATTAAAGTCGGCATCAAATTCATATTAAAATAATAATTAAAAACTGCATTAAATGTTCATTAAATTGTTCCTAGATATTGTAATATGAATTTGATGCCGACTCTAATAAGTATTAATGTTGTATAAGAATTACGATAATATCACCACTTAAGTGTTATATCACTCTGATATATATTTTTTATCGGGAGTAATTATTTTTTACTTTTTAGTGCATCTTTCAATTTTTATAATAAATCTTCAAGTATCGGTATCTATTTTTTGTAAAAAAGCATTTTTTTTTTTAAATTTTGTTTTATACTCACATTTTCATGTTTAACGGAAAAATTTGGAATTTGCCCTTTGTTTATTGCACAAAACATGTGTGTATGTGTAGCTGTGATTGAAAAAAAAAAAAAATGATTATTTATTTAATTTCTGAAAAGTTATTCCGTTAAAAATATTTTATTGTGGACATGAAAAAATTACAATACTTTAATATCGGATATAACGATGAACCCCAGCTGTGTACCTACCTATATTCACCCTGTTCAATTCCGTTATAACCGATTTGCAATTTTTACGTACATGAAAAATTTTCATTCCCTAAATTATAGAGACATTTAACACCGCTGTAAAGTTTATTTTTAAAAATGTTTATATTTATACCAATTCTACTTGGAAAATGCGACATGAAATAGATTTTTGCAATGTATCTCGCGGCGAGGAGTCTACTGTAGTTCGTTACGAGCACGTTTTTTGCTGCGAGAAAACCGCATTTCTCATTTGCCGCTGACGTAATAATAAACGGGTGTTCGTTTTTCAAAATTGAGAGAAAATTTTCAATTTCGCTGAATATGTTAAATTTATTTGTATTTTTTCATTCGATTAATGTTAAATGACCACATTTATGGAAGTAAAAAACTAATATTATAAGAACATTTCATAGTCAAAAAATCATCATTAGAAGTCTGAATGAAAATATTTTAAAGCAAAAAAAGTTGTTCCAGAAAAAGTGAACGTAATTAAAAACGCCTTTTACGTTTTTTCTAGATTAAATTTTTCTACTTTAAAATTTTTTTCATTTCGACTTTTAGAAATGATTTTATCATAAAATGTTCTTAAAATTTGTTTTTAATTCCGTAAATGTCCATTCAAATATTCATAAATGGAAATAAATTTAACATATTAAGCGAAATTAAACAATTTCCCTCGACTTTGAAAACGAACAGCTGTTTATTTAAAATGGTTCGAGCGCGAACCCATGGCTTTCGGTAAAACTGCTTCCGATGAAAAACGTGCCCACGGCAAAACTTGATGGCTCCCTCGCAACAATTACAAATCAAAAAAACAAAAACAAAAAATAATTAAAAAGATTGTGACGAAAAGGCAGTATCCTAAACCAAACCAAAAAGAATAATAGCAAAAATATCTAGAAAAGGGAGTGACACAAATTTCGGGATTTTTGATATTAATAAACGCAAAGATTGTTTTTAAATTGAAATTCGGATCTTAATTATTATTAATTGTCTTCTTTTTAAATTTGAATAAAATCAATTGTAACAAGGAGATAACTAATAATAATGATGATAATGAATGTTGTTAGCGTTCATCGCTGTTGGAATTTTTCTGTAAAAATACAGATTTGGATTTTGAAAGTAAGGTATATTAAGGTTTGGCGCCCGTTGATTTAAACGTATCATCGTGTTTACTCCATCGTAATTTTTTGTAAAATACGATAGAGACTATATAGGAAATCCACAAAGTAATTCGTATAAATTTTCACCGTAATTTCTGTGATTGTTTTCCTTTTTTCCCACCTATTTTGTCTTGAAGTTAAAATTCTACACACCCGTTATGTATGCGCCGGTGTGAATGCAATTTCCGAACAAAACATATTATAAGGGTAAAATTTGATCGGATTGCAGTGCGTTAACAGCTACGGAGAAACGAAACAAAATATTTTTTATGTTTTTATAAAAGTTACACACGCTTTCTGCGAAGAATGAAAATGTGTAGATGAATTATTGATGACCAATTTAGATTTTGACATTTGGTTGTCCGTTCTAGCTGAACGTGCCACAGGTAAGGAGATTCACTACTTTAGGTAACATGCTTTGACCACATAAAGTACGACTGATTCGAGTGAAATTCTAACTGATCTATATTAAAAAAGAAAAGTAAGTGATCAAATATCTATTTGTGGAATTATTTTTGTAACAACGTTTCGGATCGATATTTTAAAATTACACTCGGCTATAAACAACACCACCTTCTTAAGAAGTCCTGCATATAACCTTTTCAACAATAGCGTCAACAAATAACAAAAAATCGTGAATATGATTGTCGAATTTTTTGAATCTTGTTGCCGTGAAAAATAAACAAACTTCTATTAAAGGGGAAGATCCAAAAGAGAGAAAAAAGAGATTAGGGAAGAATGCTCGTTTTGAAAGGGGTGAAAATATTTAAAATTAATTTTATTATTTTTCTGTCATTTCTTAACAACAAATTCTCATACGGTCTTGTAGGTAAACATTAATGACAACATTCCGTGTGCAAGATGATCGGGTATATGAGGTTGCACTTTAAACTGACTTTAATTGATTTTTCACTGTTAGTTACGCGTTGTGTACCGATTTTTTAGTTTTACTATTGTGACAACTTTGACTCTATCGCCGTTGAGGCTAGGAAAAACAGCACAGAACAATTCCATATATTCTTCTCCGTCTTTAAGTGACTTCTTATGGGTTCTCGGACTCACACCACAACGGTAGACTTCCCCTCTGCAACGGTGCCAAAATTTTTTTTTTTGAGTTCTATGAATCCTGTCTCACTGCACCGACTCTCGTCAAATAATTCAGATTTTGTTCGAACTGTCTTAAATTTTATAATAAAAAATAAGTTGAGATTTTTCCTGTAATTTTTACTAGGTGTCGTCTTATACTTAGATTTTGAATGAGAAAAAAACGATAATAATAAATACTTAGATTTTGAATGAGAAAAAAACGATAATAATAATGATAAACCTTTAAATCGATGAAACAGATCTTTTCGGTTCACTCACAGTTTTTAGAGTATCGTGGAAGTAAAACGGAAAAAAGTCGATAAAAATACACACGTACGATTGGTTCATACGTATTTGTAAAGGAAATTAAAATTTTCTGAAATTATATTACTTTGGAATTGTATTTTGAAGAAAACTATTGTTCCAGACTTGTTAAATTGCAGTAGTGTCGGTATCAGCTTTGAAATATTTTTCGATGTTATACCGACTGAAGTAATTAACCGTGAAATCGAACGTTTTTTTCCGAAATCGACTCTTCCAAAGAATAAATTGGAATCATGAGTAGGTTAAAATAGATACAAAAAGTGTACGGAATTAATATAAAGTTCCGCAACGCTTCCTACTTGTGATCCTATAGCTTGTGTATTTATATTTAGCTGCGAATTGTAATTTTAGCTGTATTAAGTTGTGTATGTAAAAAACTAACCCGGGAGTTTAAAAACAATTTATAAATGTCATAACTGGTAATAATTTCTTTTATCTTGCCGGGTAAAGATATTATTATTTCCTTTCCTGTGAATAGGTGTGACTTTATAGAAGATAATTATAATAGGTGGCAATTTAGAAGGACAGCCACAAAACATCCCCTGATTCGTGTTCATTAAAAGGAAATATAACGATAATTTCTAAAGGGTGTAATGCAAGATGCAGTGGTCTCCAGTTAATTAAAAAAACGCATGCATCGAACACCACTGAAACCGCAGTAATCTTTGTACGATCAAACAAAATATACTAAATAAAATTAATAAGACTTTTTTCTTTACGTTTTTTTGCCAATACATTCCTATACGAGACTTATTCATAATTTCTTTTTGCTTTTTGTTTTCAAAAGCCATATCTGTTTTATACGTTAATACGTGTGTATATGTTGAAGATTAATACAGGGTTCGTTTTAATATTAATTCTTATTGAGAGACGCTTCATCTCCGTATGCGTTCACTTTCTTCCCCTCATTCCATTCACACTGATATTTGCTGTGGTTTCCTAGCCATTCGGCCATCTTTAGTAATAAAGCGGCGGATTCTTCGGCACTCGGCTTTTTTCCTTTCTTAAGAAGAATTCCAATTCTTCAATCTCCTTTCACCGTGTAAAAGTTTTCATCTCAGATTATGGTATCGAATACGTACGCTTCCTCTTTTTCTAACAATTGTGTTATTTCTATCTGCCTGTTCAACCTACTCTTCATGTCAATACGTGGTTCTTTTGGTTTGCTTCATTTCGTCGTTCTGTTGTTATTTCCTCATTATTCGTCTGCGCTCTTAAGCAATGCTATCTTACTCTTGTTTTCGTATTTCGTTGCCTTTCCGCATTGTCCTCTTCACTCGAGCGAAGAGCGTGTTTGCAATGCTGATCACGTGTTTATTAAGTGTTCATCTCTTTCTCAAAAATTTTGGGACGACTAGGAAATAAAATTTTCTTTTCTTTCAGGATCTTTCTTATTTTTAATAAATTTTACCCGGGTGAGAAAAAATAAAAAAACACGCGGTCAAAATTATTTCGCACATCGGAGGATTCCTCTCCGGGTAGTACTCATACAGACAAGATATTTTGTTGTAATCAAAAAAAAATAAATGAATTAAAAAAAAAAAAAAAACATTTTTGCCTTGACAAGCGTCGTGCCAATTGCCCGCGTGATCAAATTCACGGTGAAACGACAATTACAGCAATTAATTAATAAGTGATACCTGCCTAGAACCGATATAATGTCCCAGCACATGCTCCACTCGCTACACTGTCCGATTTTGGCGGGATTTTTGCAAATCTTCGCTCAGCTCGCGGTGTCGGTTGTAACGGCCGATTCGCGTAAGTCGTGTCGCGAAGAATTTGTCGTTGCGTTCTACAGTCCCTTGATTACGAAAATTGGAGATTGTCCAGAGAAAAGAATATACGTTTTTACTCGGTGTTTTTTTCTCATTATTTCGCGGATTACGTGATGAACCGAAATTTCAGCCGTATTTTTTTTATTCTTCTTCCGTGGCGGACAACAAAATATCTTGTTTGTATGAGTATTCCTCCGACGTGCGAAACAATTTCAATCGTCGTGTGTTTTTTTTTATTAATTTTAGCTCATCCGGGTAAAATTTATTAAAAATAAGAAAGATCCTGAAAGAAAAGAAAATCTTATTTCTTAGTCATCCCAAAAATCTGGGATTCCAGGTTGTTTTGTTACATCGGGTAATTGCTATTTTCAATTTTCAGACAAAATGAAGCGCGAACCGTTGTATCTGTAATCAATTTTTAAGAAAGACAAAAATTACTTTCAAGTTCATCTTATCGGATGAGGATGTAGGGATATTATTTAGCATATGGCCGTTACCGGTCCAAAATAATTGAGACCGGCTGAAATTCGTAACCACCGTATGGGACTTGCTTTACTTTACTACTATTCAATGCCGATGAGACTGAGTTGGTGATCGAAGAAGACAGCGACGAGGATTAATGTTTTCGATTTTATTTCTACTGGGTATTGAAATAAATAAATCCCTTTTCATGTGTCGACTTCTCGCATTCTTACTTGAGAGACTGGCTAAGTGTACATATATAGTGTATATATGACTTCGTTTTGACTCTCAATTTTAGGGGGTTGCGGCGCTACAAGGGTCCATAAGAGGGCTCACAGGGAAGTCGGTACTTCTTGTCCATGGTCTTGTATTGAAATAAGCAGGATATAGGTGTAAATGTTATATCATAAACAGCTTCATTTTCAAGAAATTTCCTCTTATTCTACATTTTTGCCAATTTTGACCACGACCCATCAAAAAAATTTTTCACACGAAAATATATGTTATTTAGGGGTCTAAAATACATCTAAAAATACCAGTTTCATTTTTGTGTTTCACCGTGCGTCGGTTAAAACATGAACAATGTTAGAAAGTGTCATTTGGAGAGAAGAAAATATTGTGCGGAGCGGGTTGCTAATTTATTCTAAGATAAAAAAATATCGGTGTTAATTAATTAAAGTACCCGTATAAACGAAGAGAATAATTTGTTTTTTTTTCTTATGGAACCACGTCAGTTTCAATTGTGACAAAAGTTACCATTTGGGGGGGGGGGGGTTAATATTACGAAAAAGTTTACATATAGCCTTAATCAATAATTGAAAACTGTTTTTCCATAATTATTTTCCCTATCAAGTACACTTTCATCCCGTTAATTTCGTGACCAAAACAAAGAGTAAATACGGTAGATGATAAATTCGCTTGAAAGTAAAAATAATTCTAATTAGCACCTACAAATGGCGAATTTGTAATTCGACTCGCAGATTCATGAATAAAATATTACAAACACGCACAGGGATTAGGCAAAAGTTCAAACAGAAGAATGCTTAATCACTCGGTCTTCGGCTTTAGCGTATTTTGTTATGTCTTTTCCTGATTGCACAACTGTAAATGAAACTAATTTACACTTTTTAATTATTTTACACATATTAACTCTACGAACTTAATAAAGACTAAGTTAACAGTAGACCATTTAAAATACGAGTTCTACTATGTTGCATGATGTTGTTTATGTTTACAAGGGTGGACGGTCTTTCTTAGCAGTGGAAAATTTCTATTTTAACACTTTTTAAGATTATCCTTAAGTTGTAAATACTGCAGTAGATTAGCCTTCCTCTTCGGACAAATTTTTAACAAAGTGTTATCAGTAAAACACGCATAAAAGGAAATTACACATATTACAAAATTTCCTGAGCAAATAGCTTTACAGTAAACATTTTGCATACGACATCCATAAAAAAAAAAACTTCTTATATCGATCGATCCTTACGACGCGTTCTTAATGTAACGATATCGTATGTAATCTAGAGATAGAAAGGTACACACGAGGAAAGGAAGTTGAAAAAAAGCGATTGCAAATTCACCACTGGAAGATGCCGATTATAAGCCGGATTAAAATTAATAATTGAAAATCTATCGTGATAGACGGAGAACTTATCAGCTATCGCATTATGTAATTATCTCGCGTATTTATTACCGTATGGTCGTCGTTCGAATGCGGCGTTACACCAGCGAAAGAAGGTGCCGGGTGGTAATTGTAAGTGTCGCTATCATCTTCTTGTCCGTAGAATGGTGGCACTGTAATTCGAGCTAAAGCTTCATCATCTGGTAGTGGAGGGGCAGAATTTTCATCGTATTTATTATAAGTGTAACCGTGGATGGTGACGGCCCATACGATAAATATCAAGCCATGCACATTATTCCACATAGTCCATCTAATTTTATATATACACCTACTATTCGAACATTATAAAAAATATCACATCATTATTATATTCGCGAAGGTGTCTGCGTTATTAAACACAGTTTAATGTTAATAAACGCATATGGAATTGGTTTATAATCTCCAACAGAACGATGGTAGTGAAAGTCATGGAGAGTTAGAGAGATTTAGAAAACGCAAACAGCGGAAGATATTTATAGAAGAATTTTCAAATTTAAAGGGAATGCACGACTATTTTTTTTACGTTGTAGTAGCAGAAGTCCCCTTATATGTCACTTAGCTCCATTATTTCACCTCCCGCGGTTGATCGATTTAAAAAAGTTCTTTAAAGATTATTTCTCGCATTTTTTTTTTTTTTAACCCGCTTAAAATGTAATCATCCCAAAAAGTAGAACATCGCAGAAGATAATATAAAAGTAAATTAAGTCCCACATCTTTGACGAGGCATCGGGAGTTGAGAAGTTTTTACAATCTATAAAGCTTATCGGATCTGAACAGAAATTAGAGGCCATGTCTTTTCCTGCGACCGCCTTTACTTTCCCCCATATTTCTATGGTAGCCAATTCAATTTTAGATTAGGTATATACCTGGGAGCGACTTGACAACTCGCGATATAGCCGATCATAACTACTAGGTTAACGCGCTACCTGGAAAATAATATGTAAAACAAAGTTACGTTTAATAATTGTCCCGAAGAGGAATGTGAAACGGATCTGTTAGATTAATCTTTGCCAGCGGCGATAAATTCTCGTTCACCTTTTGTGTATTCTTAGAAAAACGGCAATATGGGTCGTCGTAGAGTGAATATACTTACGATATTTTTACCCGAAATTAAATGGCGAAATTTAAACAGATATAAATTTATTTTCAGCTTACTTACGGTGCCTATTAAGAACATAAAATCAGTTAATAACAAATATACTCCTATTTTTCTATTTACAGTCAAAGTGACCAAGCTTTTTTTTTTGTTTCAGATTTTTTTTTACGTTTTACTTTATTTAATTGATGTATATATATATATATATATATATATATATATGTTTTGGATGGAGGGATGTTACTTATATTGACTTATTCCTTTTTGTTCTCATTTTCGTTCGCGGAATGTTTTTTTCATTTCGTCAGCTTCTTTTTTAGCTTCCCATATTAAGGAATTAAATCGGGCACAAAAAATATACTATTACGAGTTGCCACTCTATGCGAAAGTTCCCAATACTTTAATAATTATTTCAGCTTATTCGCATTTACGTACACAATCAGATGTTCATTCAACTTTTTTTCATAACTTTTTAATAATCCATACTTCACTTCTGCTGTTATATTATAATATTCTTTTTTCCCCTAAAATACGTAAAAGTTTATACCTTGTTACGCGTTTATTTATTATATTGCACTATTCATTTATTTCCATAATATTATCGTCGCTGCTTTTTGTGTCTATGGAGTTCCGAAAATAAGTTAATATGAAATATTAAGCGGAAGCAGCAATTATCACTTCTTTTTTTTTAAAGCTTATTTTAAACAAAATCAATTTGCTACTTTTGCAAAAATAAAAATACGTTATTATGTACAGTGAAATTTGATAATTTTAAATTAATTTATTTTGAATTTTTGTGCACTCCTTTTAATTGTTATCATACTACACGTCAGAAATTTAAATATGGAGAGTACACTCGTTCGCGTGATATACAGTTTTTTATAATTTGTTAGATAAGGGTTTATTTTCTAACCTACTGTCTACCTTTCCAATCGACTTTGTGGACTATGCTTTTGCAGGGCTGACCATAATGTCTGATGGTGTTTTATCCATCCAATTGGTACTGTGGGCTCTGCTTTCGCGGTTGTGGTTATAATATGGGTGCTGTGTTATATTTTTTCTTTGCGGAAGTGAAAAAAAATGTGCTTCACAATTTATTACATTTTTATATCGGATTATTTCTGAAGTTTACTAGAGACGCGTTACCAGTGACACGGTGTTGACCTCTTTTTTTTTGATCTTACATCCCCTTTCCTTTCTACATTGTTTTCGCCTACACTATTTGCCCTGCTCATTCTTTCTCGAATTCCCACCCCCTTTAGATTTCACTCCCGTTTCCCTCTATCCTTAATTAGCCATTTCCTCCATCCTTCCGAGATATTTTCCTTATGATGATCGGTAAACGTGTGACGCCGACCAGTCCAAGAATAAGGGAAAAAAGAAACAAAACGCGGACTAACTGCACTAAATGTAAATACAAACGAGTTTCCTGCCAAAGCGGCATTCCGTTAGCGACGAAGCAAATATCAAGGCTGTGTGCCTTATCCTCAATGGTGAAATAGTTCGGAATTTATTAGTACGGTCTATATAATGTATTCCATTATAGATGTACTGTTTGGTCTTTTTTTTTTTTTTTTTTTGATTTTCTGTGGTTGGTCAGACAGAAATTTGGTAATGGCGGTAGAGGAAGAGCATTAATTCATGTAGTTGGGTCAGTGTTAACATCGAGCCCATTTAAAAAAAAAAAAAAAAGATCATTATCTAGTATCGGCCAATAATTAACGAGCGGCCATCAGCCCGTTGAGTACCAGATATGGCTGCGCAGGCAGGAGTGAACAATCGGCGTTGTACACTGATTACAGTCATATGTCGCCTTCGTTTCGGTCATAGCTTTCTCCCTTCGTCACTTTTTCGTTTTCTTTCGTCTCTTTTCCGCGATGTCCTCTTCACCCGGATAATTCCTTTTTTCTATGTAATGTCAGGTTTTCTTCTAATGTTCCCTACATTCCTTAAAGCGTTCTCTCTTCTATTCTCAAGTTTTGGATCTTAGTCTTCCTACTCTCTCTCTCTGTATATATAGTGCTTTTTATGCTTTCTCGTTCCCTTTCTTATAGGTTGTTCCTGTTCTAGCTTCTTTTGTTCATTCTATACCAGATTAAAATCTGTATGTTACGCTCCTTTTGAGCTATTATTTAGATAGCTTGGTTTATTAGGCTATTGTTTTTCGCTGGCGTATCCTCTCCCCCAAAAAAGTATAGAGGATAAAAATAATTTCAGGGCAGGAATAATAGAAGCCGAAGGAAATTAGAGCGTGTAAGAAACACCCCGATAAAAGGAGAATCCAAGTTCTAGTGTAGAAGAGTAGAAGAGTAATTATTCAGCAGAAAAGGTGGGACATTCAAACAAAACATGACCAGAGGAGCACAAGGAACGTATGAATATAAATTTCTAATTACTTTTAGGTAACGCTTCGAGAGTACTATTTTTTCCATAATTCCAGGGGAAAACGTATACCGGTTTTAGCTTCAAGCACGTTTAAAACATAATAATATTTTAGATTAACAGGATTTCCTGGTGCCGTTAAGCTGCTGAAATCCGAAATAATTAGAATTAATCGTTTCTCCATAGATTGTCAGCCATACTACAGTTATAAAATACAGTCCCAACTTTTACTCTATATATACTACCAAATTATTTGCCATCCTCCGAGCTGTGACGTTTATTTCCTCCTCTCATCACTTCAACAAACACCTAATTATTGCTGATTACTGCACTTCAGGTTGTCTCATCGTCCTTCCCTTCATACCCTTATGATTTCATTGTCCATTGTATTCGCTGTTGTACCCATAGTCTATTTCTTACGCACTGCATTTCCATTAATTTCTTGTGAATCGCAAGTCACGTTGGAATTGGCGGACGTGAGGTAGCGGACACTCATTAGCATGTTCTTACATTCATGCAACTCACTTCATTAAAAAGATACCTGCAAATATAGTTCTGGTTCTTTCCTAGAATTACCATTACAGACTTCGGTCGAATATCTATGTTAGGGTCCTTCTTGAACCCTAATTCTCATTTCTAACAGTCCAGCCGAATCTCCTATGATTTCCCTTTTCTCAGACGCTCTTCAATCTCAGCGATATAATGTCTGCGATTCGACCACACTTTGATCTAATCTTCCCACTATCGTTTTTCTCTTGTTCTAACTCCGTACTATGCATCCCTCTGATTCTTCCTTTATTTACAATCTCGATTATATTTTCTTTGAGTGCTCGTCCCTACCGGACGAACGTAATACTATATTCGCCTGTTAAGTATTTGACTTCCTATTCCCCTTCCTTATGTAGTACTTATCATAAAACTTTCTTCTTTTCTTATGACAATATCCAGTTGAATTAAAATTTAAAACTTTCAACTAACGTATAGAGCTTTGAGTCTGGATAGTCGTTCTTGTTATCTATAGCCATTAGAAGAAAAAAAAAAAAAAGCAGATCTCTCTACGAATTCCCCTGTTGCCGTCCGGGAAGAAAAAAGTGCAACACATTTTTTTTTTTTTTTTTTTTTTATGGGTTCGTCAATATGGATATTGGCCCAAGAAAAATCGAACAGAGGGATAAGAGAAACTCAAATCCCTACATGATCAGAGATAGCCGACAGAAAGGAAACAAGAGCTAGAATAACCGAAGGAGAAAGAAGGGGAAAAATAGAATGAAGTACAGTACGGAGCGAGTATACCGGTTTGTAAGAGGAAGGAATAAAAAGAAGCTTATTCCGTTGAAAGCGATGAACAACTGAACATTATATGATCGGGATCACAAATAGATTGATTGCAGAGAGGGTGCAATGGGGCGAAGGCGCAAAAGAATAACGGAACAGCGAGGAAGGGAGCAAACTGTGCCCAAAACGCTGACGGTAAATCGCAGAGAAGTTGGAACGGCGCATAGAAGAAAAGGAGTTTGGGTTGGAGAATGAGGAGACGTAGACGTTTAAACCATAGTCTGGAATGAGCAGCTGCAGACAGAAGGGTAATATATTAGAAGCTGAGAAGGCAGGAAGAAACCTACCAGAAGAGGAAGATAATCGAGCGAATGAGTCAACCAACTCATTTCCCTCGATTCCGGCATGGCCAGGAATCCAAAGGAAATCCGTTTGGATTAAGTGGGAAAAGAAAAGATCGTGAATTAAGAAACGAATAAGGAGAATGATATAGTCGGTTGAGTGAGAAGGGAGAGGAGATGTGATAGTCTGCAGCACGCTTTGAGCATCCGACAGGATAAGGAGATTGCGAGAGGCCGGTGAAGATCTGACAAAAAGAAGGGCACGCAGAATAGCGGAAGACTCAGCATAAAAGATTGAACAAAAGAATGGAAGTTTCCGGTTGACGAGCCCAAAAAAAAAAAAAAAAAAAAGACTTGAAGTAATTAAGAGAAGGACAGAAGAATTAGACGGTTATTATATTTTGCCTTTTTTTTAAATGTATTTTGACTCGTCTGTTATGAACATTAGTCCAAAAGAAATTTTCGACATTTTCGGTGCGTAACAACAGGATCCGGACCGAGTTCATCTCGAAAGAAACATTCCTATACCAATTGTTCCACCTCTGCTGTTTGTTAATGACTAGGTAATTTTTAAAAGTAACTTTACGTCACGGAAGTTGTGACGAACGTTTTTCGTGAAAGAAATCCGGAAGTGTTCCATAAAAAAGGTCACCGATGGACAAAAATTAAAAATGTCTACGCTAAATTAAAAAAGCGGCACAGCCTACTAAAACCAATTCTCTTGTATGAACTAAATAAGGCCGTCGACTGAGAGTCCAACGACTGCCCTCATAACGAGGTCCGTAGTTATTTACAGATATTTATTTATTTCCTTTTCGGGAAATAAATTTAAAAACTCCCGTGTAATCATGAAAATTTGACTTCGAAACGCGTCTCCGTCGGGTAAATAAATATTAATTAATTGCTTGACGTTAGCGTGTTTTTACTTACATGTTAAAATAAAACAATGAGTGACAGAAACATATATAACAATGACATTTAAACGGTATTTATAAAAATAAACCGGAAGAAGGTAGATACGAATGATGTGTACAAATTTAACTGGCTCATTCTCATATTTAATAGCTATCAACAACGTAGATAAAATTGTCAGCTGTAGAGAGGATTTTTCGTTACTTTATTGAAATTAAAAAAAGGAAAATGAATATGCGCAAACAAAATCGAACGAAATTTATCCGAAACTGTTTTTGGCTTCAATTTAGATTAAATTGGGAAATAACGAAATATTTTGATGTGATCGAAGGATTTGCAAGTTCCTTACGAGAAGTAATCGTTTTGTGAATCAGTTAAAAAACCTTAATATAATTATTCCATTATTAAAAATATATACACGCTGCGCCGTCAGTACTTGTCGAGAAGGAATTTATACGATACCTTCATTGGTGACCAATAGCGAATAAATAAAATGAAAAAGCGAATGCGAGAACGTAAACTATTACGGGATTTTAACGGTTACTACAATACTTGTATATCAGTTAATGAAAACGGAAACGCGGCAAAGAACTTATATTTCATCAATAAAAAAATAAATTTCACTATTTCAATAAGAAGTGACAATAGCGAACAGTATTTGTCATAACAGGCCCCCGCTTACACATGATACTCAGAAATATTATTTTAAAAAAAACAATATTTAAGCAACAGTAATTCGATCTAAACTGTGCCAGCTGTACTACTAAAACTATCAGCGGCAATAATAATAATAATAATAATAATAATAATAAGAAAGACTTCAGAGTTCATAAAATATCTACTGTACTTACTCATTCTGTTTCATTAACGAATAATAAACATAATAACAAACATCATAAAACTGAATATGAACTAGATATGCCAAGAATGTCTTTTCGAGGAATATTCCATCTTTAGTAGAAGAAAAACTTGTACTGGTCCATTTGAATGCATAGTATATATCTGAATGTTTGAAAGAAACTTGAACTGTCACCTACCTTTAATTTAGAGGAAACTAAAAAACCCATATTAGGATAAAGATGAACACAAAATAAGCAGTAGAGACCTCAATCACGCTGACTCGAAAAATAGAAATACATATAAAAATATTAATCAGAGATGTGCTTTATTACAGATATTTTTACATGTCTGTACTATTTCTATTTTCTAAATCAACGTGATATCTTTTTCATTTGAAATTTCCTTGGTTTACCTAGTCGACGATTTAGAACATTGCAATAATATAGATATATTCATATCTTTACTAATATACTTCCTTTTCCTTTTTCCGGTACTATAGAGGATTGTTGGAAAAACATTTATAGCATTCTGTAATTGTTCTTTTTTTTTATTGCATAAAATATATTGAGTGAGAATGCGTGTATTAAATCCGGTAGCTGAACAATGCGATAGCTTTTGCTGACGAAAGCAAGCTTTAACGATATAGATTGCCCTTGGCTTTCCATATGTTGTAACAATCTGAATCTTTTAGAAGGAGTGAATTTTGACGGTACCAAGATTGAAGATGAAATAGGGCGTTTAAGTATAACTAACCTTTTCACGCAAAAGCCAAAAAGAACCGTTCCGTATCTACTTTTTGAGTCAAGACATGCATGGAAATTATCATGAGCGCTATAACGCAGTAGCGAACGGTAGCTTATGAGAATAGCCAACGTACGCACTAAAACATAAAATTACTAACGAATATTAAAAATGTGTCAAACAGTTCCGGCGTTATTTCCAATATTTTCTAAATAAATAATACATGTTCAAAATAAACGAAACTAATCAGCATATTTTGCGTATTCGGTTTGTATTAATTCTGTTTCAAAAATATATTTTTTTGTATAAAAATGAATTAATAGATATGTTTCAATGATTTTGACAACGATAAATTACAGCCAAAAACACTGGATCGGATTACTTTTTCATTTTCATTTTCCCCATTAAACTTAACACGATGTGACGTAAACCGATCAATTTTTGAAATATTATTTAGTTTCAGAAAGAAGAGAAAGTTAATGAAGCAATGGGACGACACATCAGGTGAAAGCTACTTCTCAGCTTTTAATGTACTTGATGAGAATGCTCGAAAAACAGAAATATTGCACAATTTGGAACATAAAATTTTCTAAGTTGTGTTTTTTCTGGGTTTTTTTTCCCTACTATTAGTAAATGCGTAAATTAGAAAAATCTAGAAAAAAATAGTTTTTAAAAGAGAAACATCGATACATAAAGATTTACTCAAAAAATTTAATAAAAATACAACAAAGAACAAAAAGTACTTAATAAAAGATACTTTACAGTAAAATATACCTTAAGGCGGGATATTATGACAATTCTTAAACAACATTAACCTTTTTGCAGTCCTGAAATTCTCAAATTACGAGAATAATTACCATACTAATGAATATAGTAGCACAATCAGTTGTCTTCTATCAGTCAAGTACTGGAAACAGAAAAAAAATGTGTAGTAAAAATTTTAATTATTGTTGCAATTTGAATTCGGTACCAACTCCGAAAGGATAAAATGTTGTGTTTAAAAATTATCATAAAATCCCCCTAAAGGTATATTTTATGGTAAAGTATCTACTGTTTACTTTTATTAAATTTTTAAATTTGGAATATCTTTTTTTTAGAAAAAATATTTTGTTTCAATTTTTAACATAAAAATGTTTACTGAATGGTAATGTACAGATAGTTCAACTTAAATTGTACCACTTTTCCGGTATTGTGTAAAGCTTTTAAGAATATAATGTTCAAATTCCGCCAATAATGAACTCTGAGGGTTCCGAACTCATGTTACTTTTATTCAAATCTACATTTCTATAAACTAACATTGATAATATTCAAGTGGTTCGTCGCCCCTTTCATTATAAAAATTTCATCTTTTCTCATATTTTTTCCGTATTCTAACGAAAATTTGTTGATTTTAACTTTTTGTCGGACTATATTAATTCGTATTTTGTTGTGGCATTAAATTATACTGTATTCAGTTTATTGTTCTTGCTTTCATGTTTGCAGCTTTTTCCATTTTTCTTTCTATCTTTCCTCTATCTTTCTTAATTCACTTTTTAATTAGCGGGCGTTTCTTTTCGTCGATAATTATGATTGTGCGCGATTACTTGCTGTTAATTTTTCTTTTATAAAATTAAATGAAAAAAATTTGCACACATCGGCACAATATCAGTAAGTCTGCCGTTAATTTCGTTTATTGTAAATAAACACATTCTCATTTTAAGTTATAAAATTTAAATTTTTTGTGGCTCCTAAATTTATGCACATTAATGTCCGACATTTACGATAAAAATATACATAATAACTTGTAAATTATTTTAATTTGCAATAAAACATCAGCGAAGACGCTACACATATATTTGGCGGAAAGTAAAAGTGGATTATTATCCGAGAGAAAAGGGAAATATCGCAAAAATCTTTTCGAACCCAATAGAAAAAAGCTTAATTTTTCGATGTACGATACGTTTATTAACGATTTATCAGACTTGCTATTTAACAAAAATCAAATTAGAGATTCGCATTATTGTTTTATAAAGACGGTTGGTATTAAATTAATAAATTAAAAGAAAAAATAAATAAATAAACAAAAAACACAAAATGATGTTAATAAAAACGCACCTCATTTCGGTACTTAAAATGAAATGTAAATATTAAATATAAATAAACACGGGAAAAGTATTAATTCACAAAACAAATAAAAATCAACTAGGAATCGCATGCAGTTACAGTTATTAATAAAGTTAAATGCATCTGTGTACTATTGCTATTTAATCATTAATTGCAATAATCGATTTTTATGTTTTTCTGTATACCGATACTCGTATTTAACTTTTTTTTAAATTATCATCGATTACATGCAATTCCGAAACATGCTTTGCATTTCTTTTGTTCTTTTAAAAATTTATTTATTAAGAAAAACAAAACAAAAGAAACATGTTCTGGAGTATTACATACGGTTATTTTATTTAATTGACGAATTAATACATTACCGTTTTTTACGTTTATTTATATTTAATTTTTTTCACTTTTCTTCTACGTTCTGTACTTCGCTAAAAGAATTTTCAACACATCCCTGAAATGTACCCAGGTTTTTCTTCGAATATCTTCATTTTAACCCCCTAGGTTCGCTATCTCTAAAAGCTGTAAAAAATCTAATCCGTATTTTAAGTGAATTATCCATGGGTGCCTGTAGAGAGAAACCGATAGGGACTGTTGCCCCTCCGAATTTGGAAAAATAAAAAACTAAATCTGAAAATTAGCGAAAAATAAAATTGTTTTCGATTTAGTAATAAAATCTGGTTAACAAATTATACAAAAAAAAAAAATGTCGTAAACATAAAAATTCAGTAAACAGGATAAATACTACATTTAAATAATATAAATACATGATCAAACAAGTTAAAGAAAAAAAGGTGGAGAGAACTAACAAATAAAAATACGGCTTTCGGATTAAAATGTAAAATTTTAGAAAATAAAGTTAAAGACATGGAAGTCAAACTGATAAGTAATAAATTATATTTAAAGACAAATTTTTTTTCAAGACTACGTTCCAAAGTTTTCTAATGATACAAACAAAATAACGAAGGAAGAAAAAACTTTAATTATTGAGAATTTTAAGAATAAAGTAGCCGCTGGATTAGATGGAATTTCAAATATGGAATGCTTAAAATATTTAACATTAAATTCCTCCGTGTTTTAAATTTATCAAAATAGGTATTATTTAAGAATAATTATTTCACTAAAGAATGGAAAATATCAAAAACAGTTATACTACCAAAACCGAATAAACCGAAAAATTTAATTTTATAGAGCAATATCGCTATTATTCAATTTCAGCGAAATCTACGAAAAGTGTATTTTACATAAATTAATAAAACCGGATGAAGAAAATAAAATAATTAACGATGATTGATACTGCTCCTTGCAAAATAAATCAGTAAAATTAGCACAGTATTGAATATTCGATACGAATTATAAAATCTTACAAAAACAAGAATTATAAATGTTGCTTGTTAACATTAAATACTACTAAGACGTTTGATAGCATTAATTTGGATAAACTGTTGCAATTACTTAACAATTTAGGATTAGACAATAATTTATTAAATATATTAAACCAGTATCACAAACAAAGATGTGCTCATATTAATATAATAGGAAATTATTATAAAATATCCCCCGTAGTTTTGGGGCCTTATTTGTGGAATCTGGTTTTTTCAAGGATTTATAACAGTATTTTACCTAGACGAGTAAAAATAATAACCCATGTAGACCATATAGCGATAATAGTCGCTGATAAAACAATAGACGCACTAAGGGGAATAAAGTAATTCAAATACACGGAATAATAGAAGAGTTTTTGAATAAATTTATCCTACACTTTAATGCATAAAAATTAAATTGTATAGTATTTAACAAATATAGACGTAGCCCTTTTAATTTAAATTAATATGGATTGAATATTAAATGTCTACAACAGATTAAATACCTAGGAGTAATAATAAATTGTAAATTAAAATTCTATAGCATTTTAATTATATTAAAAGCAAATTAACGACATTTATATGAATTTTTAATAATCTTGATAACAACAGTGGATTAAATCATAAATCAGTATAATGTTAACTAATATTTTATATACTGGTACTATTTATATTGATATGCTTAAGATCAGAAGATCTCACAAAATTTTAAAAACCTATCAAAGAACATTGGCAATAAAATTAATTAAATCGTACAGAACAATCGATTATTATTTATCAATAGTAATGGCATCATGCCATTAGAAAACGGAAATAGGAATATAAGTCTATACTTAATTAAAAATAAAATTGACATATCACACGGCTTTTATTAACGAAATATACGGGAAAAAAACATATTTCATTAGTGGGAATAAATTATTTAAATTAAAACAGTTTAATAAGATAATTAATGAATATTATATTAATTAGTTTTAGGAAATGTAGGAGAATTATAGTGGGGTTATATTTAAGTTTTTTTCCGGGGGCATAATTGAAAGAATTAACAATTATATTTTTTGTACCAGATTAATTTAACGTACAGTTCCTATCGGACCATGTGAATATTTAAGGATTACCTAAAAAGATTCAAAATTTCAGATTCAGATTGATGTACTCGTATTAGATGTAATTTACAGCATAATACAGGACGACACATTTTACAAGGATACAATAGCAATAGTATAATATTTAATAGTAGTATAAATAAACTTATAATTTTTTTAAGGAATTTAATAAATTTACAGTTAATGGAGTATCGTAAAAATAGTATACATTTATATTAAAATATCCTAGCGTTAATTACATTTTTAAATAGATAAGTATAATAATGATGTAATAATGTAAAATGGGATTAATGTGTTGACAAAACTTAATCGGATGAAACATATTAATCAACCATTATAGAAACATAGTAATTTGCAAATAAATATATTATATGGGAAAGAAAAATCTGTACAATGCAAAAGTTTTAGAAGCATTCGTGAACTTTGTTTTTTTTTTTTTTTTTTTTGTACAATTTCTTTATAAAACAAAAATGTTAGTTTTTAGTAAAAATCCTAATAATAACATCGTTAATATAATTTTGTAATATGTCTATCATAAGTTTTACGCCAAAAGTTTTCTTTAAAAATTATCAAAAAAAATTAATATTTCACAGTTTCAAAGTAGTAGTAGTAAAATATTTTTTTCAATAAAACCAAAGTACCTTTTTCAGTCTTGCCGGCAGCCAAGAAAAAATCCTACGGGCGCCGATGAGTAATGAAATAAAATTTTTAACGCTCCATAAAAATGGCACATGTGAACAAAATACGTGCAGATGAAATAGTAAAAATACAAATACAATGTATGCAACTTTAAACAACATCTAATATAATTCTTTCTTAATCACATGAAGACCAAACATATCTTTCGCGAGAATTTATTTATTCTCGGATTTGGATTTAAAATATGGCTTGGGAATGACGGGAGACAAAAAATGCAATTATACAAAATTAAACAATACGGCTAAAGCTGAATGAGAAAATTACTTATATAGTGTGCATGTAGGGTGAATGGGAAAATTGTCATTGTTTATAGCGTATATATTTTTGAAAAATATCGTGTTAGCCTTACCTTACTGAATGATGCTTATATTAAATGGGATGATACGTGAGTTTATTCGTTTCGTTGCAATCATATTTCGTTGTTATAAAATATTACTACGTATGAACGCACTAGCATATTATAGTGTTCTTATTTTATCTGTGAAAAAAAATTAAATAAAACATAAAAAACAAAAGCAAACTAAAACCGAAATTTAAAAAAGCCGAAAAAAAATAATGGAAAACAAAAACGATAACGTTTGAAAATTTATTAATCAACGATAAGTACAGTTAAGCAGGTGCTTTGAAACATTATTGCATCTCCCTCTCAACGCGGCAAACGGTTAACTACCCCGACCGAAACAGTCTTTACGGTTTTTATACACCGGCGAAGTATCCTTAAAAAAAAAAAAAAACAGAAACTAAGTCAAACAATGTATCCTACTTGCTTCCTCCACCCCCTTTTCGGTTACAGCTGAAGAAATATTGCATTTCTCCTACTCTTTATAGCCAGCATCGCAACACGGTACAAATGTACCGTAATCTATGTCAATCGGTTTATCGATGGCGACGTTAATATCGGATGGCGTTTATTACATAATGTTGTCTCGGTCGAAGAACAGCACCATTACACTGCTCTACAAATAAATAATACAAATAAATAATACAAATAAATAATGGAAAATTAAAGGATAAAAAGAAACGACAAATTGTGTCGTATTTCGCGCATCGTTTGTTCTGCTTGCTAATTTGCCATAAATTGTGTGTCTCGTATTGTTGCACCTCATTATCCTACTACAATAAACCCTACAAATTCCGATACATAATTTCAGTCTGCTGCAGCATCAGACAGCATTATCCGCTATGGAGAAGATATTACACGCTGTTTACTGAATGCTTCACAGGCTCTGCCGAGAACATACGTCTTTAACAGCGTTAAATAATGACAATAATAATGACAATAATAATGACAATAATAATGAAAACACACACATTAATTACGTCAATTATATTATAGCGGCGAGTAGAAATGTATTCAAGAATTACACTGATAATGTCTGTTTTGTTAAACATACGTATTTAGGGATGGTATTCAACGCTGTAATGTATTTTTGAATGAAGCACTCGCGAGTTTTGCTACTTAAAATACAGATGCGATTATATTACGTTAGGCATCGATGGCGCTGTTAATCGTAAAACTGGAAAAACCCGATAATTCCTTTTTACCCGATATTTATTTGTAATGGCGCTATTTAGGTCACCATTATGTGCTGCTAATGTACGGGAATGCAGTATGTGCACTACACGGTTTGATGGAAGAATTATCCATCGACGTGTCTGTAGCATCATGCTTGTTCTAGCGACCCCAGCTAAGTTGAGAAGCATATTTAATCTTCAAACGGAGGAAAGAGGAAATCGAAATCAAACAGATTAACACCCGTAGTGAATTACAAGTAATAATAACAATCACAGAAAAGAGAGACATTAAAATTCGTAATTATTTAAAAAAAAAAAAAACAAATTAAATTAATAGTAATTGCAAAAAATCAAATTATGCATAGTAAAGATAAAATATATCTCCACATCGGAGATTAGGCTACTTATTCTCGAACATGACTGTGAAAGAAAGGAAAATCGCTAACCGGATTTGATAAATACCCCCTTACTGTCTAGAGATGAATGAACGATGTAATCACCGGTTGAGAAAACCGCCGGGATATAACGCGACCTCTCATGTACCAAAAAAAAAAAAAAAAACAACCAAGCCGAATACACAAGTACATGTTAGAATATTGGCAGATTAAGGCTTGCAAAGCTACCGGAAGACGATAACATTGAGACACAATCGAACTGAGTGAAAAGAACGGATGGGGGTAAAAAAGTGGTGAAATTATGTTCATAACGAGAACTTTATTAGCGAGAACATGATGAAAACCAACTAAATGGAGTAAATCGATACGTCTATTTTTTAGGAAGCACGTCACTTTCATATTTGACTGGACATTTTACGATAAACAGACCAGATTGTTTGTCGTTGAAGAGATAATGAAAGACCGTATAAATAGTAAAGAGCTTCTCAGTGCTGCTTTAAAGCTGAAAAAGCAAAAAAAAAAAAAAAAAAATGATTTCCATGGCGCAGTTTAATTAGAATCGCTTTTTCTTTTCATTATTCACTGTGATGACAAAAACATACGGACACAACTGAAATCGACTTTGTAAATTCGTTTGACCCTCCAGAGAGCTCAACTACACTTGTGAATAATGTCTTATTCGAATACCCCTTTGTTTCCTCAGAACGTGCGATCCGAGCCTTGGCCTCTCTACCTCTTATAATGTCCACACCATCCTTGCACTCCCTTTTCCCTTTGAAGTTACTTTGTTAACCTCCTTTATTTTCTCAATTTCTAATCTTTTCCTAATGTAACTCGCAATTCTACGCGTTGAGTAAGCTCCACTGTTAACATGCCCAAAACAAAACAAAAAAAAACCCTGTTGGTTTAACAACCATGAAAATCATTCTTCGTTAGCGGTGCAGTAAGACGATCGCATGTGTTTATATCGAATAATAGTACAGCTAGCACGACATAAAAATTCCTTATAGTCATTCATTTAAACGAACGGGTAAAAAAATTCTATGAACAGAAGTATACGGAGAATACCTAAACAGGTGTAACCGGCGCGAGTTAACGATCATTATCAGAGACTTTAATAGGAATGTGACAAAATAAACGTGAAATAGCGATTAAAAAGCATGAGGTAAGTACCGCAATAAAACGGAATAAATATTGCGGGAAATTTTCTTCAAATCAAAAGTTACACGTTATTATTGTATACGCAAAATAGCGAATTATTACGAATTTTAGTTAAACGATACTAACAAATTAAACTCGATTATTTCGCCAGTGGTAAATAAATAAAACGAAGTAGCCCTGAGAAAGATTATTTCAAAAATCGGCAGAAACGAAAAAGGAATAAATAAAAGTTGGACTTTGAAAGAAGTACTACTAAAGACGAATTTGATTTAGGACTTTATGTATAAAATTCGGACTGACTTCGTTATTTCTGATAGTTTACATGTAATTGACGGCGTGTCTAAACACAGTTAAACATAGATTACCGAGGTTGAATTAAAAAATTATCCGGAATCTGAGAAATGCTTTAGACGAAACTATCTGAAGGTAGTCAAGATTGATCCCAAGAAACTTTAAAAATGAAAGGAATGCATTATCAGAAGAAATCAAAAAAAACCGCAAGAAACAACAGTTGATAATGAAGCTCTACAAGAATGAGCTGCAATCGGAAGCACACACACACACTATTAAAGGAACATCTGCACATGCCTCGTGTCTGTGCACGATAGGTTCCCCGTTTATTGGCGCCAGGTCAAAAACACAACCGCGTATCCGTTTGCGAATATTGTCTCAATTTCATCGCAAAACAAGGTGATTCCTGGTGGAAAAACATAATTACAGTCGAGGAAAGCTAGATTTATTGCTATGATCCCGAAACTAAGCAGCAAAGTTCGGAATAGGTGGAAAAAGCTGGTCCTCCGCCGATTAAACCGCGAGCACAAAAATCTGCAGCCAAAGCATTGGTGGTTACTTTCTTCGATTATTGAGGTATGCTGTACACTCATACGGTTCCTTAAGATCAAATGGTTACTGCAGTCTATTACATTTCAATTTTAAAACAACCGATGAAAGATCACATCCCTAAGAAGCGCCCAGATCTCGTTGGCCTTTGGAAGCTGCATCAAGATAATGCGAGATCGTGAATCGCAAATGCAGCGCTCGAATTCTTGGCTTAAAGAAAGGTCGAAACAGTGCCGCAGCCCCCTTAAAGCCCGGATTTGGCTCCGAACGACTTTTACCTTTTCTTATCCCATGGCACAAAAAAAGTTTAAAAGGCCGTCGTTTTCCTACTACTTTTACTGCCGTAAAGGCTTTAGAGGTGGTTTTGAAGAGACTTTCGGCGAAAGGCTTTGAGGACGTCTTCATCGAGTGGCAGCAGCGAATGGAAAGGTGCATCGGTTTGAAGATCAATAATTTGTATATGATAAACAATTTATAGCTTAAGTGTCAGTCTTTATTGAACACCCCTTTTAATAAAGGAAAAAGTTCAGTCAAACATGATGTTTCATGCGCTGAGGATTCCGTATTTTAACTTAAAGATAACTATAATATATTCATATTCACATAATTCATTTCATTTCATAGTGTTGTGCCATACTTAATTCATGAGCGTTGGCGACTACCTATTCATACGTTTCGGCTGTACATACCAAGGTATAGTGTGGCAGGCAATTGTTACATATTGTGATGGTTTGATTTATCGATATAAGAATGCAGTCGCGTGTGTGTCTGCTGTGTACTAGCACGCACATGATCGTATATAAAATTCAAAACAAAGAGATCTGATCTTTTGCACCGCAAAGAGGGTGAAGCACGTCATTCTTCGCGCTTTTTTAAACTTTTCACTAACTTCGGAAGTTTCGTGAAGAAAATCATCTCATCAATAAAGCACATGCCTGGGGGGAAAAAGTATGTTTTTCAAAACTTTCGAGCTTTCGGCGCCCCGAGAGCCTGCATATAAATATTAAGTTCGGCTATATTTTTCCTATAAAGCAGTCTTTCATGCGAATGTTTAAGATATGTTTTGGTTTCCTCAACTTTTTTACTTAAGCTATTACTTATGTGAACTTACTTTTTTTTTTTTTTGCTATTTTTGGCCCAAAGGACGAGAGAGAGGTTAAATAATTTTTTAATCGTAATTTTTTAATTTTATGAAAGAATTTCTACGTTTTGTTTTATATTTTGAGTTTCATTTTTAAACTGGCGAAGAGTTATGAATTATTTAAGGGTAATTTTTAAATTCCGTATTATATATTTTTAACGGTTTTTAAGATTTTTTTCCGCCCAGTGTAATCAGTTACTTTGAAAGTATAGATTGCCTTAAAGAGAATTTTAATTGTAATTTATGATTTATTTTTCAAGTTTATAAGTCGAAGCGTTCGTGAGTTATTGATTTTCATTTAATATCTTTGTCGTTTTTGAACCATCTTATTAGGATTCCAGGGTCTCTATCGTTTCGGCCTCGTTATGTTTCGGCTGCGACACGATTCGGCCTCATCCTTTTTTCAAGTAGATCTAGTTTAGTGTTAACGAATTTTTAATTTTTTTTCCTTCAGTTAATATCAAATTTAAGGCGTAAAATAATCATTGCATCAAAAAATTACCCACTTTCTTAGAAATTAAATTAGTAACTATGTTTTTTTTTTCATTCACATATAGCTTAAAAAATCATTTCTTTGATTATATATTCATTTGGCGGGTTATTTCAATAAAACATTTCGGAAAAAATTAGTCAATCACGGCAATGGACATTTTTTTTTCTTTCAAGGAAAAACCATGTGCTTTATAATAAATTTTTCTCTCTTCTCTTCAGTCGTATTGTCCGTTTGCGGACGTCGTGACCAACCATCATAAACCAGTGGATCGAGCGACCACCTGTCGCCATTGCTCTCTGTTGTTGCTTGTTTTTATTAGTTCTGATAGATAATTTTGTGACGGCTTTAATATGATATCTATGAACTTCATCGGTGGCCGTCCCCGACTCCTTTTTCCTTTAATTTTTCCTTGTATAATATTTCGTTCTAAACCATTCCGTCTCATTATGTGCTCAAAGAACCCTAAACTCTGCCTTATTATCGTGGGCAATAATCGTTGCATCGGTTCTATATGTAGCTGTTTTAGAATTGACCGGTTGGTTCTGTGTTCTGTCCAGGATATTCTTAGCATGCGCCTATAGCAGTTCATCTCAAAGGCTTCGATTTTCCGACGTGAAGCCGCCGTTATTTTCCAAGATTCTGAACCGTACCGGAATATCGAGTGTACTAGCGTTTGCATCAATCTTTTTTTCACTTGGCATGTTACATGATGATCTTTCCATATTTTCGTAAGTTTACCTAGCGCATTTTTTGTCATGCCTATTCGTCGTTTTATTTCTGTCTCGCAGTTTCCATCGTTGGTTATATAGGCACCGAGGTATATGGTTCCAGATTTTGTGTCAATGTTGAGCGATGAAGTAAGTTTTCCTGATAGTTTATGTGCTCTATCAACCACCACTATTGTACATTTTGATCGGTTTAGTGTAAGATTAGCCCTCCGGCTGAAATATTCAATCCGATCCAGTAAATTTGCCAGTTCTTTTTCACTTGCAGCAATTATAACTGTATCATCAGCGTAGCGTAAGTTATTTATTTGCCTACCATCGATATTGACTCCACCTTCCCAACTTTCAGTTACCTGGCGCATGATCCACTCGCTGTATATGTTGAATAGAACGGGAGATAGGTGCATCCCTGTCTGACGCCTGTTTCCATTTTGAAGCTTTCAGATTTTTCATTTTCTATCTTAACATAGACGTTGTTGTTTTCATATAGGTCTTTGATTAATATAATTAGATGTTCTGGGACGCCCATTTCTTTAAGTATTACCCACAACGTGTTCCAGTTCACCTTGTCAAAGGCTTTGGAATAATCTAAAAAACAGAATATTGTCGGAACATTGTATTCATAGGCTTTTTCAATTATCTGCCTGACGTTAAGTAGTTGTTCACGCGTTCCTTTCCCAGGCATAAAGCCTGTTTGTTCTTCTGAGATTTGTGGTAACAGATATGTCTTTAGTCGTTCCACTATTACATACAGTAAGGTTTTACTCGCATGGCTGATTAAAGCGATTAATCTATAATTGATTTTTACATGCGCATAAAATGGGAAATAAATTAATTTTAATGATTATGAAAAACTACCAATTTGGAAAAAGGAAAATCGATCTAGAATCTGAATTTTATTGAAAACATTTGTTTATTAGTCTTAAGAAGTTATTTCTCCGTTTTCATATTTGTTTTCGATATATGTACGTGAAGTCGAATATAATTTTCCATTCGAATAAGTTTTAACAGTGATTCTTTATTCTGACCTTCTGAGTCTTTGCCTCCCGTTCCTATTCTTTCTCACTTCTCTTCTTCAATTTTTCCTTCGTTAGCTTCTTTCATTTTTACTACTATTTCGAACTTATCCTCGATATATATAATTTCAATCGTTTCTAATTATTGGCTATGGGTAATCGTCTGCTGCTGACACCCCTCTCTACTAAAACCAAAAAATGTTTTAACATGCGAGATCCTAGTTTTCATTATTTTCCAAGAAATCATTTTAACCGGTTTTTACATTAGCTTTCATTAAATATTACTTTAAACGCACTATTTTTAGAAACTTCAATTAATCACTTTCCTTAACGAATAACGAACGAAAAATATTAGCACGAATTTTTAAAAAATCAGTTCTCCGATAATTTTTAAAATATGCATTAGATAAAATTGTCTTTTTGCGGCAACAAATTTTACTAAAAAAAAAAATTGATAAACTATTTTTAAAATTACATTCCCGGCGGGGGCATCATAAACCCAATTAAAGATCATTACATTATTATTTAATATCATCTAAAGTTTAAAAAAACAATACCGTATTTAGAATCAAAGCATGTAAATTAATTTCTGTATTTTATTTTAAAATTTATTTTTACCTTTTTTTTTTTGATTTTTACTAATTAACATTGAGAATTTCTCAACACGTTGCATTTTTCGTTTTAGATAGACCGAGGTCTAAAAAAAAATATATATACAAATCCCCGACGGCATTAATTGGGCCTGACCGGCTACGTGTGAAACAAAATAAAGGGGCTAAAATGATATTTATAATGTATAGACACTATTTCGTTCGAGTCTGAAATCCATAGATTTTGCATTAAAAATACGTTTCTCATGTAATTTGTTAACCGACAAATAAAATTTTGATAAAAACTGTTATAAACTGATCCGTTTTATAATATAAAATTTCTGAATTTTAAAATAAATGTATAAAATTTACTCATGAAGTGAGTGTTTATTAACTTACGGAACCAATTTTTTATTTAAACAGTTGAATGATGTTTTTTCACACCCATCAAAAGCGAATAGTAAAAATTTCTGCAAAACATCTTTCACCTTTTTTTTCTTATAATTTAGGTTTCAGCGCTATTATAATGAGTAACGTTTCCACAAAAAGTTTAAAAAGGAAAGATATTTTCAACGATCTACCGACGAACAGGATATCCTTATGAATGGATTACTTTTAACAATCCCTACTTACCTATGCTCAAACAAACAACTCACAAGATACACTGGAAAAAACAGTGCAAACTATAGATAGGTATATTGACTATGTGGCAGTGTATACTGATGGTGCAAAGGCGGATACAGTATCATTCCAGGCGGCAGCAGCGTGTTCTCTCAAAGCGTTTGGCGGGAAAAAAAACACTGAAATGTTTTTTTATTATTATTTTGTTGATATTGTATTAGGTTTATAGACGGCAGACAGACTGTGTTGTATGTGTCAACATCCTTTATCGATGTGCTTTTTCGTTTTAAATAGAAAAGTAAAAATAATAATAATGACGTGTTTTGCACCCATTCCATTATATATTTTATTATGTTCTCCTGTTAGAAAAATTAACCATTTTCTTAGAAATTTAAAACCGAATAGCCAGTTGTACGGGTTATGAACAGTACAGGTAAATAAACTTCATCTTTTATCTAACCGCTCAGGATTTCGTGAAATGAACAAATTGAAGCGCTGCGCTTAACAACTTTATAATAATTAAAATTTAAGAGCTCAAATTCATGGAATTCACTCAAAATTTCTTTAAATTAGTTCCAGAATTTCTAGAATTCCTGTATGTTGTACACCAAACTTCCTCAACGATTTACCCCTTAGGCACGCATTACAGTGTACAAGAAGAAAATGAAAAAAAAAAAAAAATAGAAACAAACGTGATGACGATTAACCGATAAAAAATTTTGAAGAAGTATTTAATTATTTGTTGGACTGCCTCTAATTCGCGTTAAAAATTAGCGTATGATAAAGGAGAATAACTTCTTAAGACTAACAATCAAATTTTACGTTCCAGTATCCGCTATGTTTCTCCTGTAATAACCCTTAAGTATGCATATATTTATGAGTTGTTCTAAATTTTCAAAGTTTAATATTCCCTCCGTTAAGACGAAGAGACACGCTGTGTTTAACACTTTTTTGAACTTTTTGCGAACTTTTACAGTTTTGTTAAAAAATCAAAATTTATATTTGTTTTTTTTTTCTTCTTTTTTGAAAAATATGTATTTATTATTTTTTACATACAAAACTTTCGTCAAGCTAAAACGATTGTCGACGAATTATCCTATTGAACACTTCACCATCTTAAATTAATTTAAACATGTACATAATCGTGTAATATTTACTAATCTTAATCTATCTTTTTACTTATCAATACTTAATAATCTATTTCTATCTGTTATATTCAACATTTTTTGTTTTTTTTCCCAGTTTTTTTGTTGCGTCTTGTCATTTTATTTTATGTTTATTATTTTTTTTAATATTTTCTTCTTCCTGAAGCCATTGCTTTATTTTCTTTTTTCTTTCTCCTATTTTTTCTTTTTCTATTATTTCTTTGGGTATTTTATTCAACATCTGAGTTATAATATAGTTGTCCGTTTGCTCCCCCATCTTTGTTCTTTCTAACGGCAGTCGGTACGAAAGTTTTTTCCTCAACTCGTATTCTGTTTTTATTCTTTCTTCCAATTCAATTTTCTTTCTGCTGATATGTACTCCCCTATCTTCAGTAATAAGTACATTCCTCTTATGCTCATTATGTCTTCTTTTTTAATTATTTCACTTTCAGTTTCTCCCTTTAAGGATTTCCTATTAATTTTAAACATTTAATTTGCAGTTTATTCATTTGCGCCGAGAATACTTTCCTCATCATTATCCCTGAATTCCATATCTGATCCTCGGCTCTACTAGCGCATAATAAACTACTTTTAATGTTTCATTTGTTGCATATTTCTTTAATGTATATAAAGCTGGTAAAACTGCTCTTATTTTCTTTGCAATGTATTCCATATGTATGTCCCATCTTAAGTGTTGGTTCATCATTACTGTCTAAAAATGTTTATACTGAGTTACTATGTCTAACCTCTGACAGTTTTTCATTTCACATTCATTTCTTCCTCCCTAATCGAGTATGCAAATCCATTTGAGTGTATTATTATATTTGGACAATACAAATCAGAGCTGTCTCTTTTTTTCCGCAGTGCCATTAGTCTTTTTTACATTTATTCTTAGACTTTTATCGTGTGCCCATTTACTTATTGTTAATAGATCTTTTTGCATCCTTATTTCTGCCTCTTTAACATCTTCATGTGATGTAACTATTGCTATATCATCCGCGTACGAGACTACCTATTATTAAATAGCGAGCTTTCCATCGATATGCAACACCCTTAGAAAAAAATTTACTTAATTTTTATTCTCCGAAACTCTAATGTGAAAATTAAAAATCGGTTATGTAATTCCACTTTTTTTTTTAATGTGCGTGTCAATTTTTACGATTTTTGTCGTCCTCGGTAATTAAGTTATTCGAGGATACATATATTTTGGAAGAGCATTTTATCCGCAACTAATGTGCAAAATTTCAATAAGTTAAACGGTTGCAGAGCTGTTGAATTTTATTTGATTTCTTTACGTTTTCCAAATCGCGTTGTATTAACCTTTTTTGATGTATTATCAGCGTAGAGGAAGCCGTAAAAATAACGACACGAGAAATGCCAATTTTTCTCTTCGCTTGCTACGTTTATCACAATTTTTTGAACTATTAAATTAGTTACGGATGTGTTGTTTCTTTTTATTTAGCGCAGAATTACTCGAAGATCAGGAAAGTAATGCCAATCGATGTAGAAGGAAGTTTGAGGATCCATGCGTCTCACTAACACATAAGAATCACGTTGAAAACCGTACGGCAAGTTGTTGTTCAGCTGGCGAGTTCGTCCTCCGGCGAGTTCGCTCTCTGACGAGTCGATCCCGGCGATATGATACCGACCCAAAAGAAATACGTTAATTTTTCTATTAAATATCGTTTTTTTAAAAGCTCAATTGTTCGATAATTATATTTCTTCGCAGTAAAAGCAGAATTTTGAAAATGATTGTGATATCCATTTTAAATTTTTCTTCATTTTTATGTTGCGATTTAATTCTTATTTTTTAGTATTTAGCTGAATGGTAGATTTATTGATTTATTACGCGCAATCACCGATGACAAATACTGAATTTATCAGTTTGCGCGGACTGAAAATTATCGGAACAATTGATAATTCTGTTTGAAATGCAAAGATTTTTAATAAGGAGCTGGGGTTGCATCAAAGTCATTTAAAAGAAATACTGAAACGGGGCAATAGCAGAGTAAAGCATTTTTTTGAAGTCAACATTTGTTCCTTTTCGAACACTCGACTATTTTTTTTATGACTCTAAACTTCCCTATTATGAATTTTTTTTCAAAATTTCGAAGAACAGTTTATATGGCGAAGAAGTAATTTTATTATTTTATAATAGCTACTTGTTGGCTGCGTGTATTTAGCATTTCATTCACAACAGTTAATAATATTTTAAACGTTCATCGCACAAAGTTGGTGTCCCCGTTTGTGGGAAGTATGTTTTCGCATGTATATATTGGAAAGAGAGTTTGCTCTGGATACCGTACGCTGAATTTAAAATTTCCAGCAAGTGGCAAAGCAAAGTTAAAACTTTAAAATTCTACAGACTGGCTACTCATATTCTACTTTAGAAGGTAGCATTTCTTTGAAATGTATTGATCGGAAACGCGCAAATTAAATATATTTCAATAGCAAAAAAAATATAATTACCATGGAAAATCAATTTTAATACACGTTGATGATTATAAAGAAGTACGTTTAATAAATAAAGAATACCCTGAAAAGTCGAAGTCAGCAATAGCCACGACGGTCCACTGTTCCAAATGATGGAACACAACAAACAATAAATTATTATAAAAACAACGAAGAAAATTCTTACAATATGATGTGGGATTACGCTGAATGTGATGTGATTGTTCGATTTCTTCTGAAAAAAGTCGCACGTGTACTAGTAAAATGATTCAGAATAATAAATGATCTCGCGAGCTAATGGTTAAAAGGTTATGTTGTCAAAATGAAAGTGGCGAGACAAAACGTCAGAAATAGCTGGAATCGAACACAACTTCCAATTTCCCCCCCCCCCCCCCCCCATACTTAAATAATTCAGCAATGAACATTTGCGGAGTTTTTTTGTGTTTTTTTTTTGGTTTCGTAGTAGTTAATGGCCCTGCGAGGCACAGGTTGCTGTAACTAGAGTTATCTCCTCTAGTAAGTAGTCACTTGACCGTCATATAGTGCCAGCCCCACCGACGGAGAAATAAAACAGCAACCACATGAATTCCGTACGTCCACGTCGTGCAGGGTGGTAATCTTCTTTTCGCTCGGCTTAGCGCTGATTAGAAAAGCTAAATCGGAATTCACACATGAAGCTGATAGGAAAACGAAGGAGGATGCACTTGCCGAAGGTGCTCTGACCAATAAATACCGTTAAACGTTTCTTGCTGCAATACCAACAGTAGACTATCAGTAACTCGCTCGTGACATAAGTGCTCGGTCGGGTTGATTATCAATTCAGAGTGAGCAAGCGAGTACTCAGCGCCTAAAAACTCGGCCCTTTCGGCTAAGGGAGTGAACCCTGACAGAAAATCCGGCGGAAGGCCAAAGGGAAACCATCGCTGTACCTTCATCTGCAGGATATCACAATGGCAGTAAATAAAACGATATGGCCCTAAGTCCGGTACAACCCTTCAATGGGCACAGGGTACGAAGAATCTCACCGTCTGCTCATGTGAATTACCAGTAAGATAGGAACATGGAATGTTAGAACATTATATATCAATCAGGAAAACTTCAAAATGTACTACTAGAAATGATACACGTTTACAACTAGATATTATGGGCTCATATGCGAGCATAAATGGCCGGGTACAGGAATTTGTCAACAAGAAGAAGGAACTTTCTACTACTCGAGATATGATAAAGAACAAAGCAATCGCCCAATAAATGGTGTTGGGCTAATTGTATCACCCAAGATGGTTCAAAATGTAGTCAATTTTACACCTATATCAGGCAGATGTATGTTTCTACAAATACAAGGCGCCCACTGCCTAATAAACATTATTAAGATTTATGCTTCTACGACGGAACCACAGTATGATCAAGCAGCAGATGAACTCTACCAATCAATCCAGATGATATTAGATAAACTTAAAAGATCAGATATCCTCGTAATTATGGATGATTTCAATGCAAAGATAGGATATGGAAAACGTGGAAGTTAAGTTGGTTGCTTTAGACTCGGCAATAGCAGTGATAGAGGAGATAAACTGCTTGAATTCTGCGAACAAAATAATTTGGTTATAACAAATACCCGGTTTGAATTACCTAAGAGTTGCCTGTATACGCGAAAGGCCCCAAATGATAAAGATGATTGCATAATCAGGAATCAAATCGATTATATTCTAATAAACCGGAGATATAAGAATATGATCAAACAAGCCTTAACATATTCAGGAGCTAATATCAGTTCCGACCATAATGTTTACTGGTTGCTGAAGCAAAACTACGATTGAAAAAAATAATAAAAAACAAAAATGAGCAAAAGAAATGGGACATTAAAAAGTCTGTAGAAACAAGAGCCCAAATTTCAGAACAGTTTAATAACAACCTAAATGGACTTGGTACAGAATTTGATGTTACTACAGAAACTTGTCAGAAGTATTTGAAAATAAACAATGTTAAAAGGAAAAAGTGAATGATAGGCAAAAACTCGACGTGATGAATGAGAGGAGAGGTCACAAAGGCAAGAACGAAGCTGAGTACAAACGCCTGAATAAACAAATCAAGAAATCGATCAAAGAAGCCAAGAACAAGTAGATGGAAGAACAGTGCGAAGAAATAAAGGCGTTGGCCGAAAAATATGATTCGTTTAAGATGCATAAGCAGATATAAGCAGTTACTGGGAGAGGGCTCAATCGCCCCTTAATGCGGCTGTTAGATAAGCACGGTACCCCTGTTATTGAACAGAATGAAAAGAAAAAAATATGGAAAACATACTTGAAAATGCTATTTTTTGAACATCGACCTAACAATTCCATAATGCCTTTAACCCAGAAGGAAGTCCACAAATGTTTTAATCAGAAGTAAGGCATGCAGTTAAATTAATCCCGAGTACGACGGCTACGGGTCTTGACAGGATATCCGGAAATGTAGTTAAACTTCTTGATGAGGAAAATATCTAGAAACTGACCGTGTTATTCAATAAAATCTACATATCGGGAAAAATTCCAGCCGAATGGCTGAAGTTATCGTTTGTACTCATACCGAAAAGGCAATATCCTAAGGAATGTATATCGTACAGTCAGCCTTATTATGAGTCACCTTCTGAAACTATTCTTGAGGATTATTCACCATAGAATCCGAGCTAAATGTGAATACGTTTTAAGTGAAACCCGATTTGGTTTTCGTGCAAGTTTTGAAACAAGAGAAGCCCTACTGGCAGTTAATGTATTACTTCAAAAATGTAGGGAAATGAATAAAGAAGCATTTATTTGCTTTCTTGACTATGAGAAAGCATTTGATAACGCCCAACATCACAAATTAATGGATATTCTTTAAAGTACTGGAATTGATGAATATGATTTAAGGATAATTAAGAATCTATATTGGAAGCAGACAGCTGAGCTCATTCTAGAGAACGGGGAAAACATAGACTTTGAAGTCCGATGTGGAGTACGACAAGGATGTACCCTTTCACCCCTATTATTCAATTTGTACGCTGAGCAGGTTTCCAGATTAGCTGTCTCGGACCTACCCTTGGGCGTTCGGATTAACGGAAGAATTATTAACAACATTCGCTACGCAGACGATATTGCTATTATTGCAGAGAATGGAAGAGATCTTCAACATCTTCTCAATGAACTCAACGCAGTTGGAAAGTCATACAATTCGAATATAAACGTGAAGAAAACGAAGTGGATGGTGGTAAGCAAGAAAAATAACTTCAATCAAGTCTCTCTGTTATGGTAAACAATGAGAAGATTGAACGGGTTGAAAAATTCAAATACTTAGGCTGTTACATTACTGAGAACCTGGACCCAGATACAGAAATAAAAATGAAATGCAATTATGCTCGGGGAGTGTCTTCACCAGCATGAGAAATCTCCTTTGCGATAGATCCTTGCGTCTAGATGTACGTCAAAACATTATGCAATGCTATATTTATCCAATCTTACTATATGGAATTGAGGCAACAATACTCAATAAAAGACGGGATTAGAAGCTGTAGAAATGTGGATGCGCAGAAGGATAGTGAAAATATGATGAATAAAACATCGAATGAAAAAATTCTAGAGATGGCCAAAACATAAAGAATGTGCTAATAAAATCCATCGTACACAGGAAAATAAAATATTTCGGTTATATAATCAGAGGAAAGAAATAATTCTGCAACTAATTCTTCAGGGAAAAGTAGACGGAAAGAGAACGACCTGATTAGATAACATCAAGAAATGGACGAGAACATGGTTGTTAAAAAGACTCATGCAAGATGGCAGAAATAGAAGGTTTTTGATGATGTGATCGTCAACGCTCTTCGAAGAGTATGACACCAAGAAGAAGTAGTTAACGATGTCACCGGAAAAGGGAATTGTCGAATACTATCGAGGAGTAACTTTTTGGGATGAATATTACACGATGAAGCTCCGTCGATGAGTAGCATGTTTCGTAGATCGTATATGCGGAAAAATTTATTTACTCTAATTTAGTTTTAAACGCAGTTTAGGACGTCACAGATACAAAGGATGCTCGAGATTGGTTCGGTACATAATTATTTTCAATAGCCCAAAAGAGAAAATCTCTAAAAAATCAAATTTCTAAAATGGATAATGATAGTAAAAAATTTAAAAAAAAACTTAAGTTAACGAAAGTTCACAAAACGGTCTCTACATATTTTTAAAGATTTGCAAACCGTCCAACTTCCGTCGAAGCTTTTCAATTATTAGCTACTAAAATCCTAACGGTAGAACTTTAAATTTTCTGATGCCCTGCGAAATTGCATTTTTTGTTCCGCTTAGTGAAGAATTACTACAGGTTGAAAATCAAAAAAAAAAACTTGCGGCAAACGCTAATCATCGAAAAGTAGAAAAGTCTGAAGATTTCTTTTCGGATTATATTCTTTTTTTTTTTATATATGCAAGTCATTTATAAAGTTATTTTAATCGCAGATCGGTTAGCATGTTTTCAAAATCCACTTTCGGTGACCGGAATAAGAAGTTTACGAGCATGTATTAAACGGAATAAGTGAAGCGAATCTATTTAATCAAAATATCGGAATGCGGAGTTGGTCGGCAACGTGATGTTTAAAATGAAACTGATTAGAGGTGAAGAAATTTTAATTTTTAAAATATCACTTCGTTATTTTTCGAAATCATATACTCTAGAAATAAATGGCTTAACAGTTATTGGTAGATGATTAATAAAAATACATTCTTTTTACAACTGCAATGCGTTAAAAAATGGCAAGAATGCTTTAATGCGCATCATTAAGCATACATAATATGCAACAGTACTTACCAAGGACAAAATAGTAATATCAATTTTTCAAAAGCAGTTACGAAAATTAAATGAGCAATCTTTGATGAAAAGAGGAAAACTTTTTCTTCTTCTTCTTCGATTGTCATAATCTGCGCGTTGACGATCCTACTGGCGCTAGAATAACACTAAAGTTTTCGTTAAATTTTTCGCCCTTCCGCTGCTCGCACAAGGTCACCAACAGCGTTTAGTCCTGTCCATTGCCGTACATTCTTCAGCCAGGAAGTTCTCCTTCTTCCCTTTCCGCGGCGTCCATCAATTTTCCCTTCAATTTTTAATTGGTTCGTATCTTTGACCTCTGATTAAATGTCCGAAATATTCGATTTTCCTTTTCTCGACCGTCTGCGTCAAGTATCTTTTAACATTAGCCAGCTCCAATACCTTTTTTCGCTGGTCATCTTCTGTGTCGAAGGAATTCTCAGAGCGATCTTCTATGCAGCCACATTTCACATGCTTCCAGTTTTTTTAACATCTTTGCTGCCGCTGTTGCTGCCTCCACTCCATATAACAGAATACTATAGATGTAACATGTTACCGTTCTCTGACGTGCTTTTAAATTTAACGAGTTTTCATTTTCAAAAAAGAGTAGTCTTGGCGTATCTAATTCTTCTCTTAGAGTAAAATTACTGAATCGATATTTTTAAATTTCTTTCGATAGCTATTGGTATTTTTTTTTTGTAACATGCGCATAAACTGCGTTTAAGTAATGAACAATTTATAACGTTAAATTGGTGTAACTTCGATGAGGGGGGAAACACGAATTCCGCACCACCCCTTAACGCAGCGGGAGGTCAGACTCGAACTGCGCACCGTCCGCCGAAATAGCTCGCTCGCTGAGAACTCGAATTCCGTACTGCCTTTAAAAAAAGTACTCCGGATTTTATAAAATCGACAAAATCAGTAAAAGTGTCGTTCTTTCAGTGACTTTCAAAATGTCTTATCATATTTCGATGATGGGGAACGTTTGCTATTTGGAATAATACATTTCGATTGCTTAAAGAAACCTCCCTAAAGGTTTTCGAAAAAAAGGCTATCATTTCGTTAACAGTACGGTTCTTATACTAAATATTTTTAACACAATCTAGGAACGTACATATACACCTATTTAAAGAAATGTTACATAAAATATAATAATTTTTTGCACGAATATTATATAAAATAATGTAAATTACAATAATTTCTAACTGAATATGTAGAATTTTCATCGCGCGGCATATTATGTTTCACGAAACTTCTGTTTCACATTAATACTAAATACCGTGTTGAATAATTTACATAAATTAAAAATGTGATGACCGTATGAAATTTTCGAGTTCGACAAATAAAGCATCCTATTATTATTATTATTATTATTATGTAGAGTTATTTAAGAGTTTGAGAGAACCAAGTTTTGGGGAAATTTCAGTTCTGGATATTCATCAATCAGTGTTCTTCAGTCTCAGAGTTATAAATTATCATTTGAATTAAAAGCAAATTTCTACAAAAATCGTAATTTTGTCATTTAATGTACTATCCAACAATATATTGTAGTATCCTACTTAAATTTTAAATGACAACAGATAAAAATTTACAATTAGTACAAAAATTGACACGTATATTAAAATGAATAGTTTTCGGCAAGGGATAATTCCAACAGAACATAAAAATATAAAATACAAACATGAATATTAGCCCAATTGCAAACTGGAGAAATAGATAGGTTGCATTTCGCAAAATGTTATTCCTATAAAGCAATTGTATAGATTCCCTACGTCGACACAGTCTATTTATAGTTTTATTTTAAATTTTACGATAATGTTGATATTTATAAATAAACTTTTATTTATTCGATTAGATTTAATTCACATTTTTATTTATTATATATTATTTTTCTGTTCATTTATGGACATAATGATTGTGTATATTATTTACACAATTTTACTTTGTCGTTAAGAAAATCGTTTTTTTTTTAAGTTTTTTTAAACTGGTCGCAAATTCTGAAAGTTCTTTTTTGAGAAGCTGAAATATGGTTTCAACTTCCGTGTAGTGTTTTCTATCAGTACACAACAAGACCGGGAAAAAAATATTTTTTTGGATTTTTAAATTTCCAGCACCCTCCGGTAATTTAAATTTGAAGCTAAAATGACGCTATATTTTTTTCCCCGAAGTATCCCCCCTATTTATATATCCCTATTTATATATTTAGGAAAATTAAATTTGTTTTCTGCTTTTAGACCCAAATGGAGTTTATATAAATGGTCATTGGAATTTGTTTGTTGCATATTTTAAATTTCAGGAATAATAATATCGGATTTTGAAGCGATTTTTAGGTAATTTTAAATTCGTCATATTCTTAACTTTTTGCGCGATTTTTAGCACTCAAGGGTTAGAAGAGCTGTTCGAACGTTATGCATTTTTTGAAAGAGCATTTTAAAGTACTATTTTTGCACATAACTTTACATTTAAATGTGTAACCGTCGTAATTTTTCCCCATAAATCCAGCTTGCAATGGTACATAACAGTAATTTGACTGTTTAAATTACTGCCCTATTTATGATCATAAAAAGATGTCCCAGAATATTGTTATTTTACAGCGGCTTTATAGAATTCCAGCTGTTCCAGAAATATTCATTTCAGTAATAGAACTGTCAACACATTGATAATTGCTCAACATTAATGGTAACACGGAATTCACATTAATAGTATATAGGAATGCGAAATATTTTATTAAAAATAGTAACTTGTGTAAATAAAGAAAAATTTTAGCCGTCGCTGTGTCAAGAGGTAAAATATACGTTTGATAACAAATATAATTCTTTTGAAACCAGAAAAATAAAAGATCATAAATGTAGACAGTTAGGAGTATGTTAAATTATACTGAAAGTTGAGCTAACTAGAAAATTGCAAAAGCCATAATGAATTTTTAATGATTAAACAATAAATAAGAACATATAAAAGATATCACAATGTTATTTATCAAAATTATAATATTTGTTTTTCGTAAAATCAAAAATGAAACTGGAAGTTTAAACAATTAGTATATATTTTTAAAATTAACCTGGCGTATTCTCGAATATTTTTTATTATACAGGAAATATGTTTAATATATAAACAGGTGTCGTAGTATTTTTCGTTGGAAGATTTTAAATATCATTTTAAAATAGTACGATACGTAAACATTTTGAAAGCTATCGAACATTAAAAATGTAGTACGATGAAGTGTTTTGGAACCTCTGTGTCCAACAAATATCATGGTCCGAGTGCCGTTTTCGTTCGGTTTTTATATTTTATACCTGCGAACTTCCGGTGCGGAATTCGTTTAGATCACTAGACTTTTTTTAACCGTCGGCCCGGGTAAACAATTGTGCGCAATTCGAGCGTCACCTGATAAGGCAGTTACGAACTGAAAATATTCCGGATCCGCCATGGACTACATTAAAATTACCTGCGATTACAGTATTATGTGTTATATAAAAAGAGGGAATATTAGAAATATTATATGCAGGAAAAATAAATACTATTTCATGTATGCAGCACGTTTACAGACTAAAATACAAATAAAACGTCAACCAATTTAGGTTTTTTTTTTGAGGTGGAACTTCTTATGGGACACTACGAGTTTTGTAAACTCGTCGAACTAACAAAATCTGTTAAACTACTTTTCTTTTCTAATGCCCGTTTATTTTAACGTAGAGTGAGAGTGACAAAAGAAAAAAAATGTTTACGAAAATCGACACAAGGAAAAAACGGCGAGAATAGTCGCCGCGTTTCTGTTTCTGTTTCTGTTTTTTTTTCTTTTCATTCTTTTACAACAGATAACAAAATAATGTGCACAGTGATTAACAAAATCTGTTAAACTACTCGTGTCCTTTTCTAATGCTTGCTACTTGAACGTAGAGCCAGAGAGGCAGACTAGATATACGAAGATCCGCACAAAGAGAAGACGCCGAGAATAATCGCCACATTAATGTTTCTGCTTTTTCTTTTTCTTTTCGTGTGTTTAATTTAAATCGATAATGCTAATTCGTTCGGGTTAATGCATTACGTTACTTTTATAATTACTCGATTGTTTCTTCATATTTATATTTCCTGACAACTAATTGTGGTAACTCTACATGCCATAAATTTACGACAGTTGAGTAGAACCAGGCAAATTTCACTCAAAAATATTTTGAAAGAGCAATACTACTGCGAAAAAAGGAAAAGTTCCTTTAGGCAGCAAAGTGATCAGAAAAAATAAGGGTTAGGTCAGGTACATGAGACGGACTCGCCCGGATAAACAGGCCATTATAAAACAAAGTAAACGACTTGAAAACTGCCAATAATAAATCGCCAACCCGCGAGCACACCCATTGTACGATCTCGAAAAAGAAAGGTGTTTGATGCTTGGTGGCTATAACTACTTCTCAAACACATACCGTGTTTCTTCTTCCTTAATTATTTGTTGGCTGATTCCTTTATCCGTCGGTACTGTGGGTTCTGTAAATGCAGATGTGGCCATGGTATGGGACAGCTAACTCCTTTTGCTCTTACCTTCGGCAATGCCATTCCTTCTCTTTTTTTAGGATGCATTTGCATTTATCGACATTGATTGTCATTGTTTCTCCATCCTTAGTATAATAGGGTTCTTTGGCAGATTCCGTTCCTTGTGACTCGTAATTTCTACTATTTACACGTGTTAATGGGTAATCGTCCGTTTCTGGCAAGCCCACGGTAAAACCAAAACAAGAAAAAAAAAAGAAAAAGAAAAAGAAAAAAAGGTATGAGAGAGGCGAGATAGTAACCCCGGCAAAAATCTTCATAGAAACAAACGAAAAAAGTGCAATAGTGGAAATGAGAAAATGCTTTAAACTAGGTATTAGAAAATTCGTATATAATAATTGTTAATGAAAATGATAAATAAAACCAAGGTATAAAAAAGCTGCACGTCAGTTGAAAAAACTAACAGCATTAGAAGTAAAACTTTTTTCATGAAATGCAATAAATTTTAAAGGAGGAAACAAAAAAAGTACATTGAAGTAAAAAAAAAACAAACTTAAAACTAACAAAAATGATTAATAATATCAATAACGATTTGCAGATAATCATCTCGAATTAAACACTATACAAGTTTCACTTGCATGCACTAATTATGTACGTGTACATTTAACAATAAATATGTACATGCAAGTGAAACTTGTATAGTGTTTAATTCGAGATGATTATCTGCAAATCGTTATTGATATTATTAATCATTTTTGTTAGTTTTAAGTTTGTTTTTTTTTACTTCAATGTACTTTTTTTTTTGTTTCCTCATATAAAATTTATCGCATTCCATAATAAGAGTTTCACTTCTAACGCCGTTAGTTCTCAGTTTTTTTTTGTTTTCTTTTAAACTGCATTTTTGCCTTTAATACGAAAACATTTATTGAAATTATAAAGACGGTGTAGCGTATATTACAAACAGGTATGTACGTAATTAGTAAGGTAGGTGCGCAAGGAACAGTTCACAGACCCCGGCGGATAGGAGCGTAGATTTAGAAACCGATAGGTGCTTGACTACCAAACCGGAGGTATCATGGGTTTTCGGGATAGCCTCGTTCCGGGTCCAAGTCGCTATCAGGTTTATACCTAATATCTGATATTGAATATTGGTTATACCAGAGAATTATCTGGGGTAAAGTAAAGGCGGATAATCCAAAAGTAGAAAGTAACTGGCCCCACTACTCTCTCTAGACCCATTAGATCCTTAAGTACATTATGGAATTCTTCACTTCACAATCCATGATACCTTATCATAATTGTTTTACTTTGCCTATTTATTATAAGAGGTAATCTATATATTTTTAAGTAATCTGTAATTTAGGAAGGAAAAGAAGTGTTTTCCTAAATGAAGGTTTGTAAAATAATTAATAAAATTAAAAAAAACACTATAACGAACATCTTAAAAGTAAAAATACTTGAAAGGTTATTATTCCGATCTTTAGTGAAACGGAAAGAAAATATATCGATAAGGATAACTATTTAGTGTACGATATTATTTGTGTATCAGAAGGAAACCTAAATTTATTTACATTTAAAGAAGGATATCAAAATATCAAAAGAGTATTGTCAAAAATTAAGTGAAACGTTTGAATTTTAACTTAACTAAAATAGAAATAAGGTTAATTTTTAATAATATTTCTCGATTTTCTTTTCTAAATGAAAACAGGTTACTAAAAATTCATCCGTTACTAGTACTAAAAATTACAAAAATTCCCGCGAAAAGTTCTGTTATATTAATTTTTATATTCAATCTTAAGATGTTTGTTATAATATTTATAATTAACGAAATCATACTATAAATCACTCGTTTGTTGTTTAAATAACGAAGTATGTCGGTGGTTTTAATAATTTGTAAAATTTTTCTGTAATATATATGCTTGCAGAGCGGTAGCGTGGGTAGTTAAAATGCTTGACACTGAATCGGAGGTGTCGATGGGTTTTCTCTAGTTTTCTCGTTCCGCGTCCATGTCGCTGTCCCGGTAGTATATATACCTAATATCTGACGTTGAATATTCTTTATGCCAGAGAATTATCCGGGAGGAAAGTAAAGGCGACCGTGAGAAAGGAACTGGATCTAATACTTTCTTCAGATCCATTAGGTGTTGGTGCAATGTGGTGAACCTTGACTTCACAAACACCAACGCTCTGTCAAGGGTATAGGATTTACTTTTTCATATGTACGTGTTAATTTTGTAACATTTATGCAATCATATAGTACTTGTAATTTTATTAAAACAAACGGCATGTATGAATACACTGCATTTATTGCAAAATTATAATAATCTAGATTTACACATATATATATATATATATATATATATATATAAACTCGGCCATTTTGGCCTCGCAAGGGGCTGTACCCCTTGACCCCTCTTGCTTTCATTTCTGTCTCTTTCTTTTCTATACTTTGTATAAAATGATCAAAATTTACAACGTAATTCTTACTGGTATCAACACACACAAAAAATAACATAACCACAAAAATCCTATTTTAACATTTAACTTCTGTTATATAAAATTAAGACATTTTTTCGTTACATATTTCATTACATAAAATTGTGACATTTATTAAATAACAATAACAAAAATCCTACAAAATATAACAAACGTTACATAAAATTGGGACATTTTTTCGAATGGGGGGTAGCCTAAGAATTACGTTGTAATTAATATACATATATATATATATATAGTATTGGTACGAACTGGTGTCCAAATGACCATTGTTAGCAGCATGAATTATTCTATACTACAAGTTCAATCCAGCATTAATATCCGCGCATCTCCCCTCTAGAATGTTTTCCGTACGAAGCTAACCTTTTGATACAGCGATCCGTTCTGAAAATAAACACTTATTTTATTAACTTAATCAACGAAAATTTCTAAATTTTATTAAAGGCCTCGCCAAATAGTTCTAAGTCATGGTTAACTAACAATCTCATGGACGCGCAGTGGGGATGATCTATCTAATCAGTGTTTTAAGCTCCCGCCGTCAGAGGCTTTTTATCAGAGACTTGCGCGAGTTCTCCCATTCATGGTTCGGGTAAATGTGAGATTATTGTAGTACTAACTTGAGCGTACATTTTAGCTATTCGAAACTGTTCATTTAAACACGAATGCTATCAACTGTTTGAGAGAGTAGAGACAAAAACTTTAAAATCATTTACTGCGGAAAAGTAAAATACAATTTTTTGCAACCCCGGTTTCGCTGAGTGGCCCCCTGTCATAACGGCTGTAGAATAAATAATCTGCCGACTGTGCTGCAAATTACGCCGTTGGACGGGATTTGTTATCGGTTTAGTTCCCTTCTGAAGACTTAAAAACCAGAGTAGTTTAAAACACCCTAAAGGCACAACGCTGACAAAGCAATGATAGCAGTACGTACTATAGATTCCCTCTGGTTCCGCGCTACCATGGACTGTCGATACTTACCTGATCGGAGCATAACAACAACAATATGAATCACACGAATGTAGCCTTTAATTGTACAGTCTAGAATGCAGACATTAAAACCATGTCTCAACTTCCACGGAGGTTACCGACTACCTTTTTTGTTTCGCTTTAGTAAACAAGTAAACAGCAGGGGGTAATAATGCTACACAATAAAGTATCGGATACGAACATTTTCTATATTCGCTCATTATTTATTCTGCTACGGTGAGAAGGTTACACACCTAGTTCTTAATTTTATTTTGAACAACAACGTAATTTATTTATTTTCTCTTCCTGTTTAGACATACTAAATAAACAGTGATGGCTTCATGGGGTTCTACGTTATATCCTCCCTCCGACCAAAGAAAAACAAAAAAAAAACAAAAAAACACAGAAAATAGAATTAAACGTTGTGAGAAGCTGGCAAAAAGGCTACGAAAATTTGAAAATTCAGGACAAAGAGGTCGAAAGTGGTACAAGATCGCGGCTTGGAAAGAACCAGCAGCGGTTTCCGTTAACGATAGTACCGACAACGGTTTAAGAAGAATCGAGTAGCAAATCGTTCTCTTCAAAGAGCCTATGGCTGGCGCTGCGTAAAAATTAAAATTCGACACTTGCTGGAACAGTGGAAGAAAGTAATTGATAAAATCGAAGTTTGTCGAGTGTTTAAAAGTAAACGGAGAAAAATTAGGCCGAAGTTAATTTTATTCGGCGCACTGAATGGGAAAGGAAAATTGGGAGTAGTAGGAGAAGGAAGAACAGGTTGAAAAGGAATTAGAAGAGGATGAGGCAAGCGTGGAAATCGGCAGGCAGCTACCGTTTTTAATTGCTAGTCTGTGGCGGACGATTGATGCTTGATTGGATATCGAGTTGTGCGTGATTACGAATTCTCATTACCCGGTTCGTCGTCGTGGTTTGCCCGGCTATCTGTTTGTTTTAAGCCGTCGCGCGATAATGACGATGATGGAAATCCTCCTGTATCCTGTGCCCTATCTGTCGCTGTGATTCTTTGTACGGTCAGTGATCTCTTTGGACCAGACGCGATGTCTGACGCTAAATAAATAACGACGAGACGTTGCCGCGGTACCGGCGCCGCTATCTTAGATGTTGTATGTAGATGTGCTCGATGTTGCGAATCTAACAATCGTGACTGTTTTTCCACTCGATTATGATTGAATTATGTAGAAATATATAAACCGACAAAACCCGATTAAACGAGCGAATAAGGGAAAAAGGGGAACAGCCGATGAAATAGAATGAAAACGAGATTGCTCGAAAAGAAAGAAAAAAAAAGAGAACCTCCGCATTTTTTGACAGTTTTTTTTTTTTTTTTTTATTATTTTTATTATCAAAAATACGATATTAAACATTACGAAAAAGTGAGGAAAAAAACTCGATGTTTTTTTGTTTGTTTTTTTTTTGCGTTATTAAAACAGTAATAAACGTTACCGTTCGTTTCTTTTGCGGATTTTGTTCAGGCTTTCTTAACTGGAAATATTTTCATTACCTATTTTTCGCATTCCGGAATTAATGACGAAAAATCCTCACCGCGTAAACAAAAATACAAAGAAAGATTATTACGCAAAAATTTTTTTTTTAATATTTTTTTTTTTCTTTCTTTACTTGCAATCTGTCTAGATGAGACAAGACGTTATAGGAGAAATGCTGCCCGATGGCGGCTGTTTCACGGCCAACGTGTTTTTATAAATGCGTCAGGATCTGTGCTACAATTCGCCAGTATCTTTTCTAGCACTACCTAAGTTGCCTACTTTTATCTAAGAGTATAATAACGTGTTTTTGAGGTGGTTTTCAATATTTTCCGATCACTTTTCTTTACCGTGGACGTTTGAAGGTCATGTCGTCATGCCTGACATATCAAGTTACTGACGACACTATATTTCGTAATTCGCTTGAAATCGCCGAAATATCAGAATTACTCCAGCTAAAATTTGAACATCATACGATATCTCTAAGAAGGTTTCAAATTCTCTGATAGCATTGATTATTCAACAAGCAGTTTCTCGAAGTTTGATACGAGCGTGCTTTCTTTTTGTGTTTATACGATGCCCCTAAAAGGTTAACCTTCAGTTCAAACGCAATGCTAGATTATCTGGTGCTTGGTAGAAATCATTTGTCTAGCTCGCGTGTTGATTCCTTTTGATTTATTTACCTTAATCGTCCACGTCTTTTAAACTGTATGCGTGTCAGATGATTCTGGAGGTGGCCGGTTGCTACCGCGAGATCGTGGATGAGTGTCGATATATCGCCTTCGAATATGGCTGTTGTATTAATGTTATTCGGGGATGAGAACTATAATAAGACCAGGGGTCAAGTAAGCGACCCTGGGGATGTTTCGCGTATTATTTTTGTATAGCGCAACTGGCAAGGCAGTTTTTGTTAAAAATGATTTTAAATTTTTGTGGCTAAACTTTTTTCGGTAACAACCACGTCACAATTTATTTTCGATTTCGAATATCAGTGCTCTCTATTCGTCATTAGAACCAGACGAATCAAATACCGGAAAACCCAACTCCCTTAAATATATACGCCAACAATCACAGATTGACCTTCTGATTGGCTAACTTCCATTAATTATTTGACCCCGATAACAGTCTTCCAATTTGAATTGATTTTTACACCGTCCTCTCCATTGAACTTTTTATATTTTTTGATTGCAATAGCTTCTCTAATCAAACGTTTACTCTCGCGTTTTCAACTTCCACTAGAATTTCCGCGACGCGAGACTTTATCTCGTGTTCCGTTCGCACTATATGTTCGGCTAGCGCAGAAGAATATTCAAAAGATAACACGTTTGGCAATAATTCCAGTAAAAAGGACACCGCAGATATGTAAGAAACTTTTTTTTTTTTTTTTTTTTTTTTTTTTTTTACGAACATTTAATGCCTACATGGCTATTACTTGATTTAAAATTCTTAAATATTATTAATAATTTTCGATTTAATTAGAAAATGTGTAAGAGCTTGAAGATTGTTCACATCGAGAATATCTGAGCTCAGTTGCCTGTCGTGATGGTGGTTATACTTCTGGCAGGTTAAAATAATGTGATGGACCGTTAGCGGTGCGTGGCAAATGTCACATATGGGCGGTGGCTGGCCATTCAGCAGATATGAATGTGTAATTCGTGTATGGCCGAGGTATATTCTGTTAGCAGCTGTTTCCAGCTTCGGTGAGCAGACATTACCAATGATTAACGGTCAATCCTCTACGCTTTTCTTTGTATTTCCAAGTATATATGGCCGAGCCTGGAACCACGGATTCCACGAGTGTAAGATTTCCTGAATGTACCACTCATTAAGTTTTGTTTTTTACCTTTCGCTTAAGAAAGGAATCGTGTTCTACCTTCGAGAAGGAGTTGCTCGTGTTCGCTTAATTCACACCAGCAGTAGTGATTTCGCGAGTTATCGACATCGAAAGTATTCGATATTCGACACATTATAAAGTAAATTCGAAAATTATTTATATTCCTAAATATAACGACATCATCGAGTCCGATTGCTCCGTGCCGACCGACCGCCGTATCGCCAACCTACCGATATAATCATCGACAATAGCGATACGTAGCGTTTTGTATTATATTTTAATATATCGGATTTGTATAATTACTACTTGTTATTTTCGGAATTAATTATTGTGCTTTTCAGCGGTCATACCGAAAGATAGGTGTCACGTCTTAGCTGATACATTGTTTTTTATAAATTTAAACTGAATATTTTCATCTCGTACTACTAATAATCATTATCTTAACTGAAATAAAATAACTCTTAAATCAAAAATAATTTCCGCGAAACTAAAACCTCGTGCTTGGCATCCTTCAGTGCGTAAACTAGCGAACGGCTAATACCGTTTCACTTGAAATGAAAATGTTTCGGAATTGCGTTCGAACGTCGAACTGAAAAACAATCACTATTATTGCGCTCATAGTTGACGAATGCGAATTTCGTTTTGAAACATTGGCAACGCTTTACTCAACGGTTCCGTAGTCAAAATGTATGCCATTAAAAAAATCCATTTTTGTCTAATGTGCTCTTTGAAGAAACACCAAATAACGACCAAAAACTTTCAGCAGTAATTTCGGCTTTTCCCTCGGAGCTGCTTAATAGAGGAAACAGAATAAATAGCAATTGTATAGTTCCTCAAAATTCAACGCATGGCTTTCGTAGCGGCAATAATTACCGACAAAAATTAATATATCCATTTTCGTCCGCGGGTGATGAATTATGTTTCTGATCGATTTTAATTTGTCACAATTTAACTTTAGTGTGTGTGTGTGTGTGCGTGTGTGTGTGTGTGTCAGAGAATAACGAGTGAAAGTTAGAACAAAGACCGATTTGAATCTGCCTTTTCGTACAACTGCAACATAAAAATATTTTTTTGTACTCTTTTTTACTTTTTTCTTAATTGTTACACAAGAAATACGATCATCTTCGCAGAATTATCTAATAATTATGTAAAATGGTTATTTATTCGGGGAACAAGAATAATTCGCGATAAGTAATTAGAATTGTTACGTAACATTTGCAATAATCGGCACGAACCATTATTAAAATTGTATTTGTATTTTTATTTGAAAACAGCGTGGCCAGGATGCGGTAACGGTTTGTAATTTTATCGCCGTAATCGTTTGCTTCTACGGGGGGGTGTTCCGTCTTAAAATCGCGTCCAAAACAAAAAGACGAGACAGCAACAAACAGAAGCTCAGTCATGCGCGATCCTTTTCAATAGCAAACGCGCACGATTATGATTATTATTAGGTGGGCGACATTCAGTTTTCCGACTTTATACCGATAGCGGTAAATACTGTTCATTATGTATGATGCGTGATCGATAAATTATTACCGAAAAAGAGGTTAATGAATATATCATATTTACGTATGTCATCAAGGCTTGTTAAGGGCTAGTGCCCGCAATTTGGTTTACATTCGGAACTCACCGCGATTAAGATTCGCTAGGATTTCTGTCTGTTTTTGAAAAAATCGGCAGATGACCTTGCCAATCAAGTTGCCACTTATCATAATCCCTATGACGACACTTCCTCGCTTCTGGCAAGTTTTTTTTTTTAAATATATATATATATATATATGGTCCATGTGATGCGTGTAATTACTGAGATTATTACAGCACATGGATCAGTACAAGATTAGAAGTATTTTAACAGGTTAGCCGCTCTAATATGGTGTAGCATATACTGGACACCTGTTTTGGTTCGTTTGACAACGGAACCGACGGTAACTACAGGCAGTCAATGTTCCAGGATGTGTTCAGCAGTTGGTGAAATGGGGGAATTGCATATGGAACAGGCAGAGGGAAGAGATGTTCCTTCCGGCAAATCGTTGTGGGATATTGCTGTGTGCCCTATGCGGGGAGTCTAGTCAATGCTGCAAACTCTCTGCGGGACATGGATGTCGGTGGCCACCGAGGCTCAGTGCTCACCTTGATGGATCGCAGCCATGATGTGTGAGCCGACCACGTAGTTTTCCATGTCTCTGCCTTATGTTCCTGGAAAAAAGATGACCCTAATTAAGGAAGAGGAGTGCCTGCGAGCATTGGACTATGTGTTGCTGCCTTAGCAGCCAAATTTACATGCTCGTTCCCCCCGTACGCTGACATGACCCGGAACCCACAGTAACCCGAAAAAGCACGTTAATGATGCGCTTTATTTCTCGAGACAGTGTGTGTAATGGCAAGTTGAAATCCTGACTAATAATTAAAATCTTTTTAAATTAAAACCAGTTTCAAGACTCTAGAATAATTAATTTTCATTTTTCCACTGTTCTAATTCGAAACCAATTCTATTTTTCCTTCGCTAAGAACCGTGAAGTCTATCTGAGTCTTTAAACGTACATTGAGACATTAAAATATTGAAAGTAAACAACGAAAACTAAAGAAGATGAACAGCGACGATAGTGTAGAAGCGGGTTTGTATTACGAGAAAAACATCATTTATGAAAATTGAAGGAATAGTGATGAATAGACACACACACACACACACACACAAATTTGTACGGATAATAAAATATAGCACTTAATATACAAATCAGCTAAGGACAATGAGGATAGGATTCGATTTTACAAAGATTCCCCAGAATACTGTGAAGATTTTTAAAACGCGAATAGAATAATATAGTCCTTGAATATTGGTGAAAAAGACAAAAATAGGCTATCCCCCCTTTTGAAAGCAGATAAAGATGACGAAAGAGACGACACATTTAAGTAACAAAAAGAGTAGGGATTGAACGGCTTAAACTGAGATTAATCGAAGAACTATTGAAGCGATTAAAAGTAAAGACGACAGCAAAAGACTATAATGAAAATAAAGAAAAAATACTACATATTTTTTCTAATAATAAAGTTAGAACGTTTTAAGAATCAACCGACGAAATATTAACGTTCGACGTAAAAATGAGAGGAAGATTTAAAACAGGTAATTTTGACGATTACAGTTTGTAGGAGGCTCTAAACCTTGAGTTTAATTTAAAAAAGATCGGAAGGAACAGAGTACTGCTATTAGTTTCTCGGAGGAAGGATGTTGATTAGAAGGATATTAGGATAGAAGAGATTTAAAGACCTTGAATATTTTCTGGACTCTAGATAATTATGTGAGATTCCCGTATACAATCGTAATTCATGTAGTAGGTAAAAGGTTAAAAAAAGTACTTTAGTACCGTAAATTACAATTGGGAGCTTACGGACTTTATTAAAAGGAGATACATAGGAATACTCGATATTGCCGTATTACCGAAAAACGGGGAAATACTTTATATAATGGATAAACTGCGGTCAGTAAGTGAGAAATGTGGGTTACATAGTGGGAATGTTCTGTAGATTATTCTCTCTCTCTCTTATGAGATTGTGTAATTGATTCAAAAGCAGTTTCATATTTCAAAGATTACTCAATATGTACAATATTTAGGTCCGCAAAAAGCTCTCGAAGTACCATTATAAATTACTTTTTTCTGTTATTTAGTGTATGTATGTGTATGAGAAGGGTAATGTTTATTTTTGAGATACATTAAAAGGCAATCATAGTCTTCGACCTTTTTTTTTCATTGAAAAAGGCATTTTATTAAATCTAACTTGGTTTTTAAGTTCGATTTAATTATTCCATTTGTATAGTTTTCATAGCTATATGATTATCAATTTTGTCTTCAAGTATAATAAGAGGAATTTTGTCCTCGCTAGCAGTCGTTTTATGAGTTAGATTAATACTAGAGTTACGTATCATTTTGTTCGAACTATTAAAAATACAATCAACTTCATCCGGATATTCTTTGATCTGGTTGTAGGAGTTTTTACCTACAATACAGGACAATACTGAACTCTTCTGTTTTGTGTTTTTTTCGAATTACGTTTTCCTTTTTGAGGTTTTCTAGTTTTCCACGATCATTTATGTGTGGGTGTGTCTGTGTGTGCGCGCGTATATATATATATATATATATATATATATATATATATATATATATATATATATTCTGTCAGGTCGGGCTTCTAAGGCAGTTTACCGATATTTTCAACAATAGAATACGCAGTGGTGTGTACAATTACGGTATATGTGGAGTATTGACCACTCATAATGTTCCAAAACTTATTTTAATTTTGTGCGATATTAAATGCATAATTAAAATTATATAATTAAATTGTGCCGTTTTTAACGATTAATATACCGCTATGTATTGCATTGACCAGCTGCTCCATTTCCGGATTCACGTGCCGATAAAGACGACACTGGTACTTTGAATGGTATTTTTTACATACCACAATGCGTTGGTGATGGAGCATATAATTTTTTTTTTTTTTTTTACCCGAACTGTCTTCCTTCTAGTCGGCTTAAATTGAGGTTCTCTGCCTTTTGCTTGCAATGCTTAAGATTTGGATGTGGTCAACTTGGTTCCCGTAATAAACTGGAATTACTGCATTAGCTGGTCGAATTGGTTCCCATTGTTACTAGAATGATTGATGAATCGGTGTAGGTTTATGCACTTCATATTAAAACGTGATATTTGACCAAAAAGAAATATACACATATTTTTTGAACATGCAGACATGAAATATAAATCGTGAATTAGTGCACAGGAGTGTTGAGCAGTACGAAAATTCATTCATTGGTAAAGTATTATGAAAGTGCTAAATGTAGTTTACAATGATTTATTTGATGACAGGTAACAGGTAATACACAAATTAAAGGCAACAAGCAACATAGATAATCGCTTGCAAAGTAACGGCAGAAAAGCCTTTTAAATGTATATATCCATAGTTAAAAGTAATATAAGCTTTTTGGTAACACGTAGGCATTTCTCTTTGTTTAGCTGCACGCAGATTTCTCCATAACCTGTCCAAATCGTGCACATTTAGTGACTCACCATTGCCGTTGGAAACGAATAATTTTCGATGGTTTTTCACTAAGAAGTTTTCGGTATCCGTATACTCCTTTTCAGAGTGAATTAGTCAGTTTCTGGCGCGTTAAAGTATCATTTTCTACTCCGTAATTTTGATACTAGAAACTTGTGTTCAATGATAATATTTTGTTCATGTAGTTTTACGAAAACTTTGCATGCTTGTTTTTTGCTACAAATCCAAACCCATTTGCCCCAATTTTTTTTTTGGTAACCGAATTTATAATCGTACATCACAAGCAGTTCTCTCCCTTTCTCGCTAAATATAAATTCCATTATAAATCGGAGTAAATAAGTAATATTTTGATAACTAACACAAAATAAACAATACACCTTATATCAAAATGCCGAATACTAACTAAAATAAAATTGGAAAACAATCTCACACAAATGAGAAACAGCCGTTCTACTATGACACTCATTCGGTCATATGTAAAGAATAAGAACGGTAGTAATAACATCAAGTCGTAAACATCAATAACAACAGCGATAAAAGACTTGATCAGTTTCATCTCAGATAAAAAAAAAAAAAAAAACCGTTTAAAAATGATAGATTTGTCACACCAATAGAACGGGAACCAATTCGACCAGCAAAATCTTACCCGGGAACCAATTCGACATAAACCCCCTAGCAGCCGCTAATGCACATTTTTTAATTCGTTTCTTTAATTGTTATCTTTGCTCGAGGTTTTGAGTCTGAAATTTAAATATGCGTTCCTAGATGTGTCACAGTTTCAGACTGCAGATTGACCGTTTACTGTCGCTAGTTTTGCATAAAGTAAAGATCATTTCGTTTCCTCCGGTGATATTTTTCAACAAGCTGCCCAGGCAGCTGGGTTCCAATTTTATTCACGGTATTCCGGAACGATGAAGGAGGTAAATTTCCATTCGATAATTTAAATTTTACTACTCTACCGCTACTTTGATTTCTCTTCCAGAATTAATCGGAGAAAGTTTTCGCACATCCTAGTAGATTATTAAGCCTTTGAACTACTTACCAATTCTTTTAGTATCCAATAATTTTTCGATTCCTGATATACATATAAAAAAATAAATCTCCGTTTGGCGGAATTTTTTTATCAGCCCGTTTTTCTAAAATTACCACTACTCAGTCATCTATTTTGACGTAGTCGATTACCCCGTCGTTGATTAAGAACTGTCGACTACTTTTGTTTCTTACCTTTTGCTTCTTTTGCACCATTAACTCATGTCACACTAGCGTGATGTGTTTCCTTTAACTTCTTTCTTTTAAGCGGTTCATTGATCCTTTTATGATTATACTGTTTCTTCTCCACGCAGCATCGTTTTAACTGTATCAAAAGTCGGGCTTCTCACTGATATGTCCGGAAACGGAGGAAAAAAAAGTAATTTCCGAATAGCGACATCTTATAGGAGGTCTGAACTGTTTTTTCCAAACGGCTCCGATACTCTTCAAGGTTATTCCAGGTGAATAAAATCATCGCATATTGTAACTCAGTGATTCCAAGTATCCGCAGCTGATTCGCAGCATGTGAAAGTACACGAAAATTCTGCTATAATCAATACCACATTCTCGTACGCCGCGAGAAAATATTACCGAATATTGAAGTAATGTGATCAAATGCACCGTTCCTATTAGAGTTCCATTATTTACTTGTTAAGGCAACACAATTGAACGGTACAGGTAGACTGTCGGCTAAAATTTAAAAGGTTTTCCATTCTTCATAAGACGAGTCCGCCAGCTGTTTCTCCAACGGCAAAAGATACTCTCATTAAATCGTAATTGTTCCGACGGTTAAGATGAAGCTTAGAAAGTTCACCTGTCCTAATGAAAGAATATTTAATAGTTGAACCGTATCCAATTGTCGTCGTAGTCGTCATCGTCGAGAACCTCTCGTCAGTTATGAACGCAAAACTAATATGTACAGTTAAATCTTCATTATTATTCTTGTTAAAATGTAATTATTTTTATCGCCGCATTCATCATCGGCCGCCAACCATTTTTCACTCTTCTACGACATTTTACTTTTTTTCTTTTTCTTTTTTTCGATTAAAATTTGTTTTTCGTATTTTCTTCTTCACCTAATAGGCAGCATACCGCGCCGATGACGTCGCGTAGTAATTAGACACGCAGAGTGCTCAGGTCACGCATGAGGACAACATGACCAAATCTGTGTACACGAGTAAACACAGGTAGTCTATACCATTTCGAACCGCAGAAAAAACGAAAAAAAACCTTTTTTAGGCAGCGTTGGAGAGTGTGGTGTAAATAATCCACCTTCACTTGGCAAATAACAATAAGCCTGTTGCGCTACTTGCCGATTCGGTAAATGCATGCAAGATATATGTACTACTACAAGGAGAGAGATGAAATAAAATCGATTTTTAAGTGGTCCTTTTTCCACAAAATAAAACGACATAATGGAGCAAAGTGAAAAAGACCACAACCTGAAGAGGAAAGCTCTTTTATACCGTTAACAAAAATACCGTCCAGCTATGATTACCGATAAATTTATCAAAATTTTGCACTGCCCAAATTTTACCGACAATTTACAATTGTAAAAGTTGACTAATTTTCTATTTTATCGAGATCTGCATTAATTAAGAATCCGGCGAAAAGACTTAGTTGTCATCTGTTGTCGATATTTAATGAAATTTTTCGAAAAAGATAAACGGTGTCAATCAAGTGGAAGAACGTAATATTTACGACATCGATCAGTTTGCTTTCGTAGAAGTTGCTCATCAGATGAAGCGGCTATTTTCGAGCGAAAGTCAAAATTATTATTTAACCTAATCTTACGAGAATAATTTTACTTTAATAATATCGATGTTTTCGACTAATATCGACGTTTTTGCCTAATATCGATGTTTTTGCCTAAATTGAAGTACGCACAGAAAAGATCGTTATTTTATGAACACTCGAGCGTGTATTTACTTCAGATGGAAAGAAACATTTTTTGAATGTAAAAATTTGAACAATCTAAAAAAGTATTTGCCGAGAACGGTGAATGTTGGATTGGTTATGAGTGTTGTTTCATTCGACTTCGATCATTTGATATAATATCGGTTGAATCGGGATAAAGGGAAAACTCCAAATGTTGTGTAAACTTTTTTTAATCGGATTATTAAACATAGCCGTTGGAGTAATTAAATAATTCAGTTAGTAGTCAAACAGGGCTCCGTCCTAGGACCGGCCATTTGGAAATTGCATATCATTCATATGAAATATGAGAAAAAATTACTCGCAAATTTTAAATTCGTTAACCATAATCTAGTATTTACGTAATAGGGTTTACACAAGTACAAAATTAGCTTAATTGTACAGGAAATTAATTTTCCTCCGGTCGGAAAAAAATGAGTAGCGGCCACCAAAATTCACTTCATTTATATATCATGACGACTTGAAGAAAACATCTCATGAGTAATGTTATAAAATTGGATCGGCCACTTGGACTTGATTGAAACCACTGAGAATCCAAACGGAGCAAGTAGTTATAGATTTATATAGATTAAGGATTGGTCGTACAAAGTTCACGCATGGCTATCTACTGCTGCAGTACCTCCATATCGGTGTCATTTAATTACCAACATCATTGCATCGAAAATCAAACAGCCAAAATATGTATATATAATGGCTTATTAAAGCGATAAAGTTTTTAAAAAGGCCTCTTCATTTCTCCGTTTGCCCTATGAGATCCCATCATCCTTTTGTATTCTCGTTTAATTATAACCTTTTTCAGATTCACCGCATATTTAAATTGATTTCCTTTTTCGGATCCCAAGCCATCTGGCATAGAGGAAAATGAAAGAGGTGATCTGATGCAGCTGTTATTGGGACACCTTTTTGATATATCCGCTCTCAGTAATACATTCTTACTATTTGAAAAATTTCATTTAAAGTTTTTAAAATTTTAGTGAAATTATTCCTTTTTTTTTTTTTTTTTTTTTTTTTGTGTACGCTAACGAAGAGCAACAGCCCAATCAACCATGGAATCTAAATAATAGCTCAAAAGGAGCGTAACATATTAAATTTTAATCTGGCGCGAGATAGAACGAATAGAAAAAGCTGGAATAAGAACAACCGACAATGAAGAAAATGAGAGAACATAAGTGTACGCAGAAGGAAGACCAAGATCCAAAAGTTGAAAATAGAATAGAGAACGTTCCGAAGAAAGTAAGGAACATTCGAAGTAAAAAAGGTTTAAAATCACACAGAAACAAGGAATCATCCCGGTGAAAAGAAGGGGAGACGAGGGCATAATGAAAACGTGACGAACGAAGAAAGCTATGTCCAAGAAACAAAGTCGACATATGGCAGTGATCAGTGGACAGCAAAGAGAAGAAAACTTGTCAAACCAATTGGTGAGAAAAGGTAAAGGCTGGACGGAAAGATAAAAGGAATTATTCGGATTGGAGAAAAGGGAAAAATAAATATTATTCCATAATGTAATATGGAACTTTCCCGAAATATGATTAATATTGTAAGCAGGAAATTTATGAAGAGGATGTCCATTAGAAGCTTCCGAGCGAGCCAAAGAATCAGCCACATCATTACCCTCAATTCCATCATGACTAGGAAATCAGAATAAATCTATTTGGAAAGAACGGAACAGGAATAATTCGTGAATTAATTCACGAATAAGAAGAACGAAAGGTTGTTCAAAAGGGGGCAGCGGTAAGGGAGAAGAAATCGCCTGCAAGAAACTTTCAGATTTAATTATTAAAAGGAATTTATCCGAGAGAATAGAAGAGGAAGAGATAAAAATAATTGCATAAAGTATGGCAGCAGATTCAGCAGTAAATATGGAACAGCAGGAAGAAAGTGTAAAGGATTCAGAGTGGTTATGAGAAGGATAAACAAAGGCGGACCAACCTCACCAGCTCTCTCAAAGTGTCAAAGTAACGTGATCCGAACCAAATCCTACCCGAACGCGAAACACCACTTTGTAGCGAATTAATAAAAAAGATCGATATGGACCGCGATATTATAATTAAGTCATTGTGTTGTAGCAGTTTAAAATTACCTTTAAGTTACAAGTCGATTTATTATCTATGACGGTATTAGTGAAGACCAAAAGCCACACAGGGCTAATGAAAGTTTCTATGTTACCTCAATAATTCGATGAGAAAAGCGTTCAAGAAAACCGAGAGAAAAATTTTAAAAAATTCGCCGGAAAGTTGGAAAAACTACATGGGAAAAAATAGAACGATTTTATTAAAAGGATGTAATGAATAATGAGGGTAGCGCGGTAGTGGTTAAGGTGCTTGGCTACTAAATCAGGGGACACGGGTTCGAGACTTGTCTCGTTCCGGATCTGAATCGCTCCCCTGGGGAAGTAAAGGCGGCCAAGAAAAACGAACTGGCCCCGGTATTCTCATTAGATCCGTTAGGCTTAGAACCATTATGGAAAGCTTAACTTCACAATCCATGAAACCTTATCAAGGGTATGGGACCCACTTTACTTACTAATGAATAATGAATGAAAGGTTTATTTTAAACTAATTTAACAGGGGCGAATGTTTGAATTACATGCGCTGAAATATATCGATAGGTTCCACTTGCCATACGTCTGACGGGAATTGTGCCCCGCTGAATGTCAGATAATCACTGGTCCGAAATTTTGTAAAATAATTTACAGCCGTTCACAGATCGAATTCGTTCAAACTTCTAAATTGCGAACAATTTAGAATTTTGAATTGTTTTATATGAAATTCACTAAAAAAATACCCAACAACAAACCTATTTTTGCAATTAGCCGCGATAATTTTAAATAATTTTACGTGAAATTTATGTAAAAACGAAACGAACTTCTCGACTACTGCTATGTCGTCACGGTACATTCGCCCCTCACTGGTGGTGGCCGCCTCGATAAAAGAAATTACCAACTTCTAGCAGACGGTTCCAAATAGTACTATTTATCGCCGCCTGATAGCGCTATAATGTGATTACGATCGTTTCTCTGTGCAATCCCCCCTCATACATATAGGAAACGGATTCTTAGTAAATATATCTTACTAGCACAGAGGGAGTAAAAATAAGTGTATGTTTTTTTTTTTTTTTGGTTTTTTTGTGGTTTTTTTGTGTTTTTTTTTGTTGTTTTTGTTTTTTTTTTGTTTTTGTTTTTTTTTTTTGTTTTTTTTTTAAATACAATCTAATTAATTAAAATGAAGTAATTCAGAGTTCTGCATTTACCATGATTATAGAACACAGCAGTCTTCGAAACATGTTGGTGTATTAAAATCGTTTTTAATATGTTTTCCGTTTAACAAAATCGAAACATATACGAAAGCAGAATTATTTTAAAACTAAAGGTTACAAAAAGGAAAATAAATATTCCAAATACGTGTTACAAAAACCGTATTTTACACAATTTTGAAATAATATTTTCTACGTAAAACTATACTAATTCGCGCGGTTTAATTGCAAACCTTCTATACTGTAATACTGTAAAATTTAATAATTTTAACTTCAATATTAACGTGACAAAAGAGGGACTGATAATCAACAGCAGTAGCTTATTGAATGATCTCGTTTTTTTTTTGTTTTTTTTTTTTTTAAATAAATAAGTTGCTGGTCTCACTGGACAGGTATGCATTTAAATGTTACAATCTTAACCAGATGTTAAATAAGTAACTATATTAAAATGAAAAATATCTATTAACAGAGAACGTGTCTCGTTGATAGATTTAAAACTCCCTTACACTTTTTATTTATAATAATCTTGTATTTTGTTGCGATTAAGGCGCCTAATATCTAATTTCGTGTCGAGAAGTCGAGTCGCCTACATATGAGTATGTTGATATAACCACTTCTTATGCTGTTCTGTTGCCTTCTTAATGATTTCATCTACAAACTTCACACCTAAAGATCGTTGTGTGGATGTCATCATTACGTGAGTATATGTAAGCATCTACTGTCGCGCGTAATATAACGTTTTGTCTGGACTGAATTTTGTGTCCGAACTGACTTTTTGTCATAACCCCAAAGTTCGATGCCATAGGTCCCCGAATTGGTTTTAAAATCTGTTAATACAGTAACAGAAGGTTACACGATACGTCTAGTTATATAACTGACGCGTTTTAATTTTAATTTGTTTCATCTTCATCCTGATCTGAAATTTCCATGCCAGGCGCTTACTGAGATGCATTCCCAGATATTTTGCAGACTTAGACTGCGGAACCATTCGATTACCTAGATAAACTATTTACCGCTTATCGTCGTGACGATAACTGTAAACGACAAGAACAGATTTAGCCTCATTCAGCTTAATCTTCCAGTCAATAGTCCAGTTTCTGACTCGGTTAAGCGCACGCTGGAAGTTTTCTGCGGCTTCGATCTGCGATTCTCGCTAACAGACGGCAAGGCTTAATCCGCAAATGTCGCTGTTGTTATTTTGTCATCTGCCGGTAAATCTTGCGTAAACAAGAGTGTACAGGGTAGGTCCGAGTACCCAACTCTGCGGAACTCCCGTCTATATGCGGTAAAGCGTTAACATCTATGAAATGTTACCAGAAATTGCCGAATTGATGATGAAGGGGGAACACCGCACGATAATAATCCATATGAAGTGAAGTTCGGCGAAAATAAGGTTTGAGAAATCATTCAAACAATGGCGAAAGCAAGAACTTTTTATAATAGTAACGTTATTCAAAAGTTTTAAAAATCAAAACAAGTTCCCCACCTTCGAAACAGAATTTGATCGCTTGTGTTACAATTCGTTTTCCGTTCCTATGGAATCTTTGACAGTGGTGGTCCCTTACACGTTAATTTTCATTTCAGTACAATTGCTTGATGGATAAAGAAACTCGTCCTCCGTCTATCCTACGATTTGCGTCTCTTAAATACTCCGTCTCACACAGGAAACCATAAAAAAAATATAAACCTAAAGGTATACACGGCAAACGACAACTGACCCCGCTGCCTTGCAAACGTACATATAAAGGTACCAGAAAAAAAAATACATATATATATATATATATATATGTAATATGCAGGTTTGGATTAATAGAAAACAAGTTTTATAAGCACGAGAATAGTCTACTGTTTTTACGGACACACACTAGAAAAAAGTGCTGACCCAATGACTTATACCGGTAATTAAACTTACAATTAAACTTAGATATTGTATTCGTATGTGAGGATGTTGTTAAGAGTGGGTATGTTTAAAAAAAGTATACTACGGTATAAAAAAAGAGCATTCAGAAAGAGGAGATAGACACTCGAAAAAGATAATATGATTAATAAAGGAGCGTATGCAAGGGACAAAGAGGAAAAATAATAGATGAAAAGCGAGTTCTATAAAAAATATCGGAAAGCGACAAATATTTAGGTGAGCTCTAGGCGAAGGTTGTATAGAAAAGTAGAGTGAAAAAGGATCGTAGTGAAAGGGGGATTTTTGACAAGACAGAAAAAGATGGAAGCTTTTTCGTTTGTAATGGGAAGAGGTTAGAGGATGCAAATTTGAGTAAGAAACGACCCCGTAGTATGCAGTAAAGAGAACCAGAGAATCGTCAGTCTTTTCATTTAGCGAAATAGCTGTAGCAATGGAAAGAAAGTTAGCACTAATTTGACGGAAGTCTAAACAGCGTTTAAGGGGAAAATGGGAATTTCCGATGATTAGACGAGCTGCGAACATTGACGCGATTAGGAAAAAACAACTTTCACGCAGACGCCTCTGTATCAGTTCGAAGCTATTTGTTAAGAATTAATTTAATCGGTCTCCTCTGGTCACTGTGTTCGATGCCACGCTTCAAAATAGTTAACTGGATGATCGAGCAGGGTGTCTACTGCAACGATACGTGTGGCGGCGGTAATAAAGAATAGCGCCGAATAATAAACGGACGATGAAATGTATACTGCTCTCCAATGCAAATAGTAGCGACGATGATGACAACGATGATGGCAGTACATATAGTACAGTACAATATAGTATAGTATAGTTGTGGTGTTGTGCGGTATGATACTGTACGGTAGGATATGGTACGGTATGGTATGGTAGTAATAATGACGATAGTGATAAGTTAATAAGAATTGCAGGCGGCCAGTGGGAGGTTGCTAGTGCAATTTTACGCCTCATAATTTGATACGGACAATGGTGGAGTAGGGGTTTTTGGTCGATTTTTAAATCGGCGGATTATTTTTCGAATATTCTTCTCGTTTGTTTTCCTGCACTGGTTTAAATGATAATTTTACACGCACCTGATCTCTATTACGGCCTGTTAAATAATTACTTCTAGCACTCTTCCTACCTTGCAACATGCGGCAGAATTTCACGCCGCTTATCTACTTTCTGACGAACTAGCGCAAGGTCGAATTCGAAAACAGACCTGCTCCGATTCGGAAGGAGTCGCCATCGGACGACACGTGTTGCTAACCGATAATAATCTAGAAAATAGTTTTACCGTATCGATTCACACCCCTTGCATTCGTTTTCCTGCTTCAACTGCGTATGTGCAGAATGTAGAAACAGTGGTTTTAAGAGGATAAAAACGACCAGCCCCGGTGAAATTTTCGTATCGTACCCGATTTTAAGTGAACTCCCAAATTAAGCTTTACCGGCGTTTTTGGGATATTTTCGTAGTGATAACGACGCTGATGTAGAAGTGCCATGTCCGTTCAAAGAAAAAGAAGAAGAATAAATTTTCTCCTTTCACGGTAAAAACATTAGATCTAGTAGATTCCGGTTTATTTTATGCAAAAATATTACCCGAGTTGTAAAACATTCTAAAGGAAAGCCTTGTATTGCTAATACGAGTAAATGATTTTCAACTGGAAGACAATAAACAACAGTGCTCAACCCCCGTAGTGTTCAACTTCTGTCGAAATTGAATATCATTAAAACAAAATATAAATATTTACGCTAATTCTCGAAATTTAGGTATAACGTGCCAGCCATAATTAAAGAATGCTACATATATATATATATATATATATATATATATATATATATATAACTTGACCATTTTGGCCTCGCAAGGGGCTGTGCCCCTTAATCCCTCTTGCTTACATTTCTGTCTGTTTTTATTCCTTCCTCTTACAAACCGGTATTCCCGCTCCATACTGAGCTTCATTCATTCTGTTTTTCCTTCTCCCTCTGTTATTCTAGCTCTTGATTCCTTTCTGTCGGTTATTTCTGATCGTGTAAAGATCTGAGTCTCTCGTTCCTCTTTGTTCCATTGTTCTTGAGCCAATGTTCATGTGAACTCATAAAAAAAAAAAACAAAAAAAAAACAACAACTCTGTATAAAATTATTAAAATTTACGTAATTCTTACTGGCATCAACATAAAAAAAATAACACAATCACAAAAATCCTATCCTAACATTTAACTTCCATTATATAAAATTAAAAGATTTTTTCGTTACATTTTTCGTTAGATATTTCGTTACATAATATTGTGACATTTTTTAAATACCAATCACAAAAATCCTATAAAATTGGGACCTTTTTTTTTAATAGGGGATAGCCTAAGAATTACGTTGTAATTAATATATATATATATATATATATATATATATATATATATATATATATATATTGGTACGGATTAAGTTTTTTCCGGTTAACTTTCAGTTGATATTTGAAAATATATTTTGCACATCAAGCACGTTTACATTCCAATGTTTTATTACTTCGACCCTTAATAGTGTCTTAATAATGGGCTTCAAATAGAACCGTTAAGAAGTCTACCCCCTATTTATGTCACTCAAAACCAATATTTTAGATTTTATGTTGAACTTCGCGTATTGAAGCGACGCTGTAACCGACACCGATCAAATGCGGATAAAATTCACCTGCGATATTACGAATTTATTATACATATATCGTCTTATTTAGATGATTTTTGTTTGCTCGGCGACCTACATTCTACAACTGCTGATAATTAACTGATCGGCTAGGTAAAACAATTGATGAGCTTCCAACAGACTTCCGTTGTGCTACCGAAATAACTATTCCGTCTCTCATAACGTTAATTAAAGAACACTTTAAAAACGGTTAATTTATAGCTAAACCGAGAGAGAAATTAATAATATACTTTTTCTGACTTTGTAATTATTGCCGAATCTTTATAATAGGAAATTATTAATAAATAATTTCACTAACGTGACAATATAGCTGCCTGATGCTGCACTTCTTGGTGTTACTACAAAAGCGTTGCGTAAATCTTCAACTTAAGACACATATTCCTGTTAAAAATCCACCCCTGAGGTTTTTTCCGGAAACAAAAAAAAGTTCAACTACTTCACTAAAAACTTAACATGTTTGGCTAATTCTCGTTGTCTTAAAATAATAAATGTAACCTTTAATCAGACCAAATCACGCATTTTTGTTTAAAGCTCTTAATGAGACTCGGCCAATAGACCGCCAACAGAAAAAAACGAATACTGACTGGCCTGAATTAGATTTGGTGCAATCGGTTAGAGCTAACTATCAGACACGTTTAATTTTTTTCACCACTTTTCAAGGGCACACTCAGCTTCGAGACTATCTCAACACCTTCCTATTAGATATATATGCGGAGAATATTGTTTTTCATAATATACTTCATTCTTCGTCGTACCTAATTCGATTAACATTGCATGAATGTTCTTTCGAGATTTTTTTAGTATTAATACAAAAAGAAATAAATTCCCCTTATTAACAAATAAAATTAGTATAAATTTACTTTAATAAATTTAAATACCTCAGTTTAACGTTTACAGGCTATATCATTAGCTAACAACACAGAATACACTTAGTTAAAACTAAAAACACCCACTAGAGAGAAATATTTGGACTGCATGGGAGTGCATAAATGGTAGGCAGATGGTGGCATAACTACAATCAGAGGCGGAGAAGTGTTTACAAATAAGTCAAAGCCGGTAAAATATGTACATTTTTCCCTATTATTTCTGCGCAGTACGTTTTTAATTTTAACTGAGTGTACTCTGTACTGTTAGCTGACGATGGGCCATGTCCGAGTTTCTAAAATAAAGTATTTTTATTTTATTAAAGTAAATTAATTTATACTTATTTTTGTTTTTGTTGTTAAGGAATTTATTTATTTTGTATTTAAAAATTTTTAATAAACCGGTTATAAATAAATCTAAATTTACTTATTACTCCCAGCGTAAAAATTACTCTAATAACAGTGGTTCTTAACCGGTGGTCCGCGGACCACTGGTGGTCCCTGGAAGCACTCAAAGTGGTCCGCGAAGCCATCCTAAAAATATTAAAGCTATAAAAGTAGTTAACTTCATTAAAAAGAGTGCACTTAATACTCGTCTCTTCAAGCAATTGTACGCTGATATGAACTCTGAACACGAAACTCGGCTTTTCCATACGGAAGTGCGTCGGCTTTCCAAAGGAAATATTCTACCGGGGTTGTGCGAACTGAAAGCGGAAGTACAAATATTATTAACTAACAAGGAGAACAAAGAGTTGTTGTTGGATCAGTTCTGCAAGTACAAATTTTAAATGTGTTTTGCTTATTTGGTTGATTTTTTCGCGCAACTAAATAAATTGAACCTTAAACTGCAAGGGTCATATGAAATTTGAAATTGCAAGGCGCAAGCAATAAATTTGCATATGAAGATAAAATTAGTGAATTTATCACTAAAATCGAGCTATGGATCGACAAGGTTGGAAGAAAAAATTGTTCTGCGTTTGATACGCTGAATCGAATTATTGACAAGCAGCGTGCTGAGATTAAAGGAGAAATACAAAAGATACTTCATTTGAAAAATGTAAAAAGTGAATTCAGTCGCTATTTTCCTGACTACTGTGAGAACGAAGGTGTTTGGAAAGTGATCAACGTTTCTGAGGTGCCTGATGAAATTCAAGAAGAAGTGATTGAAATGCAACACAATAGTAACTTGAAAGATATATTCGTGGCAGGAATTAATTTTCAACATTTTTTTTTTTGGACCAAAAATCCAATTTCTTTCCCCTAAAGATTCAAGAAATTGCTGTACGTTACTGAACTTTGTTATCATTGACGTATTTATGCGAGCAGCGGTTCTCGGCGCTTTTGATAATTAAAAGCAAGCACCGAAATCGGTTGGATGCCATTTCCAACATGTGTTTGGTTTTGAGTAGCATTGAACCAAGGATTCAGAAGTTAGTAAAAGGTATGCAGTTACAAAAATCGCATTAAAATAATATATTTACCTCTGTAATGTAAAATTTTCATAAAAAAAATTAAAATACTGTTGGCTTTGAACAATTTTATGCGTCTTATTTATATATAGGTAGAAAAACCCTTTTTTTATTTAAATTTACTGTATATTAACTTCAAACAGTTGGTGGTCCATGGGAGACAGAAATTTTGTCAAATGGTCCCCCATCACTTAAAGGTTAAGAACCACTGCTCTAATACGTGCATGGGAAAGACAAGAAATAGACATAAAAGTCCGCAATCTATTGAGTCGCTTTTTTTTGTAATCGACGCATTTTTTTTCATTAATAGAAGAACCATGAAACCTTAAAAATTTTAAAATGCCGGAGCCCAAATTTTGAAAATTTATACTATCAAGATGCAACATGAAGAATTTGTGAAAATTCTACGTTACGTAAAGTGTTGGCATTCTCCTTTTAATTAGCCATTTTATCACAAGAAAGCAGAAAAAATTTGTAATCTCCAAAAATTTTTAATTTGAAGGACCAAATCGGAAAAGAAATTACTTTTTACTAAACTAACATGCTTTTTTATAATTATTTTTCATTTCGTAACTGCTGGTTAATCTTTAAAAAAAATCTCACATTAATTACTTCTCCCCAATTTGTTGTTTTCATCTTTAGACTTGTTTAGATCTGCGTGTACATTCATTTCATTTCGTTTAAATGTCAAGTATATTTGTTTTTGCTCGCAGTTGCCGAACATTCAAAATTGTGCATTAATTATACTGCAAATACCTGGCTACGTAAAAAGTATTGCCCTTTAATTTAAGGGTTTAGCGGATTTCTGTTTTTATTAATTTCTTCTTCCCGTTAGTTCAGTCGACTCACGACTATCCGGATGAATTTTTCAAAAAAAAAAAAAAAGAAAAAGAAAAAGAAAAAAAAAGAAAATAAAAAAAAAGAAAAAGTCAAAGCGCTTCAAAAAACAACGAGAAGCTTGTTTCTTTAATAAAAAATATTCCAGGATGTGAAACGGATAGCAATACGGATGACGTTACAGAATGAAAGGGCAGCGGCGTGATCGAAGAAACAGCAAGTGAGGATATCATGGTACTCAACGAGGATCCAGTTGAAGAAAATATGGATAACTAGTCCCTTCAAAGTGTTATACCACACGATGAAGGACTGAAGGTGATCGAAGAGTAGCGCTAGAGGAACTCAACAGAAAGAATCATTACCGGCTGATATCATTTGTTTACGCAAGTGGCGAGATATGTCGGCAAGGAAGAGAATGTAGCGTAATCACAGACTTCTTTAAAAACTAGTTAATGTAGTGTAAGTTAATTTTCATTTTTTTGTTTAATTTACAGTATTTAACCTTGAACTCCGGCGTATCCGGCTTTTTTGCTATCCGGACCGTCTAGCCGCCCAATTAATCCGGATAATCGCGAGTCGACTGTATATAACTAAATTTTCATTCAAATTATGAACCTAAAAATCACACAACATCCTTCCTGCAAAATTAAATTAATGTGTTAATAATAAACAAGTTTATTGCAGGAGGAAACGAATTTAAAACATTCGGTGGCGATTTTTTAGAGCTAAACTGAAACTAAATGCAGACATTTTATAAGAAAATTATTTAAAGTTGCAACTTTCAAGAAAAAAACTAGACCTAAACGATTTTCCTTGTGGGAAATAGCTCAGATCGTGGAAATATCTTAGAAGGACGTAACTAATTACCTACACAACTAATGCATTCAAAACTATTTTATGTTCAACATACGTAGTGTATTTATTGCACATTAGTGATACTTAACGAAGATTTGTGATTTGGAAAAGTACGATATGTAATAGCTCTTAGTTACCAGATGATCAATGTGACGTGAGAAAACTGCGTCAATGCATATGTTGTTTCTGCTGATCGAGATTGATAGGTCGTTGTTCAGTTCAAGATTGAATGTTGCACATATGAATTCGATGGACCGAGATCCTTTGCCGCTTTGTAAATTTATGTTTATATCTCCAGCAAGAACGATGGGTATCAAATGATACTCCTTCTCCCTAACAACCCTAAATGCACATACCTTTGGACTGTACGCTATTAAATTCTACTCAACGAAATCTTCAATTGAACCTACTGGTGTTCCTGGTGTGTGATGTAAACAGAGACAAGTAGAGCTCTAACTCCGTTAACCGTGGTCTCGATTGCACAGATATCTCCTACACCGTCATGCGACGTAGACATCCTTTTCACTTGTACTTCTTTTGGATCATATTTTGAAAATTCGTGTTCTATAGATTGAAGTTTTCTCGTCGCGCAAGGCTTCTTGTTCCTCTTAACGTATTTGTTGCCAAGTATTCATTTTCCGTTTTAATCGGTACCTCCTGTACTTCTCACCCTTTTTCTTCTTCTTCTTCTCTTTTACATTCATTGCTTCAAAGGCAAACACCTTCTCATCCTTAATTATACTAGAGGAAAACAGAGTATTCATCAAGAATTCGGTACATTCCTGGCGCTCTTTCTCGTCTCGCTGACGTTGACGAAACTGTCTCGCACGTTCACCGGACGACATCCCGACACACACTAACTGGTTTAACTGTCAGAGTAAATTACTTAATAAAGACAATTTCTACCACGAAATTCCCTCATCATATGCTGAATTTAAATATCATCTAGGAGAAGGGAATAACAAACTATTTTATATTTAACGTACGTACTATTTATTGCACACATTAGTGATACTTAACAAAGGTTTATGATGGGAAAAGTACGATATGTAGCTTTTTTTGTAGTTTCTAGATGATCAACGTGACCTTAAGAAAATTAGCTTAATTATAAAGACAATTCCTGCCAGCAAAAAATTCACTCATCATGTTCCGAATTTAAAAAATCAGTATTTGAATTTTGCGTCAAATTTTCCCGCCAAAAGCCATTTCCGGTCATGTGATCGATGGCGTCACTTCCGTTATATTTTTCGGTGGCACAAAATCTGATCGGTGACGTTCCCCCTCCCGTTATATTTTTCGGTGACGCATTTTCTGATCGATAAGGTCACTCCCGTTACATTTTTCGGTATCGCAAATTCCAGAATATCGATAACGTCACTTCCGTTACATTTTTCGGTGGCGCAAATTCTAAAATGACCGCCCGTAACTAAGACATACCATGTCAATATTCTCAGTATCAGTTATTATTCAAACATATACACTTAACAGCACTTATTAAACTCATTTCAAAGAGCGTTAAATGTAACATATTTTTCTCGCACGCGTTACCCTACTAATAGTTTTAGTGTTTGAGACATTTTAGCCCAACTTGATTTTTTTTTAATCGACATATTCGTATCACCCGTTTTTTTTAATTCCTTTTAAAAACCTTTCAAACTTGAAGCGTGAAGCCGCAAACCAGCAAGGTCTCATATATTATATAAATACATTATATAAGGAGTAATAATTTTGAAACAAATGCCGGTGAAGTTTTAAAATATATAATAATTACACCTGTGTGCGTCAACTTTTCATCAAGATTTCTTAGCGATTTTAATTAGAATGAGGATTTTTCTTTTTCTAAAATTGATAACGCTGATAAAATTCATGTTATAGTTAATTATACAGGTTAGCCGAGGATAATAGCCGAGCACTGTAAATAGGAGCTTCGACACACATCGGTGAAATATATGTGAAATATATGTGAAATATATGTGAAACTGTTACTTCTGTAGACTATATAATAGGTAAAGAAGTGAGAAATTTCTGTAATTAAAAGATACCGCGATTGGGAAATTTTTGTCCAGTGGTAATCGTTTAAACTGTTATTTTGTTAGTTAAATGCGGAGATAAACTTTGTTGGTATTTCTTAGCCGATCATAGGAAATTTTTATCTCATAGAAGATCGATGTTTTGTGAGCATACACAATGATCGAATTTTAAAAATAATCAGTTAGTCGTGCACACATTTAGACTTCAAATCATACAAAAGAAATAAGTCTAAAATTAAATTCTGCAACATGTGCTAACACACTGAATCGTTTGTACATAGCAAAAAATCTTATTATTATATCGTATATGTCACTACTAGAATTACTCGAACTACTGAAGCAGATTTTAAATTGTAATTAAATCCATAGTATTTCATCATTAGCTGCTGCGCAAGGTTAATTTTCTACTTTTATATACGTTTATACATAAAAAATTATTCTACCTATAATAGACGCACAATAAGTGTTACACGTTTCATTCAGGTCGTACAAGTCTATACCAAAGGTCGTACCTGTAATGAAAAAAAGAGAAAAATAGCATAAATACAAATATATTCTTTACCCGCTACCAGCTTTTAATTTTTTTGTTTTTTGCAGACTTAAAACATTGCTTGTTTAAGGCTTAAAATCAATTGAATATTTTCGTTGATATAAATTAGAAAACAAAGTTCAACTGAAATTTACGACCATCTGTCGCTGTATGTTTCAATTATTTCGTTCCGATTTAGGCTATAGAGACTTGATTAATCACGCTCGCCTGATTATTTTTCGAACGGCTGACAATATTTATTTTCTTCTATGGGCAAACGGTGCACTACGATTTTTTGAATTAATACAAATCACGCGACTGGTTAAACTTTTATGCGATAAAATCCTAATTGGTGTATTAAAGTTGATGCATGAATTAACATGCACCGGTTATAGAGAGACAGATCATATATGTAGATACGCTCGTATAAAATGTAGCGCAACTAATAATCCGTTTTAGTGGCCGTATAATATATATATATATATATATATATATATATATATATACATATATATATACATATATTAATTACAACGTAATTCTTAGGCTACCCCCCATTCAAAAAAATGTCCTAGAAAAATATCCCAATTTTATGTAACGTTTGTTATATTTTATAGAATTTTTGTTATTGTTATTTAAAAAATGTCACAATTTTATGTAATGAAATATGTAACGAAAAAATGTCCTAATTTTATGTAATGACAGTTAAATGTTAGGATAGGATTTTTGTGGTTATGTTATTTTTTGTGTGTGTTGATACCAGTAAGAATTACGTTGTAAATTTTGATCATTTTATACAAAGTATAGAAGAAAAAGAGACAGAAATGAAAGCAAGAGGGGTCAAGGGGGCACAGTCCCTTGCGTGACCAAAATGACCGAGTTTATATATATATATATATATATATATATATATATATATTCGTACGCGAATGCTGTGTTTTTTCGTGAATAAAAAAGTAATTCGTGAAAAATGATAAAAACTACATTTTTATGCGGATAAATAAGTAAATTTCGGCTGTCGTCGCCTTCAAAATTTATTTCCACAACCCGACCTGTACAGCGATGCACGGATAAATACATAATGAAGACATGTAAGGAGTGTACTCCGCTATCATTTTTTCTTCTGCTTGTACTCTTATGCGTACCGAGGAAAGAAAAATAGGTTAACAGTTCTCGCTATTTGTGATTTTTTTTTGATCTTGATGATTGATCGAATAGATAAAAAAATCACAAAAAAAAAAAGGCAAATTCTTATTTTCATTTTGAACACGTAATTGCATGGATTTTGACCGATATTCTTAATCGAAATTTGATCTTGACGAGGAACAAAATTTTGAGACTTTTAAATCGTGACTTAGGAATCCTATAAAAAGAGATTTTCAATCAAATATGTTTTGATCTTGCAAAATAAATATCATCGCATTCGAAATTTTTTTTTTTACCCCATTTTTCGTATGGAACTACGATAGTCGCATACCGAATATATGCTGGACGACCTAACCGCACCAATGAAAATAAGGATTCTGTGTCAGATTCTTCCGACGGACAAATCAATTTCAAAAGCAACTACTGGGAAGACTTAGAAATGAAGTGGGATTAAAACGAGCAAGTTTTGAACATTCGGAGAAGCTTAAAAATTAAATTTTTCTATTTGCGGATGTTTTTTTTTCTCTTTTTTTCCTTTTTTCTTTTGAATCAAGCGGGCAAAAATATGACTAACCGATCTTTTGTGCGCAAAAAAAATGAACATATTCGATTTACGAATTTTATTCCGAAACGTGCCCCGATAAAAGTGTGGTTCTCTACTTTAATTATAGGCCACTTCTATACATACGTTTAATATCGGTGTAATGATAAAATTGTCTTTTAATGTTTGACATATTCTTATCAAAAAAAACTATTAGACATCCTTATGATTTACCATGAAACTTATCTTAAAAATGTTTCATTTATTCGTAAATATACGCAGTGGAATTATAACGACACTGAAAGGGCTGTACAATCTGGTCGTTATAACCGGTTCGTTCTTGAATCCGATAACGGAGTGTTATAATTTTTGCAATGTGCAAGATTCACTCTGTTACAGAACAGAGTGCTATTCCGTTATAAAACTTTTACGAAATATTTTATACTGTAAAACTTACGTTTGAAAGTTGTTGTTCTCGTTCGCCCGTTATTTTGTGTTTTTAGTATAGTGAAAGTTGTTGTTTCGCAAAAATCCCGATTAGTGTTATTTATCTCGCTCCTCGTCTCAACAATTCTCATCCTTGTTATTATTCACCTTGCGGTCCTTTCTATTCCGTACTAACTTTAGTTCAGTAATTCGAAATAGCCCTTCCCGGTGCAGACCGAATACAATTGTTTTTGTAAGCGTTCACGTAAACAAACAAATATATTTTTGAATTTTTTTTTATCCACGGTTATAATCTTTTCTTTGTTTTCAATATGGAATTATTAATACGTAATAATAAAGATTGAATGATTAATTATCCTTCGGTTAATTTACTTCGAACCGAAAAGGAATGAGGAAAATTTTAAGGTGAAAATCCCCCTCCCGTAGCTAATTTCTAAGGCCTCCACGATATATATGTGTATTGGTCGTCTGCTGTTTTTACGTTGGCAGTAATAAGAAAATCCTGTAACGAAATACACAAAGTTTTGCGTTAGCACTATGAAATTTCATTTTGCAAAAAATGATATAAATAATTGAAACCTACTTTTTTCTGTAAGAATTTTATGAAAAATTACCTTCTGGAGGTCCAGAGGTTTTTCCATCGCGAGAATCATTATACTTGAAAATATTCTTGCCGGAGAGTGCCAGATTATGTTATTCTAATTTTCGAAATGTTATAATTACGAACAATTATTGTGCGAAATCAGTTAAAATTTTTGAATTCGCCAAAAATGTAAATATAAAATGGAACTAAGAGGTTATTAAAAATAAACGTTACAAATTTTAGTATTTAGCGACCTATAGGTCAATGATATAACGTACGAGTACATCGTTATAACAGTGTGAGTGATAAAAGTAATTTATTAGTTAATTTACTCTTTTAAACCCGCGTTTACTTCCAAATTACAAATCGCTCTAGAAGTTACCGTAATAAAAATCAATTAAAATATTTAAAAGTTATCGGGAAAAACTATCGTAAACATTTTTCTGTTATTACGAATTTCGTTCTAATTTTCAAAAGTTTCGTTAAAATACACCTCATTGTATTATTTACCATACCAACCAGCCTGATGATAGAACACGCGGAGGAGCAGCTATCGTTATAAGAACATCAATGAAACATCATATTATAAAAAAATTTAGAAAAAAAACTATTTATAGGCCTGTACTTTTAAAATAGATACATCCTTTGATTCAATTACGGTTTCTTCATTGTACTGTCCTCCGAAACACATTATAAAACAAGAACAGTTCAATATTTTACAACACTCTGTAGTAATAAATTCATTGTTGGCGGTGATTCCAATGCAAAACAAACCTCATGGGGCTCACGATTAATAACCCCGTGCGGTAGCCAGTTATATAATTGCTTGAAAGAAATCGTTATAACAGTCTATCTGGTGGAGAACCAACATATTGGCCAACGGACATAGGGAATATACCTGATTTATTAGACTTCTTTATTTGCAGTGAAGTCAATGGATGGTACCTCAGATCATTTCTCTGTAATTCTGAATATCTGCAATCGTGTATTCCGGGGAAAAAAAACTAATGCTGTATAATGGTAAAACTGGCACTAGGATGTTTTTCAACAATTAGTTGAAAATAAATTTGAATATTCCTCTGAAAACCATGGAGGATATAAAACCTTACCAAATGCATTCAAGAAGCCGCTCGCCCAGCGAAACCAAGGGATAAAAAGATTAGTCTTCAATTACGAAATCATTCAAAATTATAAAGTATATGATCCAAGAAAAGAAACGACAAGGACGCGTATGGCAGACTACAAGAAATCCTACAGATGAAACAACATTCAATAGAGCAAGCAGAGAGCTGAAGATTGGTGAAATCAAAAATGTCGCTTTTAAAGATTATGTTACCGCATTAACACCAACTGAACCTACTGATTATTCTTTATGGAAAGCTGTTAAAACCGTAAAAAGAAATTCTCAGCTGCAACGTCCAAAACAATCAACTGATACAAAGAGACGAAGAAAAGGCTGAAACCTTTGCAGAATATTTATTTGATATTTTTCGTCCTCATGAAACTAACTCAAATGACGCTATAGACGCAGAAGTAGAAGATTACTTACAAGCTCCACATCGCATGTCCTTTCCGATAAAAGCGGTATCTCACATGAAAGTAAATAATTATATACGAAGATATTTAAATTTAAAAAAAAAAACAAAAAAACTCCTGGATACGATTTAATTACGTCAAAAATAATCAAGAAATTACCAAAACAATCCATAATATTACCTACGTTTATATACAGCGCAATTCTTAGAACTGGATATTTTCAAGTACAATGGAAATTCGCCACTACACTACTAATACAGAAACCAGGGAACCCTACTGAAGATGTAACTCCGTATAGACCGATATAAGTTTACTTCCAGCGTGCTCGAAACTATTCAAAAAATTATTATTAAAAAGAATAATTACTAACCCAAGATAAAACAATGCCGGATTTTTGGTTTTAGGAAGCAACATAGCAAATACACCGAGTTGTGAAATACATCAAAGTTTCTAAGATAATAAATTTTTCTCCGCAGTTTTTTTAGACATTGAAAAACCATTTGATAAGGCACAGTGGGGGTTATTATTTCAAATAAAACAACAATTACCTTATCAGCACTACTTGTTAATCAAGTCTTACCTTGAAAAAAGATTTTTTCGAGTGAATTTCAACGAGGCGTACTCGAATATTCATACCATCAGTTCAGGAGTTTCACAGGGCAGTGTACTTGCACCTGTGCTATACCAGATATACATATGATTTACTCGAAAACACCAACACAACAACCGCTGTTTGCAGATGACACAGCGATACTATCTACACACTGTGATGTCACGTCATCCCTCCGGTGCATCCGCCACTGATATATATATATATATATATATATATATATATATATAAATGATCTGGCGTTTATATTAATATTCATCGACCAACAATTCAAAAGGTTTTAGAAATTGCTATTACAACTATAGTTAAATATCTGTTTGCTTATGGCTTAGAATAGGCCGAATAAATCTACATTTAATATTATATGAATTTAGTCTTTACACATAGATTTTATATCAGCGTAGATCGGACGCTGCTCGTAATAAATCTTAAGTCGATATTTTTTTAAAGCATTCAACTTCCTAAGATTAGATTTTGAGGCCAAGCTGTAAAATATTGAATCGCAGTCAATTCTAGGTAGCGTGGTAGCCTAGTGGTTAAAGTGTTTGGCTACCAAATCAGAGGTGTCATAGGTTATCGAAATTTGTCTCGTTCCGGATCCAAGTCGCTCGCAGGTCTATTCAGCCTTAAATACATATTTAGACACCAGAGAAATGAGGGAAAGTAAAGGCGGTCGATAAAAATACTCGCATCAGTGACGTTGAACTTAGTACATCATGAAAAACTTAATTTCAAAATGATACCTTATCAAAAATAGATGGGAGTTACTTTACTTTACTTTTTAGTCAATTTGAAAAAGAGCTAGCGACTTTTATTTTGTTTTTTTAGTTTTTAGCTGGTCGACTATAAATATTAACCCAGCATGAGAGGAATTTATTTGTATTTTCAATGCGCAACAACGGGATATCAGATCCTACCCCAAGTAACACAGGATTAAATGACGCGTTTTCAATAGCCTTCAATGAATTAGATGCTTTCAAAACCCTGTCTTTGAAGATCCTAGATGTGATAAGCATAAATAAGCACCGAATTAACACAGTAATGGCTTGATAGTTAAATGAAGCCGGGTCATAAAAAAAAAAAAAAAAAAAAAAAATGGTAATATAACAATAACAATAGCAGATTTTCCAACTGGATTTCTTGAAACAAGTTACAGAGATTGATTGTTTTGTATTATGCATTCAACTACCTACTTTTCATAAGTATTTTGCCAATCATATAAGATAACTTTGTATATAAATTAAATATAAGGAAGCAATCAATGTATGTGATGTAATTTAAACATTAAGTAAAAGAGAGGTTTGAACACAGCCGTTCATGATCACAATGCGTAATAAACGAAATTTTTTTGCACCACGTGATCGTAAACAAATGTGTTCGAATTACTAGTCAATATTATTTCTTAAATTTTAACTTTTATTTAACGTTTCAATTATTATGTATATTGATTGTTTACTTATATATTTAACTTTATATATTTTTTTTAAATGATAAAATCATGAGCGAAAAACAGAATCAGTGAATTACGGGGCGGCTGAATATTAAAAACAGAATAAACGTGAATGTTAAATGGAACAGGGCTTATCCGTGAATATGTATATGTGTATGTATGTATATTAAGAAGGAATAAACCACGATCATTTAAATATAAGTGGCATGGCCTGGAATTATATAAAAACAAAAGAGGAGAAGAAAAGAATAAATTTGCGAAGCATGAATACAAATTGATGAAGCAAATATTAAGTAATAAAAGACCTAAAGAGAAATAAGATGACGAAGAGGATGGGGATAACTAATGAACGAGGTGGCGTTAATTAACTTATTCGGCAATATTTTAAAATAGTATAAGAAAATACTGTAGGCTTGAAAAAGTTCTGGTGTCATTATGGTTTATAAGAAAGCGGCAAAACAAGAATTGAAATTAATAGACTAGGGAAAAAAGCGAAGTACTCTTTGTTTCAACTATTTAATAATGTATATGGTTCGGGAAAGATGCGCCACATGACTGAATGAAATCAACATTCGTAATGATGCCTAAAAAACAAAATGCCAAAAAATGTGAAGACTACCGAAGTATTAATTTAATGAGTCAGCTTTTAAAAATATTTTTCTTAGAATTACTTGGGGGGGGGGGGGGGGGGGTAAAAACAAAGTCCGCCCATTGTCTCTTAGAATTACTTATCCAAGTTACCTACTCAAAAATATAGAAGAAAATAGAAGAACAATTGGATGATACTCAGTTCAGATTTATGAAAAATCTAGGTATTGGGGACGCTTTATCCAGTATTAGAACGTTAGTTCAATGTTGCAGGGATGTTGTTCGCCCGGTCTTTATATGATTTTTTTTGTTTCATTTTCAGGCAACTTTTGATAGGGTAAAGCACAGCAAATCGATAGAATATTTTAGAAAAATCAGGAATTGATGACAAAAGGATATACGGATTATATGTGCATTGATGCCAAACAACGATTATTTGATGAAACAACATAGCACGAAGGAAGCTGCGATGTGCAGAGGTGTAAGGCAAGACTGAATTTTGCGCCCGCTGCTGTTTAATTCGTATTCTGAAAGAAATTTTGAAGAAGTTCGGAATAAATTTAACAGATGTATTCAAGTAAACATGAAAAAGATTACATCGGATGTGCGGACGAGACAATCCTATTAGCGAACAGCCTAAAGGAACCACAATGATTCGCAGATGTCTGCATTATAGGTTAAAGGCGATTATGGATTACAACTGAACATCTGCAAAACAAAACATATATTATATGTAGTGATTAACAGAAAAGTTAGGAACATAGTAACTCCTCCACTTACAGGTTATGGGAAAAAATTGGAGAAAATAAAAAATGTTGAATATCTAGATAAATGAGTAAATATGAGGAAAGGAATAAAAAGAAGAATTGGAAAAGCTTGAAATGCATTTTTAAAGTTAAAAACGATATTACGCAGTGAAAATATGCATAGTGTAGCCAAAAATACTGTCAATGTCGTGAAGGGAATTTCGCATAATATATCGTGCTAACACTATGAGCGTGTGTAATACACCTCATCGGGCAAGAGAATAGCAACAGAAACAACTGTCTTAGTATACATGGTGTATAGAAATGAAATGATCAGATTATCACGTGCTACTTTCGATGAAGGCGGGGCATAGTGCGTCACAGATTCACTAGCTCCTAAAGAATTTAAAAAATCAGTGAACAATTTGTTTATCGCACTACCCTACAACGTTTCAGAGGGACAGGCGATGTGATTGATAGACCGAGAGCTGGTCGGCCGCATGATGCGAGAACAAAAAGTTCCGTCGAAGTAGTTCATTTACGAATCAACTGCTGTCCGCAAATAAATCAAAAAATACTGGCCAGAGAGATGGATATCGCGCCGAGGAAAACGATCTCACGTATCATCCGCGATGATTTACACATGCGAGCCTACAAACGATGTAAGACTCATCTTTTAACGAAAAAAAAAAGTTAGATAATACGGTTTGAAAGATTGAAAAAGTTAAAACGCTTTTACGGCGGAAGCGGATACAAAAAAATACTGTTTACAGATGAAAAGATTTTTACGATAGAAAAAAAGTTTAACAAGCAAAATGATCGGGTGCATTCTCGCTCGCCGTATGATGGCAAAGAATAAGTTTCATAAGTTCAACGGGTGTCATGACTCCAGTTCAATCATAGTTTGGTGGAGTGCACCGTGGTACGGGGGGTAACGCCCGTTAATTTTTGCGAAGTAAGCGTGAAAACGGGTGCGAAGGTCTATGTAAACACAGTTTTAGAGCCGGTTGTTAAACCTCTAAACGACGCTTAGAATTCCGGAGCCAACTGGGTGTTTCAGCAGGATTCAGCTTCGGCACATCAAGCGAAGTTAGCTCAGAAGCGGCTGCAAGACAGTGTTTCCGGCTTCATAGCAGCTTCAGATTGGCCCTCTGCTAGTCCAGGTTTAAAGCCCCAAGGATTATGGACTATGGAATACTATCGAGGAAATGGCTTGCCGAAAACGTCATCCAAATTTGGAGTCGCTGAAAAAGAGTATATAGGAGGTAGTAGCGAAAATTCCCTTAGAAACGGTGCGTACATGCATTACCCAATGGCCAAAGCGTTTATCGTTGCGCATCGCCCGTAAAGGTGGTCATTTTGAATAATTGATATATGTGTTTAACAAGAAGAACGGTTTGCACTATTCAAATACCCTTTTTTGGAATTTGCATCGTGTGTCGTTTTTGTTGCGGTACATTCGTTAAGAGGACTGTCATTATATTTGGCTAGACTATGTAAAATTAGAACTAAAAATGAGGCTAATGACGTGTGCTATACGTATATTCTTGGTACTAACACATCATGTTCAATACTAATCGTTAACGAAGACAGTCTTTGAAATGTGACTATACCGTAGAATACTTAGAACATAAAATGGACGGATAGAATACGAAATTCGGAGGAACTAAAACGATTGGGCAAATGTTAAAAAACAACAAGAAGGAAATTAAACATCGTAAATTAAAATAGTTTGGACACGTAATGCGCCGTCGAAGAAAGTGCAATATTCTTCACCTTCTGGTGTAAGGCAAGATCGCGGGAACATGGGTACGAAATTTGTCACAACGGTAGGTGACGTTCACAACCAAATTATTCGGACAAGTTCTAGATAGACGAATGATTGCCAGAATGTTAGCCACTGTTCAATAGCGGATATGATACCATGATGATGATGATGATGAAGTTATATTAATTCTTTAATAGATCGACGGCTTAAATAAATAAAAAAATAAATATATATATATATATATATACACAATATTAGAATTAGAATTAAATGTTAGTAGTCAATTTTAATAATGATAAGAAATTAAATAAAATTCAGCTGTGTGATATTTATAATAGAGTTATTTACACGAGAGCAATTCGATTCACTAATTAAGAATTTTACTCATTACTCCAAAATTTTCCGAACGGAATTTTTACTTACGGGTGAAGGAAAAGATAATATTTTTTAATTTCGAGTTTTTTTTTTTTGGAAAGAAAAATGCAATTCGACAATTAGACACTCGTTGAAGGTGGGAAAAGTTCTCAGAATTTGCTTAAACATTGCCGGTAACATGGACACTGTAATGTGCATCAGCAGCTGAGCGTCCATATAGAGCAAGACTTGTAATTCTTAAAATAAAGGCTTGGGATGCCGCTGCACTATTTTCACTGATTTGACGGCGTTTTTTTTTACATCAACAATTCGCTTTTGTTCATTGTCGAACACTAGCGTCCGCTTACTGAACAGTAAGATTTTAATAAAAACGGGTTTTATTTGTTAATTTTTAGAGATGTGTCGGATGTTTTTTCGAGCTTTTATCACTTTTATTTATATGTAACGCTTTTATATAAATGTTAAATTTTCGATTATTCGCCAGTAGTAATTATTCGACTTTCACTGTTTCGATTAATGTAAAATTATTACGCGCGTATTCGGTAAAAAAAAAAAGGAAAAAACAATCGACTCCTCTGAAACCTACTTTTGTTCACACCAAAGTCTCGCATCCGTTCTTTACTTACGGAAGAATCGATATTGTTGCTAAGAAAGCTATCTTAGATGGAAAACTATTTTTCCAACACCAAGTTAATATCACCCATAGAAATCAATTTAATACGTAATTGCTCATCGAAGCGGTAGATTGAAACCAGACGTGCAAAAGTAAACCTTTAACAATCGTTCTTTCCACACATTTACAAATTTAACATGCGCAAAGTGTGAAATTTTGTACACATGTTTAGTTCAATAGAATATACAATTGAAATTTAGTGTTGTCCATTTTTAAATTGCAACAAAAAATAGTCCCGAATAAAATAATGGCTTAAAATTTTCAATTTAAGTTCTTCTATTAATGCGATAATAAAATATTTACTCGACGTATAATTTTTTTCGCAACAGCGACCGAAAAAAAAAAAATGGCAATGTTTTCCAAACAACGAATTTGATTATTTTACATCTATTATCACGCGTATTTTCGGTTAATTTATATCATTCGTGTTATAAGTAATAATTTAATATATTCTTGCTCTTTCCTTAATTTCGAGTAGTTCCTATTGAATTGTTTAAAAAGAAGAATCCTTCTTTTTGCCACCTGCGTCATTATCTTTATATATTAATTATCAAAACGTTTATTTTTTTTTTTAAATCCCCCCTTTGGGAACGTCAGATAAGGTCCTACACCCGGAAACAAGAAGAAAGAAAAGAGCCGTCAGTTTGATTCGGTCAGGTAGATTTAACATATGTGAAAAAATTTTGGAAGATATCTCTCGTGAATGTTAAAGGTTTAATATATTTTACCATAAACTATTTTTACTAGTTTTTGGACTGTCTTTCTTCGCCATATATATATATATATATATAACTCGGTTATTTTTGCCTCGCAAGGGGCTGTGCCCCTTGACCGCTCTTGCTTTCATTTCTGTCTCTTTCTCTTCTATACTTTATATAAAATGATCAAAATTTACAATGTAATTCTTACCGGCATCAACACAAAAAAAATAACATAATCACAAAAATACTATCCTAACATTTAACTTTCATTATATAAAATTGAGATATTTTTTCGTTAAATTTTTCGTTACATAAAATTGTGACATTTTTTAAATAACAATCACAAAAATCCTATAAAATATAACAAACGTTACATTAAATTGTCACATTTTTTAAATAACAATCACAAAAATCCTATAAAATATAACAAACGTTACATTAAATTGTCACATTTTTTAAATAACAATCACAAAAATCCTATAAAATACAACAAACGTTACATAAAATTGGGACATTTTTTCTATTGAGGGTAGCCTAAGAATTACGTTGAAAATAATATATATGTATGTATGTATGTATTTCAAATTATTAGAGCATACTGTCAAAGCTGATAGAGGATTTTTTAAGTTATATTATCAGTTCGAGAAGGATCTGTTTTGACTGTAAACACGGCGTTTAAAAGTCGCACTCTATGTAATAGCGCAAACAATAATAAACTATACATACACATATGTATGTATATATATATATGATACATGTATAGTTGGATATTGTTGGAGCACGTTTTAGAGAAGCCGTGTAATGGCCATAGAGTGTGTTCTACAGTGCAGATAAAAGCAGGCTTTACCTGCTCCAAATTACACACAAAGTTGTTACTGAACACGAGCACGATAGATGTTCTAGCGTAAAAACACGTGATGAATTCGATCCACCGGCATCGAGGTCGACACTTATCGCCGGGATAAAGATGGCCAGCGACGTTTTATCATTATTTGCGTACACGGAGAATCGCATATGGGGAATCATCGTTCGGTTCATTGATCAGCGGGCCACAAACTGATTACCGGCGATCGTCCAATCCTCCTACTACTTTGCGCGCATAATTGAGGGAAATTACACAGAGCCGCATAACTGGAGGAAAAGATAAAGGGAATATCGAACTAATCGCATTTTCCTGCAGCAGCACGCAGGCAGACCAGCTCGGAAGTAGGAGCAAGAGGCCGCATCCCGTATCTGTCCTAGAACTATATTCGACATTGGCTTCTGCACACTCGCACAGACGCAGTCTAGCGCTGTCGATGACGATCCACATTCTACCATGTACAGAGCATGCTCAGCGCCAAGGAAAGCGATCGTTTAGAACTCTCCGTTTCGACTAGATTCGTTTGAAGAGGTAACGCTCTACTCGCGATATCGCCAGCGAATTTAATCACACGTGCTGCCCTAAACGATTTTTATCGCTATCGTACAGTGAGAACATTTTCGCGCCAAACGCTGATCGTTTTTTGCCTTTTTCTTTTTTCCCGGTTTCGCTACGTCAGTTTTTCGGCTTTTATCATGATTTGGATGTGTTTTGCTCGGTGAATTTCCGGACGACTGCCAACAGCGTTTTCTTCGCAAGTTTCAATAACAAGTCGTGGTGATTTTGTTCGTAGTCTTTTCGATACCATATCGATGTTATGTTACGTCGGAATTATCGCTAAGAAAAATTTTGCGCCATCTCTACTCCTGCTACGCACACCGGATCGTGGATTTCTAAATTTTCAAATTGTCAACTACAACGGAATTCTCACTGGCGCATCGGATGACGGAAGAAGCAAGGTACAACAGAATTGGTCTGCTAATGATGAACTGAAATTTATCGTAAATCCCGTCCCGAGACATGAATATTGGTAAGTACACAAGCACGCTACTATTAGAATAGAGTTACCGGAGCGACGAAATACCCATTAATCACGTTACCGGTAATAAATTACCCCAGTCGTGCTTTGCTGATTCGGACATTAAAATGGTCTCGTACGTTTTTCGTAACTAGTTTTAGTTCGTCGGCAGTTTTGTTAGCGATTTTGCGACGAATGTTAATAATTAAAAGTTGCAAGTTTATACCTGTTTATATCGAATTCACCTTACAACATCATCGAGCGACATATACAATATCGTCTCGCATTTTGTACTTACATTTGCCTCGAGGTAAAAAAAAAAAAGAAATCATTTCTATTATCAAATGAATCAATGGAAAATATACACTTTTTTATGAAATAATAATCATATATTTAAACATTGACGCGTTTCAAAGCTGATGGCTTTTGAAATGAACGTTGATTCCCCTTTATTTCCCATTAATATCGTTCGACTTAGATAAATTATGTTTTTTTATTTATTTATTTATTTATTTTTATTTTTATTTTTAGTACATCGACGTGCGACCTTTGCTCAAAAGCGATTAGAAGGTGAACAGTCAGATACTGATCTGATCAGAAACTGACAGAATGAAGAATCTCGGAACTGCATTAATGTAGGAGAGCAATAAGGATTAGAAAGCCAGAGTAGTGAAAAATTAGAATATGACATGTACAGTCGAAACTGATTAGCACTCAAAGAAAATATGGTTAGGAATACACAGGTAGCTTGGTAATTAGGATGAATATGGCACATTTGGTAGAAAAAATAAACCTAAAAAGGAAAAGCATGATTAAAACGTAAACGTAATAAATCATTAAACCGACGGAGGACAGGATAACTTGATGCAGATAAAAGAAAAATTTATTGGAAAAAAACATTAGCGCAGGTACCCAACCAAAAGCTAGTGTGGAATTTTTGCAGAGGGGAAGCAATGGAATTTTATAATTCCGAACTAAAGAATTCGCCATTTCATCACCTTCTGGGCTCGTGCGGCTAGGGATCCGAGGGAAATTAATGGAATGAAGCGCGAGAGGATTGTAGATGAAGACGTGTATGAAAATTGACAATAAAGTCGCTACAGTGGGCGGTAATATAGATGGAAATATAACTTGGAGGGCACTTCTGGAATCGGAAATAATCAATAGTTGGAAAAAAAAAGGTTGAAAGGAGACATACGCGATAGAAC